>CADEHL010001005.1:23326850-23822555 GCA_902827135.1 Harpagifer antarcticus | reverse complement strand
TTGAAAAAGAAAGGTTTTACGTTGTCCGACCAGCCGGCTTTTTACGATCTAGCTTGGTTAAGACTTCACGAACACATCAACAGTAAAAGGAGTAAACCTGAAAGGGTTTTCCAGACCACATTGTTCTGAGTCACCGACTGTGGTGTTCACAGAAGCAGAATTAGAACAGAATGAAACAGAGCCACAGGACACAAAATGCTCATTAAAACAATTTAGTATGGTGGCCCTATCCGATTAGTGCCAGATGCTGTGGTAAGGCACGGAGGTAGCTCATTACGGATATCACCGGTGGAAATCGATTTTATGGCTTTCCAGAATTTTTCTAGGGTTGTTCAGGTTCTTTGTGGTAACTGACAGATAATACTTAGATTTAACACTTTTGACATGTGAAGTGAAGCTATTTCTTAGCTGCCTAAACGGCAGCCATTCTACCTCTGAGCCTGATTTCCTAGCCTTTGCCCAGGCCTTGTTTCTCTCATGTAGGAGACTAGATAATTCAGCAGAAAACCAAGGGTTGTCTCATCCCTTCACTCTAAATGTACGCAGGGGTGCATGTCTATCTATAATTTCCATAAAACCAAGATAAAAATAAGACCATGCAGTCTCAACATCAGCACACAAATCAATTTTTCCCCAATCAAATAATAATAATAATAGCTTGGATTTATATAGCGCCTTTCAAAGGGACCCAAGGTCGCTTTACAAGTATAGGGCAACAAACAAACATAACAAAACAAAAGTCAGACAGACAAAACAACAGATCGATTTAGGGGCCGAAAGCCTTGGCAAACAGATGGGTCTTGAGGGCCCCTTTGAAGGCATCAAGTGTACCCAAACCCAAACAGATCATGTACAAAACCCTGCTCCACAAAATGTGTTATGTCTCTCTTGATGATAATACGAGGTTTAACCTTTTGGACTTTTGTGTCCCGAATTGTGGCTACAACACAGTGGTCACTCAGATAATTCGCAAATACTCCCATAGCTGAGTATTTATAGGGAACATTAGTTAGAATGAGATCAATTAGGGAGGATTTATTTGGGGACTTAATAATTAGGGGCGAGTAGGACTGTCAACAAATCTGAGTAACATTTAAA
Source organism: Harpagifer antarcticus (assembly GCA_902827135.1). NCBI lineage: Eukaryota > Metazoa > Chordata > Actinopteri > Perciformes > Harpagiferidae > Harpagifer > Harpagifer antarcticus. The sequence goes on along the minus strand of CADEHL010001005.1, from coordinate 23,821,457 downwards.
GAGATACAAAGGTTTTTAAAATCCTCTGACACTGTAGTTAACCAGGCCCAGTTAAAATCTCCAAGTAGCACTATTTCCTTATAGTCTTGTTGCGATAAAATATTTGCTAGCGAAGACAAGGAGTCTTTGACAGCTGAGGGGGGTCCGTAGCAGCTCACGACCATGACCTGTTGACCCTTTGCCACTTCTATATTTAAGGCTAAACATTCAAATTGCTTACTGATAGATTTGGAAACTACTGTACTACGGTTACACTGAACTTATTCTTAACATAAATGGCAACGCCACCACCTTTATTAGGGCCGGTCGGTACGATACACATTATAAACGATTTAAGGCAATGTCAGAGGCCAAAATAGATTTGTTTAGCCATGTTTCTGATAAAACAATGACGTCAGCGTCAGTCGAGCTCGCCCAGATGCGGACAAAATCTAGTTTACCTAACAGACTGCGCACATTCAAGTGGATGAAACCCAACCCAGAACTAGCTTTAAAATCAGCAGGAGTAGCGATCTGACTACTACTACTGGGCGGACCAGGGTTAGGTTGTACATTTCCTGACAGTAATAACAACAACAAAAACAGGCATCTTTTCCTCTTAAACGACACACATACATTGTCATCTACTAATCTACTAATTGTTTGTGTAACACATCCGAACCTTTGCAGGGGATGCCCACTGCGGGTGGCAGAACAGACCTGAATCCCGTAGACTCCTCAGAATGACTAGAGATCTTCTCATAGTCCAACATAGTTAACAGGCACAACAGAATCCCGATATGGGCCATTTTCCCAGACCAGCACACAGTATCCGCGATGTTCCTGGAGCAAAATCAGCATAGCAGCAAAGGACAGGCGAAAACAGCAGCGTGGTATCCCCGGGGTGAAAGCAGGCCTCTGCGAAAGCAGAACCAGGACAGGTGGAAAGCAGGTCCCAGCCGTGGTAAAATCCTCCTCCGCACAGCAGCACACGCCCGGTGGAAGCAGGCCAAGCCCGAAGCGTGGATCCACTCCGTCTCTCCGCGACGACTCCGGGGTAAAAACCTCTCCAGTGCAGCCGTACTCCTACAGGTGGGAGCAGGCCTCTGTAGATCGCAGGCCGCAAACAGGTGGAGCCGCTCCGTCTCTTCGCGACGAGCAGGCCTCCGTAGATCGCAGATCGCAGGCAGCAACAGGTAGAGCCGCTCCGTCTCTTCGCGACGTCTCGTGAGAAAAACACCTCAGTACAGCCGTACTCGACAGGTGGGAGGTAGGCCTCCGCAGACCGCAGACAACTAAAACTACCACTTGTATAAGCAGGGATGATAATATACAAACACTTATTAATAATACTCTTTCACAAGGAAAAATTGGGCGCTTTTAGAATGAGCACATTAATGAAGGATTTGTCCATCAGAAACGTTTACACAGCTGCAGGGAGGACAATAGGAGATATGCTGGGAATGAAGTAAGGAAACTATTAAGCTACTTGTGCATGACTAATTATTTTTTATAAAAAGGTACATTTCTCTCATCTGGATTTAGAGTTTCCTCCATTCTAAGTGAATTAGATTATGGAGATGTTGCACTCAACCGGGTTATGTTATTAATTATTCATGACAGTTTGGCAGCGCTCCAGAAGGAAAAGAAACATTCAGTTGAGCATTTTTCAATATTCAATTTGAACATTAAGCCATGTCAAGTCAAAGTTTGCTGTTGGTGAAGAGCGCAGATTTAAAGTAGTTGAACTTTGGCACACATCTCCATGACCCTTTCTGTTTAATATAAATGATAACTATATTATCAAAAAGCACTGCAGTTTTTGATGCATAAGATAATAAAAAAAAAATGATATTATATAATATTATGCAGTGCCACAGTGTCTCTGTGGATTGAAAATGCAATGTCATCATATTTTGTATCAGCTTGGTTATAGCCTAAACACTAATATCAACATCTTCTCAGAGCCAGGAATTGTATTTCTTCTGAAATACATTTTTCAGAACAAATGTCGATGAAAATCCACTTAATCACCGATAAAACCCTCTCCACAAAGTTTTAACATTTATGTCCCCTGTACAAACGTCCCCGGGCGGTGGGACTGGACAGCTCTTATCACTCAGCCGGGGTGTGTGACAGGGCCGGGTTGCAGGGGACGATGTGTAACTCATTCCCAGATAATGGCGGGGATCTGTCTCCTCGTGCTGCCCGTTCGCCGACTCATCAATCCCCTCTCCGACACACCCCGCCCCCGCAGCCCTCTGTTCACTTATCACCCCAAAAACTACCACCGTGCACTCTAAATAACTGCTTCCCCTGCACTAATCTGTTCCAATCCCCCACTATGCCTTTCATCCTTCTGCATCAAGTCTAACATGTTTTTTGTTGGCATGTATTTCAACAGAGACTCACATGACAACAGCCTTGTGAGTATTTTTATTTTTGTAGTTATTTATTTAAGAATGGAAAATGTACATTAATTAACATGGGCACTTGAGTCCATCATGTAAATGTGCCACATTTAGCCATTTCATCTGTAGTCAGTGGCAGGTTGATAGAATTAAAAGTGGAAATCACCTGAGCAGAATGACAGCACATATGCCAGTTAAAAGCCCTTTTTAAAAACCCATTCATGCAACAAACACAAAACATATCCAATAAGCAAAGATAAAACATGCACAGACAGTATGAACAACTAAATGTGTCACTCCTCCATCTCATCTCCTCGGCGCAGCAGCTTAGTTATAAATGTGAGATGTGAGGGCGAATGTCTGGTGATGAAATTCAGCCGGTGGAGGAGAGACGGATGGCGGAGGCAATTTGATCTCCATGGGTGGTCTACCCTGTTTAGACTGACCTCCAGCTTAATGAGGAAAACTAGCAACCGTTTGGAGTACAGGAGGGGGGGGGGGGGGGGGACTGAAGGAAAATATGCAGATGCTTCCAGACGGTCTTCTTGTGGAGTTGGTTGCCCGACAAAGAAAGTGGATACGACGACTACATCCAGCTTTCTCTCTTTTAAAATATTTCCTTGTCTGGCGCTATTTTTCTTTTCTCTTTCTTTTCTCTTTCATTATCTTGTGCCTTAAAAATATATCCAAAAAGTATTCCACAGTGTTTCTGATGTATGAAACTAATGTTTGTTGTTCACAGCTGACGGTTAAATAGACCGGACTTCTTTCTGCGGATTGATATGCACTTAATCCCTTGATCCTCCTTAGCAATGGCCATGTTATGCTTAGAAGTGGTGTGCTAGGGAGTGTTTACAACCCCTGAAATGCCCAAATTGACCAATCAGAATCAAGCATTCAACCAAGCCATGGTGATAAACATCAACCTAACTAACTAACTAACTAACTAACTAACAAACTAACATAATTAGATAGTCTTTTATCACAACGACCTCAAACAGCAGACACATTGTTTTAAAAACAGTTGGTATACAAAAAACGTTATTTATAATCATTAACACAAACACGAAGTGTTACTAATATTTCACAAGGCTATTTTAATAACTCGTATTTGATCTCCATGGGCGGTCTACCCTGTTTGGACTGACCTCAAGCTTAATGACGAAAACTAGCAACCGTTTGGAGTACAGGAGGGGGGAGAAATTAAAAGGAAAATATGCAGATGCTTCCAGACGTATTCTTGTGGACTGGGTTGCCCAGCAAAGCAAGCAAGAATGACGGCTATATCAGGAGGGAATGCTCCAGCGGGGGCTTTCGGTTACTGTATGCAGAGCTGGCTGCCACTTTGTGTTTGCCAGCAGTGCTGAGCGGACACCCTACTTTGATTAAAGGTGTTTATACTGGCCATACTGATCCTGTGTGACAATAGACCCGGGCCTGACTATAACCTGAAGCTAAACACACACTAATGAGGACCAGGCTGGCCGGCCTCTCCTCTTTAAATGTGACATTGTGAATCAGGATCACAATACCTTTTTAGATATAGCCTGTGCTAGCTGGGTCACTTTAACTTTTCCCCCTTCTCCCAATGGTCAACAGGAGAACTATTTGTGGAAGGGCACTCTGACTGGATAATTCAGTGCCACAAGCATGCAGGTGACCCTATTATTGGTGCATAAACCTTTAGGGAGCAGTGATGCAATCAGGAAGTGATGTAGGGAATTAGCGGCATCTAACGTTACAGTGCCATTGATCCGACGGCTTTTGAAAACGATAGTATGCTGATCCGTAGTAATTTGTTATGTGTTATACAATCTCAGCCAAACCTGATATTTGACATCTGCTTCTTTTCAACGGTTTTTTTTTTTAACTGAAGGATTGACGAGGGGAAATCACATGAGGGTCAGGAATGTTTCCACAACCAATGGTATTTGAGCTTTGCTATTACTACCTGCACGAATGTCCCATGAATAAAGAGCCAGACAGGTAGTAATTAATAAGAAAGTGCAATTTTGTGGAGTTTCACTTCCCATCACGTTGTCCAGCTTCAAATCAAACTCATGCCATTCCACCGCAGCGGCATGGAATTGTGTTTGGATGGAAGAAATGGACAAGGTCAAAACCGTGGCCATGTGTCTGAATAAACTCAATGCACCCAGACCTTGTTAGTTCCTTCCCCACGGTGATAGATCCAACAGTTGTAACCCTATATTTGATGCTGAGCGTGCATCAGGACAAATTATCTCTCTTGCGGTGGTGTCTAATGCGTTTTTAATAATATATTCGCCTTATCAGCATCTCACCTCTCAGAGCAAGCGTGTATACTCTAAATGGGCAAAGGAAGAGTGGGCCAGACAAATAGCTTTTAAGAGGTCTTAGTGAGGAATGGTGGCAGGGAAGACTTATGGCTCAGCAAAAATAGATCCATCCTGGGAGAAAAAGAAGCAGAACTAAGCAAAAAGTGTGGAACTAGCATTAGTTCTAAAGAAATATAAAGCAGAAAGCGGGAGCATGAATCAATGGGTCACTTTATTTCACACATGCAGTTCTGGATCCAACAACTTTTTCACTACAACATACCTTTATCTTCTGGATTTTAAAACAACCAATAGAAATAAGGACGTGTTTATGCTGAGCTGCATTGTTGCTTATAGAGATCTGTTAAAAGTGTTTTTAGTAAATGTTCACTGAAGCATTAAGTAGCGAAAGAGCCAATCTGAATCACGGAGCGGATACATGCATACTTGTTAGTGTACAGCATATTATTGCAATCTGAATGTCCTTCTAGTTTCCTTTGTTATTGGATTCACCATTGCCTGTGTGTAGGTTATTCTCCCAAAGCTCAATACAGGATGATGTTGCTCTGTCTCAGCTTGATGGCTAAGCTAGCAGACATCTGCTAACACATCAGCTGAATCAGAATACCTGTATATGTCCCACAGAGGAGAAATGTACAAAGATAGCTTAATATCTCTCAAGAAGCATGCATGAGAAAAAAATATTAAAGGTAACTAGAAAATTACACAATTTACAAGATACACATCCAGTACCAAACACAGCAATACAGCAGCCAGGTGAAAGTATAAAAGGTGGTAGAATAAATTGCACAGCTATTTAGGGTGTATATATATATATATATATATATATATATATATATATATATTCCACATAAGTAGTATTGCTCTACAGGAGTGTTTTAGTCTTTTTTGTTATGTGTGTCACACACATAACAAAAAAGACTAAAACACTTTAGTCTTTATTAGTCTTGTGGGAGGGGGGGCGGGTAGTTCGACACTCGCACATGGTAAACGGGGGTGTGTTGTCGGCCGTCAGCAAACCAGGCCGTTGACGTCCGGCCATTCTGTGATTCTACAGAACACACAGCTGGCCAGCGGCCCACCATAGGAAGTGGCTCTCCCGATGGCCAATCCGTGCCTCCCCTGACTGCACGTCGCTGACACACACCGCTGCAAACTCTCTGCATGGAGGAGCCGCAGAGGATCAGCGGAGGAGCAGCGGAGTCCGATGCTGCTCCTCCGAGGAAGAGACACACGTTTGCGGCGCTGGATTAATTTCAGAAGTGGGGGGGCCAAAAAGTGCGTGTGTATGTGATGGTCAAAGAAATGCTAAATCTACAGGCACTAACGGAGTGGTAATCATAAACCTCTGGCTACAGGCATGGCTGTATCCACCATTGAGGTCACCGAGGTTCGGACCTCGGTAATTTCTTCAAGGTGTATATAATAAAAGTCGTGAAATAACTGCACATAATTAACAGGGTTCCTTGTAGTAGTTCCATTTACTGGCAGTGGGGGCGCTGCATAACTACGTAGCCTGTATTAAAGCAAACAGAAGAAGACGACAATCATTTATGCACTTATATCATCATCTTGGTTTAATATTGAAAACTTTAAAGGTGAAATTGGACAGGAACAATGTTACCAAACCACATGAGGGACTCAAACCTTGACTTCTCTGGTCAGAGCTCTGTGCTGTGCAACCAACTTTTGATTTCGGGGGCCAGAAATGTAACACCTGCTCGAATGAAAAAAACGAAAAACTATTCCAGTGTAGTAATCCATGCAGGATATACATTTCCTACAAAATATAATAGAATAAAACGTTAAGTAATATATAAATACCTTTTAAGGACAACACGGTTAGACCAAATTGTCCCTCTTAAAGACATGTTTTACCACATTGACCCAAGTACTTGAGATTATCTAGATTTGGTTTAAGTGGTATATTTAAAAAGGTACCACTTTCACCCGTCATCATCCTTCATTCTGAGTTTGACACTAAGATGGACGATTTAGGCGACTGATTGACCCCCGTTGACCCGAACGATCCAATAGCGACCTGAGAAACAAAACAAATTGGGCTGGGTGCCAAACATATGGGCTACAAATAGGGACAAAATGGCATTAGCCGTCCACACAGGGTCAGCCCAGCCATTAGGCTTGATCCCAAATACATCCCATCGCTCTTCCAATTAAGCCGTCAAAGTGGGGCAGATGGTGGCGACGCTATCGGGGTGCCGGGCTGTCCCGTGCCCACATCTTGTACCCTCTCACAGCCATCCATCACTGGAGGAGCTCTAATTAGCTTGTTATTCTGCCATGCAAACTATTTCAAGCCTGTGAAAAGGCCTCCACGTGTTTTGAATGACAGGGAAAGCATTGAGAGAGGGCAAATGGAAGGAGGGGAGGGAAGCCAATCACTGTGTGCAGAATGGCATTTGAATAGCCTTTTCAACACACCACAGCAGCAATTATATTCCCCCTTTAGACTTCCTGCCAAGATATTTTCTGTGTTTGTCTCTTCATCAAAACGGTGCCATCAATTGACAAGTTAGACTTGACAGAATAAAAGACCATGTGAGGGAGGTCAAAAGAGTGGTTTCTTATGTACTGAATGTCATCACTGTGAAAATGGAAAAAGCATTTGGTGGAGGCAAAGGTTAAACAATTTCGGTAACTGTCAACGTAATGGAATTATCGACCGACTGACCAACTGTCTTTTGAAATATACAACAACACACAATCTGCAATACAGAGGCAGAGAAGAGAGGGAAGTGGATAAAGTGGGTTGGCCTTTGAAACCTACGCTGTTTCATCTATATTTGTACTATTATTTGTATTTATTTATTTTATTCTGTAACTTCCTTTATTTACAGATTGATGCTGTCTTATGTAAGGATGTAATCTATTTTCTACTAGATGACAGTCACAACTATTTGGGTAATACCATGGATGTAAAGATAAGAAATACATTTATTTGTTCTTAAAAACAAATGGACATTTTATAATGGTGAGAAAATATGGAAAGTTCTAAGTGCAATTTTTTTTCTTCATGTACCGCATTACAATTCCAATAAAATGGAATTTGAAATTAAGGATTCAAATGAAATCCTCTTTAATTGCCACATGCATGAACTGATAGTAGTTTAAGCCATTTTTGTAATGCCGTAAAATGTTTTTATTTTCTTGAAACAGCAAGTGAAATGAGCATGTATAATAAAAATAAAAAGAGTAGCTTAATGCAAATATTAAACCAGAGGATCACCGGTTAAAGTCCCCGGACAGACTATGCACACACAGGGACATTTAGTCTCTGCACATAACCCAAGCTAGAATTAAGAGCATTGGGAAGCTATTATACAGCCCCCTTGTGTGCGGGTCCAGTGCTTGGCTCAGGGGCACCTCAGCACTGCCAGGAGGCGAACTGGCAGCTCTCGAAGTTCACACTGTACATGGACATCCCCCCCATGCCATCAGACTGCTGAACAGCAAGTAGACCAGTAACATAAAGATTACATTACGCTGTGTAAAGAGCACATCTTTTTTATATAGTATCGTCTATTTTATTTATATGTATAGTAAGTCTTTATATTTTAAACACACACTTTATCTTTAATTTTATCAGCACCACGTCACTATTATGTATTTATATGTACAATTTTAGCAAGTTTTTATATTGTCCTGTTCCTGTAAGCCAGTACAACGAAATTTCGTTTTAATAGTACACTCTGTGTCTTGTTGAAATGACAATAAAGTATGTCTATGTCTATGACTTGAACAGATGCCATCAGGTATAGCTACTGTCTGTACAATTTAGTTGTACTTGCTATTTCGAGAAAATAAAAATGTGTCATGGCATTAAAACATTTTGAACTAATATCAGTGAGTGAGGTTCTCATTCCTACTAAACTTTGGCCATACATGTATTTGCTGACTCTTGGCTTTGAGGGCATCCATCTTTCACTATTTAACTATTTAACAGTGCCTGCTTCCTCTGAACTGTTCATGGAGGAGGATATATTTTCAAAAGGTTTATGAATTCTGAAGCAAAGAGTTAGATTATTTGTTGTTGTTGTTAATGTGTAATGAGCAGCTCCCCAGATGTCACACCATAGAAGCATGGCTCGGCTGAGAGTTATGGATGTGAAATGTATGTGCTCATGTTATAATAAGCCTTTCAGGTCGAACTACTGGCATTTAATTGAGAGACATTAGAAGCCAGGCAGTGCTTCAGTTCAGCCTGGTGTGTGTGTGTGTGTGTGTGTGTGTGTGTGTGTGTGTGTGTGTGTGTGTGTGTGTGTGTGTGTGTGTGTGTGTGTGTGTGTGTGTGTGTGTGTGTGTGATGAGACTCTCTGCTTGCAGTGTTGGGGCAGGTGGTGCTGGCGCCACAGGTGTGCTCAAGGGTGTAACTTTGGTTTGAGAAGTCGGGAGGACACAAAACAGGGGGTCCTCCGCAATAACACATTTTCTCGATTTAATTCCATTTCCTGCCTATCTACAAATATATTAGGGACTATAGTGTTAACAAGTGTAGTGTACACTCATCTTTAAATTTAAGTTAAATGCATCAATCTGGTGCACTTTGAGGGCACACTTAATATTTATTGATACAGCTTCCAACACTAATCAAAAAACCATTAGAATATGCTCACAACCAATAACAAATATTTGATAAACTCCTCTCTCCTATCTTTATCTAACCTAGTCTTCATATTTTCTTTTTATTTATCCACATTTTACTAATCACTCCCCTTTTAAACTGTGTTTTGTATTTTTTACTGACCTATAGCTATTGGAATGATTTCTTAACTTATTTTTTACAACTATATTAAATAGATGGAAATATTTGTTTACAAAGATGACCAAACCGTTTGTGACACACTGAGATAACTTTACAATCTAATCACTCAGAGAGTCCTTTACCTCACTGAGCTGACGTTATCTCAGCCTCTCAGTCCGACAGGGGAGGACTCGCCCTCTCCTTATTGTTGAAACAGCTTATAATCTCCGTTAGCTCCGAGCTAGCACCAGAACAACCAACCCAGTCTCACGGCATTTTGTGTTATAGTCACGAAATGTAATCTATTGATTTGTGTTAACCAACACGATTTTCCCCTTTTTTTCGTGTCACACCAACACACTCCCTAAACGTCCAGGAGCGACACTTGGTCAGGGTCCCGTGGTGTGCAGTTGTGACGCGCCGAGTCTCCTTCAGCTTCATAAACGGACGCAAAGAGCTTTCAACTGATTGCAATATATTCCCATCGGCGGCGGTATTTGGCGCTCATGGAAGCACCGCATCGGTCCATGTCGGCAGCTCTTAAAAGGCAATGTGAGCGTCCATTCCCATTGGATAACGGAGAATTGTACACCCGGAATTAAGTATTCTCCTTACTGTCGATTTATTTGACAGTGATATCTGCACTACTCATCAACTCAAAAACACCAGATTACCTTTTTTAATTAAACGACATTGAGAGGTTTAAATTGTGTGCAATGCTTTTGTTTTTCCCCTTCAATTCTGAGAAACAACTTGTTTTCTCTGAAATGTGGAGCGCCAAAGAGACTACACTACCCACAATCCCCAGCTATTGTTGTGACGACGCCTGTCCGCTTTGCGACAAACCCCGTGATTAATTTTCAAGCTCTGGGATTGGATGTTGGAGTGGCAGTGCGCCAAGTTACGCCGAGCGTCAAACAGCACTTTGAAATTGAACGAAACCACGGCAGACTATTCAAAACTGGACTCGAACGGGACCAGCCCCCCCCCCCACAGAACTACACATGCTGGCTATTGTGTTTCGCAACATGTTCTATGGGACATCTCTACTGGGAACGTTTTTGTTTTTCTAAATGGGTGAAAATCGCTTGTGTCCATAATGGGCAGCATTACTATATAATCACATGACAGCTCATTGTTACTTTGTAATTCTACTCCACTACAATTCAGAGGTTAATCTGGTATTTTTACTCCACTACATTTATTTGAGTTACTTTGCAGATTCTGATTAATGATGTGAAATATAAACAACCCTTAAATCAGACTTTAGTTACACCTGAGTAAAATTCAGGAAAGGTGATTGTCAAGTGCCAACAATCAGGAGAGATATTTGATTGTTGGTGCTTGAGAAGACTAAACATTTATCTGCAGATCCTTATAAAGTATATTCATTACTCGTTATTCTCTACTAATAGTTAATTAAAAACTGTATATAATTGCTATTGTGCACATCCTTTCAAGATTTCAAGATGTTTTCTTATTTAAAAGAAGGCCTAAACCTAAAGTATTCTTTAATGTTTAAATAAAGGTTAATGAGTTTTTCTGTTTCGCACATCCTCCTATTAATATCTTTGTACATCCAGCACTAAACAGTTTTATTGTAGGGATCACTTACAGTATCTTCTTGATTTTTTTACATTTTATATTTCTATCATTGACCTTCTACTTTCCCCCTATTTTGTATGTACTCTTAATATTTTTTTCATATAACATATTAAAACAAGTATTCAATAACGTGCTTTAACCACTAGGCGATGCACACAAGGTACACACAGCCATAATATATTTGTATTATTAGTGTAGGACACTTATGTATGTATAACATCTGAAGATATTTAGTTTTATTCATGTTTTCACATAATTGTTCAGGATATTGCTATACTATTTCTCATGTTTTGCTTCTACACATTAATATCTGATTTGTAAAACACCACAGACAGAAAGGTACATCCGTCATTTAATGGTAAGCTATTGAAATTGTGATTCCATAGATGTGTCTCCCATCACCCAAAACCCCTGACTCTTCTCTCAACTCAGTATTTACATTCTTATATTCAAAGAAAATCAGTAATATCTTTAAAAACTAAAAGTCCCTGTCTATCAGCTGTGCACCGTTATGGTGTAAATATAACCTATCTACTAATTGGATCAACTATAAAAGTCAGCCAAATTAGTGTTGATACTGCAAGGAGACGAATTGTGTGAAGAGAAATTGAAGATGTCGTTTAATTGCTGATATATTTATGATCCACGTTACATATTCAGTTTCGGTGGCAGTTATTCCAGTTTGTCCAGAAGTCTTCTAATCAGGGCTCTATAAATAAATAACTACGGCAGATATGTAATATTTAATGCAGCCAAACCGTGTATTACAATGCCGTTATGTGATGACTTTCAAAGAGAAGCAAGCACACTCGGAATAAAGTATTATTTTTTTCATATGGCATAAAACAACCATTTCCCAACGTGCATTGCGGCTAAACAATCCAATCAACGAGCTTAAACCATAGCTGAGGATCTTGGGTAATCAGTTCAGTGGGTGTGTATCTCTTTCCGGTTATTTTATTTTGAAATTCAGTTCCTGACGGACGCCAAAAAAGCCAAAGATTATAGAATTAACAAATAAATAAAAACAAGGATAATTGTGTGTTATTGTAGAGTAAATAACAGTGTGTTATTTAGAAAAGAATACAAAATTATAAGGAAAAAAAAGGTTAAAAGAAATACAGATTTCAGTATTCTGAGGCTCTGGGGCCAGCTAAAGTGTCCAAAACCCCTCTCCAGCCAACCATTCCAGCCTAATATCTACTGGCTGGTCAATTTACAACAGCCTGACCAGCTACATTTATCTAAGCTGTTTTTTTCAGCACAGTCATTTTTATTTATTTACTTTTTTTGAGAATCTCTATGAATTATAGTCAAATGTAAATACCATTCTCTGTTCTGTTGCCTGAGCCAAGTTTGCCTGCTACATTACGATATATTATTATTGATTTACTATTTATTGAGAATCTCTATGAATTAAAGTCAAATGTATACCAGTCTGTGTTCTGTTGCTGCATCGGATCTCCGCCAAATCCAGAATCATCACCCCCCTAGTTCGCTCCTGTCTGTATCTCTGTCCCCCCTGTCCCCAGTGGAAATTACGCCCATAGTGCTACTTGAGCCATGTCACCCTGAATTTCCTGTCCCTCCGATCACAAGATGGCCGCCCTCCATCAAAAACACCGGTGGGGCTTTTTTTATTGCCTCTCCAGCTATATTGTTTCCCTATAAAAAAAGGTCAGCGAAAGACAAAGAGTGATTGTGAGACAGGTGACTGGTGCATGCATGAGCGAGACTTCAGTAAGTGTTTATAGTAAGGAAATGTGAACAACTGTATTTCTGTTTATCTGAAAATGGAAGTGAGTTTTTCATCCCCTGCCTGGCGCCGTTTATGAAAATACTCAACAAGAGCTCAGGTTGGACATTAGAAAGACTTTGGGATAGTGATAGCTATTAAACAGAGATGCAATTACTCCATGTCTCTATAATATAACTCATTTTCATGTCCAAGATTAAAGCTGTTTTTGAACATGACAGCGCTGCTGGAAAATGTAGGAGTTACTATCCACTTAAGGGATTACAGAACATGTATTAAAATGTTCTGGCCAGCCCACATTGTTATTCTTCTTATCCATTCATTATCAGTGAGCTTTTCATTCCAGCTCCGTCTTTACGTCACAGGTTTATGAGATACTGATGAAGTTGGAAATCAATTATTCATTACAATTCCAGATAATAAAGTGAAATGTGGAAGCCGGTAAATGAGCCACAAAGGTTGTTGGAGGTAATGAAAAAATAATAACCTGTCATTAAAGTGACTCATTATCCAGATAAATACAAAGGCTGAGCATGTAATGCCAATACAGCAGGAGGACAATAAAGTCCCCATCATAATGAAGGTAGAAAAGACCATTTGGTTTGGTCCATTTTGATCATTCATATTAATCAATGATAAGAAACAGTTTGCCCGTGAATTGAAATGCAGATTTGTTTCTCCTTCCTTTAGTGCTATCTTTGAAACTTGATTGGTTTTGTGTTAGTTGGTGAATGTATTGGCAGTGGGAATCTGCCCTCTTTCATATATAATGGAATTACAGTATATGTCAATCGGCTTGTGGTGCACCAAGTGGCAGAAAAAGTACTTAGCGGCAGTATTTCAAAGCCGAAGAGCAATGTCTCTTACCAGAAATTATGACCTGCTTACTTAAAATAAGTCACATATCTTGTTGTGAGCTGTTTAATGTACTTTAAAGAGGCCATATTACCGTATACTTAACTGCTTTAAAATAAGTATGTAGTGTCTCTACTGGGACATGTCTCCATGCTTTAATGTTCAAAAAGCTCTTTATTTTTCTGCTGGTGCTGCATCACCTCTTTTCACCCTCTGTCTGAAACCAGAGCCCAGTCTGCTCTGATTGGTTACCTGGTCGGCTCTGTTGTGATTAGTCAACTGCTTAGAGATGTCCCCTCCCTTAACATATCACATACACTGTGTGTAAGCTCTAGTCAATACAGGCGCAAGTGTTACATAATGATATCGTTACAGAAGTAACCAAAGGAGGCGTGTTAGGCCTTTGCTGAGCACAACAACCTATATAACTCACTACACGAAAGGGAAAACCCTTTAGGAACTATTTTCTTTCTACCAAAAATAAATCCACCAACAGTGCTGCAGGATACACTGTGATACTGTTGTTGGTTGTTGAAGTTTGGTATAAAGAAAATAGTTTTCACAACAAGGTCTGTCAGATTTTACTAAATGCAGATTTTAATTTAGTTTCATTGGAACAATTAGAAACATGCAAAAAACATGAAAAGTACTACAAGTGAGATGTAGTGTTGTAGTGTCCCTTTAAGGCTTCTTAGTCTCTTGTGCTTTTTCTTTTCTCTCCTTAACTGCTCTTCCAGCCCTCCTGTCTGTTGTGAGAGCATCTGACTTGGCCAGTTTTAAGTCTTTCAGATAGATCTTTTTCTTTTGACATCATCCCTTTTTACACTCATCAATTATTTGATAGTGGATTCAAGAACAAAACAAGACGAGGCACATATCCACTGCCCAGTTTGTCCTGCCAACACCATGTCCATCTCTCTGAGTCCGGAGCCAGGCACAGGCCTCTTGTTGTCGGCCATTTTTATTGATATACAAAACAAACATTCTGTTTGGCATTATTAGAAGTGAGCCAGAGCTTTATTGATTGGTCTGACACCAGTTTCACATTTGTTCCAGCTTGATGGCGGGCTGTATTACACAGGTTCATATGAAAATCAATGTTCTATCTGATTTAATCAGTATACGATTGAAATGTTAAAATAGCAACCGCTTTACATTTTATCATCAGACAGCTCTTTTATGGGAGAGAAACAAGCATGATAAGGATGATGTTCTCATATTCCTTTGCATCCACTTGAATTGTTTTGAGACTAGAATGAATAGTACACTGAACACAAATATAAATGCAACACTTTTGTTTTGCTCCCATTTTTCATGAGATGAACTCAAAGATCTAAAACATTTTCTATATACACAAAATAACCATTTCTCTCAAATATTGTTCACAAATCTGAAAGAATCTGTGATAGTGAGCACTTCTCCTTTGCCGAGATAATCCATCCCACCTCACAGGTGTGGCATATCAAGATGCTGATTAGACTGCATGATTATTGCACAGGTGTGCCTTAGGCTGGCCACAATAAAAGGCCACTCTGAAACGTGCAGTTTTACTTTATTGGGGGGGGTCTGGGGGGGTCCGAAAACCAGTCAGTATCTGGTGTGACCACCATTTGCCTCACGCAGTGCAACACATCTCCTTCACATAGAGTTGATCAGGTTGTTGATTGTGGCCTGTGGAATGTTGCTCCACTCCTCTTCAATGGCTGTGCCAAGTTGCTGGATATTGGCAGGAACTGGAACACGCTGTCGTATACGCCGATCCAGAGCATCCCAAGCATGCTCAATGGGTGACATGTCCGGTGAGTATGCTGGCCATGCAAGAACTGGGATGTTTTCAGCCTCCAGGAATTGTGTACAGATCCTTGCAACATGGGGCCGTGCATTATCATGCTGCAACATGAGGTGATGGTCGTGGATGAACGGCACAACAATGGGCCTCAGGATCTCATCACGGTATCTCTGTGCATTCACAATGCCATCAATAAAATGCACCTGTGTTCGTCGTCCATAACATACGCCTGCCCATACCATAACCCCACCACCACCATGGGCCACTCGATTCACAACATTGACATCAGAAAACCGCTCACCCACACGACGCCACACACGCTGTCTGCCATCTGCCCTGAACAGTGAAAACCGGGATTCATCCGTGAAGAGAACACCTCTCCAACGTGCCAGACGCCATCGAATGTGAGCATTTGCCCACTCAAGTCGGTTACGACGACGAACCGGAGTCATGTCGAGACCCCGATGAGGACGACGAGCATGCAGATGAGCTTCCCTGAGACGGTTTCTGCAGAAATTCTTTGGTTATGCAAACCGATTGTTGCAGCAGCTGTCCGAGTGGCTGGTCTCAGACGATCTTGGAGGTGAACATGCTGGATGTGAAGGTCCTGGGCTGGTGTGGTTACACGTGGTCTGCGGTTGTGAGGCCGGTGGGATGTACTGCCAAATTCTCTGAAACGCCTTTGGAGACGGCTTATGGTAGAGAAATGAACATTCAATTCACGAGCAACAGCTCTGGTGGACATTCCTGCTGTCAGCATGCCAATTGCACGCTCCCTCAAAACTTGCGACATCTGTGGCATTGTGCTGTGTGATAAAACTGAACATTTTAGAGTGGCCTTTTATTTTTGTATGCTTATCATCTTATCTTAAGAGGCCCTATCCTACTTTTTGGGGGTTTCCTTTCCTGTTTCTCCATTAAAAGAACATTAAAGCATGGAGAGATGTCAAACTAAAGGGAAATAATATAAATATGAAGCTGAAAATGAGCATAATAGGTCATTCATTAATTGGTAGATATACAAACAGATTTAAAATAGAACGCCCCTACAATAGAGGGTTGAATACATTTGCTATGTAAGCTTGCCATCCCTCGAAAACAAAGAAACAAATGGATTTTATTCCAGAGGCCCATCATACAAAGACTTTCACCCTGGAGGACAGGCCTTCACAAACCACCAATAACAATGATGATGAATGGACGTGGTCAAATGGCGATTGTCTCTCTCTTCCTGTATGCCTGCTTGTCAATAAGAGATGGATCATCAAATCACTCGCTCACTGTTTTCTTAGGGCTTTGGTCAATAGTCTCTCCAATTAACGTCCAATTATCCCGACCAGTATTAATCACCTGGGACCAAGGGCAGTGATGTTGGTAAAAGGTCACATATGTGTAATGAAGATTAACAGTGACATGGCATCGATTGTCTGGCAGGAAGGTTAATGTAGTGGGTGCGGTGTAAGCTGTTGTGGCTGCCAGATGCAAAGCAGGAAGAATCGGGCAAGTTAACAAGAGTGATGTGGCCTCTGACTGGAGGGAGCAGGTAACAAATAGGCTGGTGTTAAAGAGCTTACTAAATGAAGGACAATACTGTTCTTATTACGATAATATATATACTATTATTAATGGGAAATCATGTCATTCATGACAATATGCCCACTGTATTTATAAATCGTGGTTTATTACAACTTTCCATGCTCGCTTCCGATGTTACACGACCGCTCCGAACAAAACAGCTTTCGCTGGTTAGTGACGTCACGCATGTCACGAGTAGAACACTTGTTGAATAATACACTACCTATATGGCTGATGTCGGACTCTGGAGACAGAATCGAGTGACAGTGAGTCGTCAATAGACTCGGTGCACTTTCAAGAAGAGGCTCAAGTAGCACTATGGGCGTAATTTCCACTGGGGACAGGGGGGACAGAGATACAGACGGGAGCGAACTAGGGGGGTGATGATTCTGGATTTGGCGGAGATCCGATGCAGCAACAGAACACAGACTGGTATACATTTGACTTTAATTCATAGAGATTCTCAATAAATAGTAAATCAATAATAATATATCGTAATGTAGCAGGCAAACTTGGCCTGTGTTTGGTGCTCTGGTGTCTCTGTAAATGCGCTGGCTTCATCGCACTATTAGCCAGGACTTCACCGCAAAAGAAGCACTGAGGCTGCGTTGGGTCCGCAGAGGTATAAATGAATCAAAATAATATATATGTTTCACTGTACTGCCTTGGTTTCAGTTTGGCCTCTTTCTTACGTTTCTCGGCGGGCTCCTCTGAACCCTGGCCTGAACCCAGAGCAAGCGGACGTTTCAGCCATATATCCATAGCGCAGACCTACCAGTATTTTTTCTGGCTGCAGGTAAGCAGCTGTTTTCATTGTGGGATTTTGGCGCGGTTGTGCCACAGACTATTGTCTCCCTAGGGAAACAAATCGCACACTATCATTTTTGACGGGATTATTATTTTTTTTACTTGTCAACTTGGAATTCCACGTACCCCCTACAGTTCCCTCGCGTACCACTAGGGGTACGCGTACCCCCGGTTGGGAAAAACTGTACTAGAGCATACAAATAAAGTGTGTAATGTAGGCCTGTTATATATATTATTGATGTTCTCACTGTAAACATCGCGTCACAATGAAAGCGGTTGTATTAAAAAAAAAATAGCCTAACATCCAGGGGAGATGTGATTGGTGAGTAAACAAACGGTAAAGCGCAGAAAGTCTGATGCACATTTGATCATCTTGAATAACTTATAATCACAACGGGAACAGTTTGCAGAGCTGTGCTTCGTTGACAGAAGTCCAGCCATGCGTCACACCTCTTCTAAACATCACTTTTGGCTGAAATCGTCTCAGGAGAATACTTCAGTGTACCCTCGGTTATAGCTCCTCTAGAGACACTCCTCTCTCCTCTAAATCAGTGTATCCTCGGTTACGGCTCCTCCAGACAGCCTCCTCCATAATCGATCCTCGACGAGCCTTTAGAGAAATTTGTTTTCCTTCGAGACGGCGCGCCAACATCCATTTCCGGGTCGCTGCCGGAGGACCTGGGACGCGAAAATTATAGAAATGAGAAACGGCTCATTTCCCAGGACTCGCACGCATCTGCTTGACGCCGGGACGACCGGCTGCCCTCCCCGACAGGCACACGGACGCAAGGGCCCGCTCATCACTGCGCGCACAAGTGCGACCGCAGTTTTAATTATTTTGTAATTGTAATGTTTTTTTTTTATTTCAACAGTGAGCTACAAAGACGATCAGATTATGAATGAACAGCATGAAGTTCATCAACATTGAAATATATGTTATTATCAAAATAATATTTAACTGTTATCAAAACGTAGTGCAACTGTAGAAGCTTGCTCTGTTGTCTCACAGAAATAATAACTTTTACCACGTTTTTTACAGACAATATTGAGAGATAAATAGTAGCAGTTCTCACTATGTGTTAAATATCTTTGCCTTCAATACATTACATTAGAAAGCTGACAAAGTCATATTGCTAAATATCTAAAATGTAACTTTTTGCATGGAAAAAACCCTCAACTTAACTGATGTGTAGGTGATCTAGTATTTAGTATTGTTTAATGGAATATATATCAGTGTATTAAAGTCAATACTTCATTAATTTAAACCAATATCTTTCTTGATTCTTTGTACAGTATGAAAAATAGAGTCTTTGTACCTGAGCTGAAGTTCACTGCTGTGAGGAGTCCAGTGCTGTCTCTCACTCTCTGGTCCAGCCTGTCTGCATCACCTGGACACCTTAAACAAACAGATATATATATGTAAAGTACCATGTGTACTAACAATATAACTGATTCTCTTCTGTTGAACATGTTGGATTGTGTATTGTCCGAGTCAGGGTCCTTTTTATTTTACTGTAACTTTGGAAGTTGTGTTACCAATGCTTACTGTTTATTTGATACCCATTTGGTAATGCAATTAATAAAAACAACAAGGTTTGGGTTCGTTCTTCAGATGACTGTGACGTTAACGTGTAAGCTCAATAATGAATTCCAGCTCAACCAACCATATTGTAATATCTAAGTAATCATCTTGAAATATCTAAGTAATCATCTTGAAATATGACATTAATAATTGTAATATACACACATCTTATTGTGAGGTTGATTTCACATACACTACTTCGACGTTAGCTTGTCTACATACTTGAGCATAGCCAATTTAAATTAACCTTAGCGATGCATACAGTTCCTACCTACATAATAAAATATCTCTCTAAGTTACAAGGATGACCATATTTTATCAACCTCAAACAGAAGCCGTTTGTTCTACAGTATTATCCCACTTAAAGGTGGGGTAGGTAAGTTTCAGAAACCGGCTCGAGTGCACTAACATTTGAAAGTACACAGCCGAAAAGAATCCGCCCCTTCCTTCTGACTTCCTTACAGAGCACCTCCTCCAACACACATGAACGCACACATGACGTCAGCAGACTGGTGAAAGTGGCCGCCTGTTGCTGGCGAGTCATTGAACTACTGCTGCAATGCTCGCCCAATGAGGGCACGAGATACATTTGTGCGTGCACGAGATGGAAGGCTGACAGACAGGGCGGCAATCCAATACACAGATGAAATTGTTGTATGGATTTTTTGTCAAAGCACTTAAGATATTCATTGCTATCGGGAATATAACAAAAAGTGTATCTCGAGCCGGTTTCTGAAACTTACCTACCCCACCTTTAACGCTTAACACTTGTCTATTTCGTTTTAACCGTTATATATACAGTCTATGATTTTAACTTGTAGGCTACGATTAGCATCGTTAGCACCGATATAGATACCACTCGCTTACACACTAAACCCAGCCTTAACATTCATTATGTAGCCGATTAAAATCATTAACACATAAATAAGTACTCAATTTTCACTTACCGCAAAACCGCATGCATGCACCGTCTGTATAAGCATGAAAAACAAACAACCACGGCCGGCTTCAAGTTGTGTTTCCTGGATGAACTGAGCAGGCAGAGTCCCAATCCCAGTAGCTTCACGGAGCAGCTAGCAGAGAGACAAGAAGCTAGCAGCAGCAGTCACTTGACAGAGCCGTCACTCAATGTGACCACGCCCTAATTTATGCAACAACTTTAAGACCTAATATAAATAAAAGGGTCGTGTTAGAAAACAATTCACTCACAGATCCATAATCATGAAGGTGGAACCTAACTATATTCATAATAATATGCATTGCATCCATGGGTAGAAACATGTTTTTTTCTGCTGTAAAGTTGGGCATTTTAACATGGGGTCTATGGAAATTGCTCCTTTCTGCAGCCAGTCCCTATCGGCCAATATATGAACTGCAGTGTGTGGCACTTCCGTATTGGCGTCCCGGCTGTTCCCCAGAGTTTGCCGCTTGGTTAACTCACACACATGAGGTATGTTGCTCAAAGGAGCAGCAAAAAACATCAGGCTTATATAGTCCAAAACACGGAGATAACAACAAAGTCGTAAATCGAGGTGGCACTAATATCATCCGCGGGTGTCGGAAAAGTGTCGGGGACATCTGCAACGTCTTCTGGAAAGTGTCACGTACTTCCTTCACGCCTCATAGAAATTAGATATTTAGGAGACAACAAGTATGTGTCTTCTCATAAATATCAACAACCTGAAATGCCCTGCCTCCTCCTATCACAAGAACAGGCAGCTGCAAGGTCATACATAGTGCAGAGTCACCCATAGTATCTGCAATAAAACAACGAGAGGAGAAAACGGTATTTCTCCAACAGCAGTGAAGCTTGTTAAGGTATGATGACAGGCGGCAAATGGAGCAACTCTAAGGCAGAGGCATTAGAACAGGTGTTGTGTGCGTTTCCTCTGTATTTAGACTCACACTCAAGCACACTTACACACTCACCAACTCTCGTCAGCACTTTCCCTCAACCAAGTAAAATAAACATCCATGTCCGATGCTACTAGCTTAAAATGAGTTAGCCTTGTCAATACATAGATTAATCTCCACGAACAATGATCTGCTGGCTCTTGAATATTATAAGGGCCTGCTAACAGTCATAGATAAAGATTTCAGTATCACAGCTTCTCCAATAATGATCCTAATGTGGGGTGTTAGTAATTCTAGACCCTGAGAGCAGGAGAGACTGGAAAGAGTCAAGGGAAGCTTATACAAGTTAACAGCATTTAATTACACAAAATATGCGGTGATGTACAAATTAAATTTGCGAGTGGAGGCTCTCTCCCCATGCGTCCGGTCAGCCGAGGTCAGGAGAAGAAGAGATCGATTCTTGGCTTGCTCTTCCTGTCGTCATCTGTGGTCTTCTCCTATTGGCCGGCGTCAACGGAGGCGTGTCCAATGCAATTCCTGCCGGTTTCTGCTGCTGAATTACATCATTCTGATGTCTGTGGTTATTTAAACATTCCCTAATAAACGTGATTTCAGCGTCAATAAATGAGTGTTAAAACCAGTGTGTTTAGGTTACAACATCACGTCATTTCACCTTCAATTCACGGTTTGAAAACGTAGCATTTCGCCACATGCTAATGCTAACCGTAAATTATGAAATTCAATAGCGGAAAACCGGAAGTCAAGTGTGAATATTCAGGTTTTAGAATAAAACAGATTTAAATTAAATACGGTGTATTTAATTCAAATTATGCCATATCAACATTGATTTTAATTTCTTACATGTTCAAATGGTACAATTCCTCCAAAATATTAAGCCATGAGCCCCCTCTTAAAATACCTATGGCTAAACTGAATGGCTAAAAATGATTGTGTACAGTATATGGATGGTGCGCATGCATTCTTTTACCATGGCGTCAGCGCTCACCACCGCGGCAAATAACCAGAAGGCGGGAGGGTAATCGTACAGAGCATAAAAAAAGGCACTTCTCTAATAGGAGGGCAAAATGGCAGGTGCTCATGCCCCCTTTGAGGTCTATCACAAGCTTACTGTTTGTAATGGATAAACAGAGATGTATTTATTTTTATTTTATCAGGATTTCTACTTAACCCACGAATGCAAAGAGTCCATAGACCAAACACATCAGGTATGTAATGTGTGACAGTCAGCTGACAAACTGATGGCACAGTGTGAAATGTAATTACCTTGCCCTTGTCTAGGAACATTACCTCTTCCCCTGTTCACATGTACACATAGCACACAATTCATGCATTCCGTACAAGGGCAGGTCCTGGACTTGACCCTTCTTCTTCATCTTTCAAGCATTTTTCCATTATGGGCTGGCAGCAGTACATCAATAGTACATTCATCCGTAGAGAAGTCTCCATCAAAAATCAATAACGTTTGAAAATCTATCATATGCAATATGCTGCAGCACAAACACACGTCATCTGATATGCCAACGCAGCAGCCCCGTGCTGACATGAACAGTTCTGTGTCTGCCCTTGAAATAATTGATTTTTCTTGGTTAAGCAAAAGGACAACACGCTGATGAAACATGCAATTTATCATAAAACCAGGGCTGTTATGAATTGTGCAACATTTTTATATCCACGAAACTCCATGCAAACACACAGACCCTGATCCACACACACACACACACACACCACACACACACACACACACATACAAATATACAACCCAGTCTCACGGCATTTCGTGTTATAGTCACGAAATTGAATCTATTGATTCGTGATCACCAACACAATTTTCCCCTTTTTTTCGTGTCACACAGAACGATTTTAAAAGCAATGTATTTCTATTGGTAATGTGTTTCGTGCCTGCACCACGTCTTTTTGTCTGGTCGGGTCTTGGAAGATCGGAAGCTGTGGGGTTCATAAAAACATGTTCTTACTCAATATCAAGCCACGATTATTGTTTTTATTTTAAATCGTATAATGTCTGACTTTTGTTGCCGTCTGTCAGGAAAATAAATGGGGCTCAGAGCCTCAAAATACTCAAATCTGTATTTTTTAAATCTTTTTTCCTTCTCATTTGTTATTCTTTTCTAAATAACACACTGTTATTTACACACCAATAACACACAATTATCCTTGTTTTTATTTGTTTAATTCTATAATCTCTGGCTTTTTTGCCGTTCCTCAGGAACTGAATTAAAAAATAAAGTCACCGGAAACAGACGTAGGCCTATAAGGGACATTTCGAGCATCATAGCGATACTCACCCACTGAACTGATTACCCAAGATCCGAAGCTGTGGTTTAAGCTTGGTGATTGGATGTTTTAGCCGCAATGCACGTTGGGATATGGTGTTTATGCCATAGGAAATCCGAAAAACCTTTTTTTTTAAAAAAAGAACATAATACTTTAATTCGCGTGTGCTTGCTTTTGTCTTTGAAAGTCATCACATAACGACATTGTAATACACGGTTCGGCTGCATTAAATATTACATATCTGCCTTAGTTCTTTATTTATAGAGCCCTGATGAGATGACTTCTAGACAAACTGGAAGAACTGGCACCGACGTGGATCATAAATATATCATCAATTAAACGACATCTTCAATTTCTCATCACACAATACGTCTCTCAACACTAATTCGGCTGACTTTTATATTTGATCCAATTTGTAGATTATATTTACACCATAAAGGTGCACAGCTGATAGAAAAGGACTTGTAGTTTTTAAAGATATTATTGATTTTCTTTGAATATCAGAATGTAAATACTGAGTTGAGAGAATAGTCAGGGGTTTTGGGTGATGGGAGACACATCTATGGATTTAGAATTTCAATAGCTTACCATTAAATGACGGATATACCTTTCTGTCAGTGATGTTTTACAAATCAGATATTAATGTGTAGAACTACAACATGAGAAATAGTATAGCAATATCCTGTAAAATTATGTGAAAACATGAATACAACCACACATCTTCAGATGTTATACATACATAAGTGTCCTACACTAATAATACAAAGTTATTATGGCATTGTATGCTGTGTGTACCTTATGTGTAACATCTTCAGACCTTTCCAACTCCTCAACAGTTAACTGTCTTTGACTGTTGCAGGTGTTGTTTCCAATATCAAAAATATATATGTGTGGATAACAAAATACACCCGTCATGAACTAAGCTGGAAACTTATACTGGAAAGTATAATTTATTGTGTTAACACTTTTTTACAGTTTTTTAACCCCTAATGGTTAAAGCACGTTATTGAATGATAGAAATATAGAATATAAAAAATCAAGAAGATACTGTAAGTGCTCTCTACAATAAAACAGTTTAGTGCCGTATGTACAAGATATTAATTAAGGAGGATGTGCAAAACAGAAAAACAAATTAACCTTTATTTAAACATTAAAGAATACTTTAGGTTAAGGTCTTCTTTTAAATAAGAAAAAAGCTTTTGGGGGTATCTATCTACAGATAAATATTAAGCCTATTAAGTACTTAACGTCTATATTGCTTTCCTGCAATGTTAACTATGTTGAAGCACTTATTTTAACTGATATTATACACATTAATTATACTCTTATAAGATATATGTAGATAGTATAAGCAGACCCGGCGCCAGAACAAATCTAAACGGAGGGCATATGATTTTCATGGGAGGGCACACAAAACCGTCACGTGCTGCGGGCCTTCGGCACAATATATATCAAAAAACAAGGCCAACAGCATTGCGTAAAGACGCAAACTTATCGCAAATACATACACAAATAAAGGGCAACATAGAAACCACTTTTGAAACATTGTGTGTGTGGCAGCACAAAAGTAGAGACGGAGACGATGAACTGTTTAGCCCACCTTGGGCATGGTTTATGTTCCTATGCACTGCAGGTGCATCCTTTCGCTCAGCCGAGCTAACTTAGAACATTATTTTGGCCAACTCTGCATCGTTGTGCAGTGAATACTCAAACAGCGATAGGAAGAGCCCACTGCCTGACTCGGACATGCTGTGGAGTGAATCGTGGTCACCTCTGAGAGGGAGTTGGTTGACAGCTAAAAAAGCTATAATATCAACGACAGCTGACACGTAATAACGGTTCCGTGCCAGCTGATCTGCACCAAAGTACTAATTTCCTTATTTGTTTCCTCGCGTATCTGTCTCTCTCTCCACAAACTCTCACATGAAATGTGTTCTTTTGATGCGGCATGTCTTAGCAGTCCTTTATTATTACATGTTACTTGTTAGACGCTTTTATCCAAAGCAACTTACATACATTCAGTACTGTGGACAATCCCCACAGGAGCAATTTTGGGTGAAGTGTCTTGCCCAGGGACACAATGACATGCTGACTGCAGTGGGGCTCAAACTTGCTAGCCCCTGATTCGAAGTCCAGCACTCTATCCACTTAGCCACAGCCGCCCTGTATCAGTCTGTAATGCATGTTTCCAGTCACAAAAACCTTTGACAGTAAAAGCCGCATCAGATGAAGACGTATTTACTTTAAAGTGTCTACAGGGGAAACAAAAGGCTGCGTCTGTTTTTAACGAATATTCAAGCCATGGTCTGTTGTTTTACCATGCAGCGGCAAAAGTGTGCTTCTTTCCTGAAAACAATCTCCCTGGATAACAATCCAGTTTCACCTGGTTGGGTTTATTAACCCCAAGATCATCTGGGGCTGTTGGTCTTTGAGCGGTTGCTGGCCCAATAGTACCTGTTGATGTGCTGCAAGGTAGCGTCTGTAGTGGAGGCACCTCCTGGAGGAGGAGGATGCTGGTGGGTGTGGCAACGCAGGTGGTGATGGTAGGGGCACAACGAGCTGTGCCTCGGAGGACAGCGTTGGTGGCGGCCACCTTGATGAGTCAAGGCTTGGGCTCGCTAACTCAGCCCCGGGGTTTGCCGAGGTCAAGCTTGTGACATTAAGGCGTGCTGCTGCAACGGCAGGCGCAGGGTCGCCAGCAGCACGATCGGCTGCAGTTCTTTCATCGCTATTTCATTTGAATAAATCCTTAGACCTTTTAAGCCAATTTCTGATGTCCATTTTGTAATTCAAACAGAAATGGGAGTCTACAGAATGCTGTGATTGGTCTAAATGTGGACAAATCACAAATTACAACAGACACATGCATTTATTTGACTTAGCCTGCCATTTTTAGTTACTATCTGACATAAAAGTTCACAGTTTATTTATAATAAAAAAAAAAAAAAAGGTTTTTAAATGTTAGAAATAATAAAAAAACGTGTTTATTGGGGGAGGGCAGGAATGTCAAATGGGAGGGCCTGGACCCTTAGAGGCCCTGGACCCATAGGTTTCTGCAGAGTTGCCGTGAAGCCCTTAGTAGGCGGAGTCGGCCACTAACGGCTCGACTGTGACGTCAGAGTCTAATCCCGCCTGCTCCAAATAAGGGCAAAGAGGCGGAGCCGAGGCGGGACCTGCTGCCTCCGAACTGGAAGTAAACAGAGCTAGCTCAGGCTAAAAAGCTAAGCTAACATGAAATACATGCATACCAAGTTACTGCTAACAGTGTAGTTCCCCTATATAAACGTTACATTCATAATCAAATGAGACAATCTGCAAGAGAATTAGCTATATTTTGTTATTCTTAATGCTTGCCATTCACACGTTGAGAAAAGACGGACTCCACCGCCCGGACCTAACGGAGCCGCAGTGGGCTAGCTCCGGGACGCCGGCTGGAGCTAGCCCCCTGCATGTATATATAAAGGGTTACGTCCTTAGCTGGCTAATAAGTAGCAAGCTAAGCTACCAAGCACACAAACACCTGCGAACGGGGTTAACATGTATAATATTATCATTTTAGACTTCTTGGAAGTTCTGTTAGTACATTCAAGCGCACATCACGACATTTTAATTGTCTGGTATTTGTAACAATATTCCCTAAAAGGCACAATCACCACGAACACGGCTAAAGGGTCAAGTACAGTACTATGACTAACGTTGTAGCCTCTATGGTTGTAGCCTAGCAGAGTGGACAAGTTGCTGTTAGCTGACAGTGTGGCATGTACATGTCCATCAAAGTGACCACGCCCTAATCTATGCAAAAGCTTTAAGGCTTAATTTTAATTAAACCGATGAGTTGAGAAAAAATGCACCCCCACACAGTAGTCATGAAGGGGGAATCTAACTATACAGATAATATGGTTTTTTGAACCACGATGTAAACATGTTTATTTCTGCTGTAAAGCTGGGCATTTTAACATGGGGTCTATGGAAATTGCTCCCTTCTGCAGCCTGCTCCTACTGGCCACTAGATGAACTGCAGTGTGTGGCACTTCCGTATTGGCGTCGCGGCTCTTCCCCAGAGTTTGCCGCTTGGTAATTACATTGCAAATACTGACTTGAGCCCCACCACTGTATGGGTTAGCCCTACCATAGATTACCCAACAAAAATACTCTGGCGCCGCCACTGGTAATCAGTTCAGTGGGTGTGTATCGCAATGATGCTCGAAATGTCCCTTATAGGCCTACGTCTGTTTCCGGTGACTTTATTTTGAAATTCAGTTCCTGAGGAACGGCAAAAAAGCCAGAGATTATAGAATTAAATTGATTTAAATAAATTAAAACAAGGATAATTGTGTGTTATTGTGAAAAACAAATTTAGAAGGAAAAAAAGATTTAAAAAACATACAGATTTCAGTATTCTGAGGCTCTGAGCCCCATTTATTTTCCTCGCGGACAGCAAAAAAAGTCCGACATTATACGAATTAAAATAAAAACAATAATCGTGGCTTGATATTGAGTAAGAACATGTTTTTATGAACCCCACAGCTTCCGGTCCTTCAAGACCTGACCGGACAAAAAGACGTGCTGCAGGCACGAAACACACTACCAATAGAAATATATTGCTTTTAAAATCGTTCTGTGTGACACGAAAAAAAGGAGAAAATCGTGTTGGTGAACAAAAATCCATAGATTAAATGTCGTGACTATAACACGAAATGCCGTGAGACTGGGTTGAAATATAAGCAGCAAATGTTCTAATCTAATTACAAAACCATTCCAAGACAAACAGTAACATGATAACAAACACACACACTCACTAGGCGCTCTCTCTTATCTCTTGTAGCAGCCTCTGTGCCAGGGGACTCATGAGTTGGGCCTTGATCCTTCCGAGACATTGTGCTGATTACTGTGGCCTGCCTGATAGATCGATGAGTCATCAATAACAGTAATAATGCCTAACATGCTGCGGCGAGCCCTTATTGTTGCATCCATGACGGCTCCGAGGCAGAAAGGGAATGGAGTCAATATGTGCGAGACGTCGAGATCTATAAAATAATCAGCCATAACTCTGTATGGGAATGCTTTGATGATGAAAGCAGCCAAATTAAACAATTATGCCGACCCTCTTGGTAATGCGGAAAGAATTGGATACGCTTTTATCAAAAAAGTTATTCTCTTTTATAACTCTTTTCCTCAACAGTCAGGCACCACTGATACTCTGATACTCATATAGTCTAGTCCAGTGGTTCTCAACTGGTCAGGCCTCGGGACCCACTTTTTACTTGGTCAATACATCGCGACCCACCATTTTGAAGCACTGAAATCTATTCAACAAAAAATCGTGCTGTAAGATATACACTTTTCACCCTACACTATTAACTAAAGTGAAGTACAGTGCATATATCCCTTATATCCCTTCACAGAACTAAAGTATGCTTTTAAAAAAGGTTTAATGAGATGATGGAATCAAAGCTGAACTATATAAAAAGGCACACATGCTGAAAACCCAATCCCAGCAGGGGGTCTGGGGGGATTCTCCCCCAGGAGATTTTTAGAAATACTAACATAAACTATGCATTCTGGTACACTCTGAGAAGAAAATAAATAAATCTATTACTACCCGACATATTAATAATATTTTATGCCATTGTTTGTTTTTTACTTTGTTCTGACATCTTGCTGCGAGAAGAGTAAAGAGGAGATAGTCTGTGTGGCTCCCATTGTTCTGTGACCTGTCAATCATCAAACCGGGGGATATTTCATTATGTGTTCATTTCTATCTGAAGTTGTACCCATGGATGTATAAAGAATAGTTCTACCGCAAAGTTATTCTCCGTGGGGACTTCCGGTAACAATCTTGATTCTGATTGACCACAAGACTCGAAAAAACATCAGCAAAGATATTTTATTGAGAAGATGATCACTATGTGACAGAAGTTTTCAAAACCATT
The DNA here is from genome assembly GCA_902827135.1 of Harpagifer antarcticus. Taxonomy (NCBI): domain Eukaryota; kingdom Metazoa; phylum Chordata; class Actinopteri; order Perciformes; family Harpagiferidae; genus Harpagifer; species Harpagifer antarcticus. The sequence goes on along the minus strand of CADEHL010001005.1, from coordinate 23,791,918 downwards.
TATGGTCCCTGGTACTTACAGTCCAACGCCTACTGCATGCACAGCGTTAGAAAATCGGGCCTTCAAAATAAAAGTTTGACTTTTTCCCCAAAAAAAAAGGATTCCAATTTTTTTTTTTTTCTTCACTCACACATCCGCGACCCACTCGAAACGGGTCCGCGACCCACTTTTGGGTCGCGACCCACCAGTTGAGAACCACTGGTCTAGTCTAATAGTCTTTCTTTAATAGGAAAGAAAGATTTCAATAAATATTTTACTGTTAGAATTAGTTGTAGTTATGCAGTCTAGAATATTTTGGTATCTGAGGATAAATGTTTAGCTTCGTCCAAGAACTATTGACGGTGTGAACGGGTTTTGTTTGAATGCAGGTAAACAATCATTTTGGAGATCGAGAGAGGCAGTACACATTGGCTGAAATGTAACCTCAGAGTCCAGTTATTTATTTTTTGGTAAATCTGCATTCACATGCAGTTATCTAATGACATAGATTAGCTTTAGACGTCATCTGTACATTCCAACTCCATTCTAGCATCATAAATTGCTAATCGTTAAAGTTAAGTCTACTTCACTTTACTTGTATGCACTTTATTTACTTTCTATAGCAAGCTAGCACTAGCTTTATCCCACCAGAATGTGTGACTCCACCACGACTCCTTAACACTGCATTGCTAGTGGAGTCACGAACTTTGCTACATTTACGTGTCTGCACCACGCAAACAACCCCAATGTAAAGTGAATGAGGCTGCCTTGTCGTGGTGCACACACATTTCTACAACGTCCAGCAGTGAGCTTTTATTCTATAAAACGTTTTTAAAATCTACTTTATAGCTTGTAGTAACTCACGGGAGGCTTCTTTTATTTTATTTGTATTCATAATCATTTTTATTTTTCGTCAGAATGTATTATGGTGCATTAGTTACGAATTTTTGTTCTCAAAAAACAGTGCATTGTGTGTAATACAACTGTGATTTTTTATTTAATTAGTTTTTAAGGAAGGCCAGAGCTTCAGATGTGTCAAATAGATTGTTCCCTTTAGTTAACGTTTTTTAAAAGAACATTATATTCCGATTTGATCATGTCCCCTTTATTGTATTACGGAGAGCAATGTGAGCATCCATTCCCATTGGATAACGGAGGATGTTACACCCGGAAGTAAGTATTCTCCTTACTGTGGATTGATTTGACAGTGATATCTGCACTAGTCATCAACTCAAAAACACCAGATTATCCTTGTTAATTACACAACATTGATTGGTTTAAGTTGTGTGCAATGCTTTTGTAATTTTCCCCTTCGATTCGGAGAAACAAATATTTGTTCAGTTTAGGATGGCTGAAGACACTACACTACCCATAATCCTCAGCTATTGTTCCGCTTTGCCTCAAGCTCTGTGATTGGTTGACCTCCAACTGTATTCCATATGAAAAAAAAAACGTTTGGTAAAAGATAAAATCATACTTTATTCAGCAGTGCTTGCTTTACTCTTTGAAAGTCATCACATGAATAGCACATGTAAAATCATGTAAAAAACATGTATCACCGTAAAATCAATCTACAGTAAAGAGAATACTTACTTCCGGGTGTAAAATCCTCCGTTATCCAATGGGAATGGACACTCACATTATTCTCCGTAATACAATAAAGGGGACATGATCAAATCGGAATATAATGTTCTTTTAAAAAACATGAACTAAAGGGAACAATCTATTTGACACAGCTGAAGCTCTGGCCTTCCTTACAAACTAACTAATTTAATAAAAATCACAGTTGTATTACACACAATGCACTATTTTGTGAGAACAAAAATGTGTAACTAATGCACCATAATACATGGACGAAAAATGATTATGAATTCAATACAAATTAAAGCTGCAAGCAGCGTTGAGCGGGTCTTCGACGCTGTTGTCCGCACGTTGACGTGTCTAGGTGTGTCGAGGACTCGGCCGTTGGCAAACGTGGGAAGTTTCAGGCCGATCGGAGAATGTGTTTGAGTTACAGCAGTAACACAAACATTGTGTTTGATGGTGGGTGATCTGTCGCCATGGCAACGGCATTTGATGACACCCCATAATATGCTTAGTTGTGTTGAGGGCTGCATTGTTATCAAACCTGTGAAGTTCTGTGCCATTTGGAGCATGTGAACTGGAATTATGAGAAAACCATGTTGCCATGGCAACGGCATATGATGACATCCCATAATTGGCATAGAGCTGTTGAAGGCCGGACCATTAATGATAGACTGAAGTCTGGTGCCGTTTGGACGATTTTCCATTGAATTACTACAACACCAGGTTTTTTGACGAGGGAAGCGTTACCATGGCAACGGCATATGATGACATCCCATAATTGGCATAGAGCTGTTGAGGGCCGGACCATTAATGACAGTCTGAAGTGTGGTGCAGTTTGGACCATTTCCCATTGACTTACAACAACATCGTATTTTTTGGCGAAGGATGCGTTGCCATGGAAACGGCATACGGTGAGATCTCAGATTTCACGTTGAGCTGTTGAGGCATGGACCAGTGTTATAAAAGTGAAGATTGGGGGACGATGGGACCGTGTCCATTGGATTTATAGCGACATCGTTGTTTATGGCGAAGGATCCGTCGCCATGGTAACGCCAAATTAAGTAACGCCAAATTAAGTAACATCAGATTTGACCTAGAGCTGTTCAGGGCTGTAGTGTTAACCATCATGTGAAGTTTGGTGGCGTTCTGAGAATGTCAGTTTGCGCTATGACATCATCGTGTTCCATGGTGAGGGACCGCCTAGCATCGAGCGAACGCGAACTTTGGCGCCAAATAACGGCTACGCCGTGCGAAATAAAAAAAATTGTAGGTCAACTTAAGATTGCCCATGTCTCGAGAAGCTACCCGACGAATTTCGAGCCGTACGGATAAAGTTCCTAGGAGGAGATTTTGCGCGGAGGACGAAAAACGCGATAAATCGCGTTTTTCCGACACAAAATTAAAAATGGCCGACTTCCTGTACGTTATTTTATACCCCTCCAAGAGGCTTTTTGGTTCGTCTCCGCACCCTAGATATGCGTAGCGAGTTTCGTTCGTTTACGTGAAAGTTAAAGTAGGGGGAGTTAACGTTAAAAATGGAAGTGGGCGTGGCCTACGCAATTTTTTACGCAAATTTCCGGAACCAATTACACTTTTTAAGTTGCCAGACTTTTGACGCGAGTGCAAAATTTGGTGAGTTTTGACATATGTTGCGGGGCTCAAAAGTGCGTTTAAAGAATTAAAATAAGAATCATAATAATAATCGGTCCGATATCAATCATGTTCGATTTAACATTGAGGTGGGTGCGCCCACCTCACTGTAGACGTCCGGCCTAATGTACTGGCATGATATAGGCCACTTTTAATGGGCTTTTGCCCCTCTTTTTCCCTGTTTTTAGTGGGTTTTGCATGGTTATCGCTCGCTTCGCGAGCGACTAAATTGATCGTAACGATATCAATTATGCAAGTTGCAGTCACGTGGGCTCCGCCCACGTGACTGGGCTCACGCGGCCTATCAGCCGTCATGATTTGCGAACCTTTTCTGTGCTTTTGCCGGTCGTTTTCCCTGTTTTTAGGTGTTTTTTGCAGGTTTATCGTTCGCTGCGCGAACGATTTCAATAGGGTCTTCGCCGACCTATGGTCTCAGACCCTAATAAAATAAAAGAAGCCATCCTGTGAGTTACTACAAGCTATAAAGTAGATTTTAAAAACGTTTTATAGAATAAAAGCTCAAAGGAGCCTCATTCACTTTACATTGGGGTTGTTTGCGTGGTGCAGACACATACATGTAGCAAAGTTCGTGACTCCACCACGCAATGCGGCGTTAAGGAGTCGTGGTGGAGTCACACATTCTGGTGAGACCAGGTTAGCTTTATCAGATATCACACCTAGCTTAAGGTGACCATATTTTCAAAATTAAAACGGGGGACATTTTGAGTTTTGCCGTCAACATATCATTAACATATCCAATTGTCTTCACTGTTCAAGAAAAAAGGGGAACAATTCTGGTTCAATGTAATTCGAACATTTTAACTGTTGGATACAAACAGAAGGACGATAGCTCATATGAGACTTATAAGGTCTTATTTTGAAACTACATCAGATTGTCCTGATTCTCTCTGAGTGATTAGATGGGGTGTCCTGCTATCACCCTGAGGTGAAATAAGTATTTGATTGACTTTGAATTACTTTGATTATGGGCGGTTTCCATTAAATAATCAAAATAATATGGACAATAGATCTAATTTGAGATTTTAAACAGCATACATTTTAAATTGTGCTTCAGAAAGTAATATTATTTTAGTAGTGTTGTGAGATGGTGTCAACATCAATTTAAATTAGTCACCCAGTGGAAATGTCATATGTCTTCATAACTGTATACCAGGGTTTCCGCTAGGATTTTTTCTCGCCGGTCAAATGTCCGAACAGAATTTATTTTACCGGACAAATTTGAAACTTACCGGTCATGTTTCAATAATAATAATAAGAATTGTGTAGCAGAGTTTCCGTTAGAAGGTAATCACCGGACTATGACCGGATATGCTGATGTTTAAAACGCAGTTAATGGGGCTCATTTTTATATTGCTTCAGTTTATAATCGTACATTTTATAACAGATCAAAAAATTCAGATTCATTTTTCAATAAATGATTCCACAAACAACAAACAACATAATTATTACATTCAAAGAAACTACTTGTAGCAGATGAAGTACATTATTCAAAAGTTTACATTAACTTTGAATAATAACACGGGAGAAACGGATGCTCTTTTTTCCTCTCTCTCTCCCTCCCTCCCTCTCTCTCCTGACAGCCCGTCAGTTTCTCATGCAGCTCGCTAAACAGTGGGCGGGGCTTCAGGGGATTCACTTCACTCGCGTTTATGTCCATATCAATCAGACCCAGCTCTCCTGATCGGCCTTTATAGAGAGCACCGATCAAACTATTAAGAGTGAATATCGGCCGATAATGATCGATCGGAGCATCGGACATTTTGACCGGCAGGTTTTGAATTTACCGGTTTTTATTCAATTTTACCAGCTAAAAACCGGTAATTACCGGCTAACGGAAACCCTGCTGTATACTTACATTTTTATTGATCACATTATATAGTACATATTTCTTAATTTAAGCTCCAGTATATATGAATATGTTTGGTGTGTTTTTTTGGTATATTTGTTATTGACCGAGTAAACGCTTTTATTTTGAAGGCAGTTTTTGCAGGCCTCTACCGTAATGCATAGGATATTCGCGAAACGTTTTGTTTCACCTTGCTATGTATTTTTAACGTATATTAAAAAACGGGGACAGTTTCAACCGGGGACAGGCCAATACAAACTGGGACTGTCCCCGGAAAACGGGGACGTCTGGTCATCCTAACAGAGCTGTTATTTGGTGTATATTAAGCCCCGGCAAATGATTTATGTAAGAACAAGTTTGTGCGATATCTTTAATTTAGTAATGAAATCAGTAAACACTAAGGCTCAGCTTTTTTGAACTGGTAGCTGGCGCTACACATTTGAAATCCATGAGGTGTTTAGCCTAGCTTAGCATAATGTATGGAGGCAGAGGGAAACAGCCTGACTCGGTCTAAACAAAACAAATACTTCAACCATCAATTCGAAGCAGGTCTTTTTTCTGTTCTCACTTTTTGCTAAAACCTGATTCCATACTCACACACATGTAATAATTACTCTGTTTCATCCATAAAAGCATGTTTATTTAACTGCTTAAATATTTTTCTTGAAACCTACATGAGCTAAATCAAAGCAAATAAATCTTTCAGGAAGATCCCTGCTCCTTCTTCTTTTCCAAGTTGAATTGAAGGCAGACATGTAGTATTCTCTGTGTCAAAAGGACTTCCCTGGACTGTAGATCTAGACGAGACGAATTAGGCGATGATGACTTAATGATACGTTTCTGTGGTGCACCTGAGAGAGAGAAACTGGCTACAACTGACCAAATGATGAAAGTCTTTGAAGCAGCAGTCGGAATAATAACAAAGGGAAGGATATTCATGAAAGAGTCAAGGAGAAAGAGAGAAGGAGGCACAAGGTTCCAGGCCTTAAGGTACCTCCTCAGTAATTACCAGAAGGTAGGCATTAAACATAAATGCATCATTATGTTAACAATTAATACAATTATGTCAGCCCTCCCGGCGAGCTTGTTCTGCTGAAGCTGATGTGTGTGGTGGGTTGGGCACAGTGTGTGTGTGTGTGTGTGTGTGTGTATGCAGCTGTGTGTGTTTTCCTACACACTCGTATGCATACATGTGTGGATGTGTATCTCTGGGGAAAGGAAGTGTACCTATTTGCCATCAGATTTAAAGGGGCCCTGTTACGCTTTTGGGGTGTCTCTCTCCTGTAGAATGTTCTATAGGTTTTTGTGCTTGTAAATGGTCTGCAGAGGCTAAAATCCCTGTGTTCTCAGCAGGGAGTTTCTCTCCCACACACTCCCTCCTGCCAGAAATGCCTCCATCAGACTCCTTTGTTTACATCCGTAACATAGTGACATTATTGTGCAACACTTGCACTCCTATTGGCTAGCGCTCTGACACAATGTGATAAGGGGCGGGACATCTCTAAGCGGTTGACCAATCACAACAGAGCCGGACAGCTAAGCAATCAGAGCAGACGGGGCTCTGGTTTCAGACAGAGGGTGAAAAGAGGTGCTGCAGCACAGGCAGTATGAGAAAGATAAAGAGCTTTCTGAACATTAAAGCATGGAGACATGTCCCAGTAGAGGCACTACATACTACAGAGTCGCTTAGATAAGCGGGGAGTGCATCTGACGAAGAGATAGGTTGTTATGCTCCCCATCTCTGTTTCTTATCCTATATCTAATAGAACTGCTCGGGTCTTGATAGTGTTACGAACTCAGGCACTTAGGGGGTAGTACCCAATTGCACCACCCGGGAGACAGAGGTAAACTTGACTGACAGCCCAGGGCACGGCAGAGGACCAGGAAGGGGTCTCGGGCGGACGGCCCGGGGGCAAGGCAGAGTTCAAAAAGGGGAACTCGGGCGGACGGCCCGGGGGCAAGGCAGAGTTCAAAAAGGGGAACTCAGGCGGACGGCTCGGGGGCAAGGCAGAGTTCGAGGAGGGGGTCTCGGGCGGATGGCCCGGGGGCAAGGCAGAGTTCAAAAAGTGGGTCTCGGGCGGACGGCCCGTGGGCAAGGCAGAGTTAGAGGAGGGGGTCTCGGGCGGACGGCCCGGGGGCAAGGCAGAGTTCGAGGAGGGGCGAAGACCACAGCTCTCAGGGGACCGGGCAGGAGCCGGTGTTGACCGGACAGGAAGTGGAGCCGGTGGGACAGGTGATGTTGAGGCCTCCAACGAAACAGGACATGGGGTTGGCAGGGCCCCCGGTAGAAGAGTAGTCGGCGGGATCCCCAACGGGACAGGACACAGGGCCGGCAGGACCAGGTCAGGAGAGCAGTCGGCGGGACCTCCAACGGCACAGGACATAGGGTTGGCAGGACCCCCGGCAGAACCGTAGTCGGCGGGGCCTCCAACGGGACAGGACACAGGGTTGGCAGGACCCCCGGCAGGAGAGTAGTCGGCGGGGCCTCCAACGGCACATGACATAGAGTTGGCAGGACCCCCAGTGGAACCTTCCACGGCACACGAGTAGGGACTTGAGTGGAGACTGGAGAGGAAACTTGAGTCGACTTGAGAGGGATCTTGAGCGGGATCTTGAACGGAGACTTGAGAGGGGACTCGATAGGGAACTCGAGAGGGGACTTGAGAGGGAACGCGAGAGGTGACTCGAGAGGTGACTTGAGAGGTGTCTTGAATGGGAACTCGAGAGGGGACTTGAGAAGAGACTCGAGAGGGGACTCGAGAGGTGACTTGAGAGGGAACTTGAGAGGTGACTTGAGAGGGAACTCGAAAGGTAACTCGAGAGGAGACTTGAGAAGAGACTTGAGAGATAACCCGAGAGGGAACTGGAGAGGAGACTTGAGAGATGACTCGAGAGGGAACTCGAGAGGAGACTTGACACGGTCGGTACGCCGACAGGACACAGGGAGCTGGCGTCGGCTGGAGAGCCAACAGGAGACGAGGTGCTGGAGTCGGCCGGTACGCCGACAGGACACGGGGGACTGGCGTCGGCCTGAGAGCCAGCAGGAGACGAGGTGCTGGAGTCGGCCGGTATGCCGACAGGACTCGGGGAGCTGGCGTCGGCCGATGAGTCAACAGGTGACGAGGAGCCGGAGTCTGGACCATGACTGCTGGGGCCGGTACTTAAGCCGGAACTGGGGCCGGAACCAAGGCTGTATGGGCCAGCTCTGGAGCATGGGCCATGGCTGCATGGGGCGGTTCTGGAGCCGGAAACATGGCTGTAAGGTCCGGAGCTGAAGCAGGGACCATGGCTGCTGGAGCCGGAACCATGGCTGCTGGGCGCGGAGCCGAAGCCTGGACCCTGGACCCTGGCTGTGTAAGCCAGGTAATGGAGTATGGAAGCATGGCTGCGTGGGCCGGTACTGGTGCACGGATCCATGGCCTTGTAGGCCGGTTCTGGAGCCCTGGCCTTGCGTCTCTTAGGAGTCTTTTGGAGGCTTCGTGGACCACCAAACGCCAGACCAGACACCAAGAAAGGGTCAGAACATGAAGACTGGCACTCAGGGCTAGAAAATCCTAAGCCACTCGGGCAACAAGCTCCAGAGCCAGGGCTTGCGAGCAACATCCTGACATGCCTCCTTCAACGCAGCCTCTCTACCCCGTCTAGATGAGGCGCCTTTCCTCGTATACAAATTTTTACTCCAGAGAGTATCCAAGACGTTCCGCCTGTAGCATCAAAAGGGCTGAGTCTGCTGGGTCTATAATGGTCAGTTCGTTCTGTTACGAACTCAGGCACTTAGGGGGTAGGACCCAATTGCACGACCCGGGAGACAGAGGTAAAGTATTGTATGAATAGCAAAAATGAACAAAAAGGTAACCACCAAAACTCTAGTCGAGATGACAAAAAACAGAGAACAAAAAATGAAATCGCTCACGCAGTGAGGAATCAAAAACCTTTCAAAAAACCTGAGGATTCTCCCATTTTTTCCCTTTAAACTGTGGGTTTTCTCTGGAAGTTTTTCCTTGTACAATGTGAGGGTCTAAGGATAGAGGGTGTTGTTTTTTTCATACTGATATTCTGAACAATCTGTGCTGTTGTATTTGCTGTAAAGTGTCTCTACTGTAGGCTATTTTTATTATATGTACAGCACTTTGGCTCGACCAAAAATCGTTTATAAATGTGCTATATGAATAAAACTTGATTTGATACTGATATGACACAAAAAATGAGCAGAATAGGTCCTCATTAAAAGTACATTACACTGTACACAACAAGGTATATGATTTATGTAGAGTAAGATGGTCATGATTTGGTAGGAGACATATATCTTTGGTTTTCATGTACTACCACCAAATACTTTTACAAATATGAAGCTGTAAATGAGCATTATGTGTAATTTCTAAGTCAACACAACCTGCACATCTTGATTGCATCCTTCATTTTTTCCCTATTATTTTTTCCAATTTAGTATTTCTGCCTTTGTTTACACACAAGTACAAAATAAATGATACAATAAAAATGTTTTATGAAATGAACATGTGCATTTCAATATAAAGAACAATAAAATCAACTCTTTTCAAATTCATTTTTTTCTTTTGCTTCTTTGTTCTTTTCTAAGAACACCACATATCAAGGTTTCTTTAGCAGCCGTGGCCTGTGGTTAGGTCAGGAACAGTGGAATAATACACCGCTGAATTGCACAAGTCATCAAGGAAAAGTCAACTGTGATCATTCCCATGAAACAGAAGCATTGTGATGTTCATTCATCTGTTACCGCAGCCCGTCAGACTCGATGTGATTGTCTGCGCGGCTGCACTTGGCAGGTTGCCTTTATCCATATCCAGCATCCAGGCTCCCCTTTCTTCCAGGAGAAAGTTTACATGTGCTGTCTCAGAAACTAAACCAGAGCTGTTACTACATTGTTAAAGATTGATTGTGTGGATTCTTTTGTCTCCATAAACAATTCAGGGATCCCCTCTGAAAAAAGTGAATTTGCAATTACAGAAGAGAGATGGGGCGGAAAGCTCCAGAGAGATACAAACATAAAAGATCTGTTTGGGGATGTGAGCAGCTGCTGTTGCAGTTTGTGAGACTGGTGTATTGTTTCACATAAACCAGGTAAAGATGAACATTTTCATAAACACAAATAAATGAACAATATAAATAAAAAAGATTACTATTTTGTACTCTTTCAGGCAGTGTAAAATCTGCAGGTGACAGGATGCAATACATATTCTTTGTTTCTGCACTTTCACATTTATTCCATATTAGCATTGAATTAGATGATGTGTAAAGAGAAAGATGCTGCTTGTAGAAGCCGATCCACAACAGACAGATCACTTCATCTACAGTTCTACCAGGTTTAGCATTGTTCTGCTTATTTTTGGGCTTTATGTTGTGCATCTTTCCTCTTTTAGTTCACTCTCTCTGCTGTCATAAACCTTATTTCCAGCGGCACCAGGCCAAAAATTACAGCAAGAAGCTCATTATACAATACCTTAAAAGTCATGGAAAAGGCAGACCTGGCTTCTATATGATATCAGGTTGGGGGGAAGTCTGATTACTGACCTGATGCATGTCTTTATGATTTGACAGTAACCAGGTTAGTACAGTGCATGTTTAGCCTGACTGTAATGAATGTGGACAGATAGCATTATGCTAACACATAAAAAAAACAACAAAGAAAAAACTGAGCTCTATTTGGACTGGAACTCTAAATCTATAATAGTTGATTCAATATTATTATAATTGTGTGATTTGAGTGAGTGGGGGTTTGAATGCTTTACATTTAAGATTTCAAATTGCTGTTAAGTTAAGTTTAATTTCTTCCCCCAAAAATATATATAAACAATGATAAATACATTAAATCAAGTGATCACAGAAACACAAAGAAGAGAGTAAGGAATACCATTTAAAGGTGAAAAGGATCATTTATACCTGGATGAGGGCCGAATAAGTAATGAACAAATTAGACTGACAAACTTAGTAGACAAAGTAACAATAACCATAACCCACATGAAGATGTCTTTATTTGCAGTCAGCATGTTCAGGGTCTGGAAAACAACATTACTCTTGCTGTTCCCCTCTGGAATAATAGCATGAACACCTGCATGGCCAACAATGCACTCGTCTGCTCTGGAAGCAAAACATGGTATTCTTAAGCCCTGTATCATTTTTAATGATGTTAGTTTCATCTGAAGATTTAAAACGTATTATCTTTTCACTTCTGTCACTGTGAATGCCTTACATTTGAACAGCTGTGCAGCACACCATGTGATAGCAGTCAGTTCCAGAGTGTGCTCTTCTGCTGAGGGTGGAGTTCAGGTGGTGTATTAGCAAGGAGTGCATCCTATTTTAATGCTGGAGAAAACGATGCATTTTGTCTCAGAAGTGCACAAACCTTGGCTACTGTTGACTATGAGAAACATCCCTGATTCCCTAAATGGAGACACTGCCAATTTCACGCATTAAACTGGTCATGGATAGTACTATAAGGCCTCTAGAAACTAAGGCTGTGCATACAGTGGAAGAAAAGGTGAGAATTTACCTGGAAGGGATGGTCTACTAAAAATGTTAAGAGTAGTTTTGGGAAGGGTAAGATCCAATGTTTTTTTACCTTAATTTCTTCTTAAAATATGTAACTTTAGGGACCCCTAACTACGTGTTAGTGTACAATGCTGCATTGAAGTACCATTATCAAAACCTAATCAAACCATTACGGGTAGAATACATATATATTCATGCAGTAGCCTACGATCTGGGTTTAGAGTTGGGCCTTCCAAAAGTTTTCAAAAGGAAAGAGTATTTCGTTTATATGTCAGTTGTTACCAGATCTAGGCTTTTGGATATCACATTCTTAAACACAATTTCACTTCCAACAAGGAATCATTCACCTAAGTTAAACAACCTTCTTACTAAAATGGAGACGAAAATGGAGGATTTGATTATTATTATTACCCATGTGTGTGATGAATAAAGAGAGTTTCTTATTCCGCTGCTGGATATCTTAACATGTCAGCGTTAACTTAAAGGTGGGGTAGGTAATTTTGGAGAAACCAGCTCGAGTGCGCTTGAATTTGAAAATACACAACCGGAGAAAATCTGCCACTTCCTTACAGAGCCCCTCCTCCAACACACACAAACGCTCACATGACCAATGAGAGCACGAGATAAGTTTGTGCACAGATGGAAGGCTGACAGGCAGGTAGGCCATGCAGTTATTTTAGCCGTGCCGGCTCAGATGATTGGTCGTGCTTTTTCTCAAACGTACCTACCCTACCTTTAACACTAGAACTGCCAGAGATTTTTGTATACCTAAAACCGCCACCGGGGTCAAATTGACCCGGTATTAGAATGCATTGATTTTCAAGGTAAAAGTATTGCTTTAAAACGAAAAATGGTCCTGTGGCATTGGTATTTTGACAAGCAATTTTGTTAAATTGTTTCGTTTATTAACGCTACAACAACGTAGCGTTTTGTGAGGCGGTTGTCTTTGTTGGGTGAAAAGCAAACAGCTGTTTGCTGCGGAGCGTGAGCGGGAGCGCACTCCTTCACTACAGACTCTATCTATCTATCTATCTCTCTCTCTAAGGAACCGCAGTAGACAAAAGGCGTTGCTATAGCAACACGTCATGTTTGTTTACGCGCAAAATCAATAGGGCGAAAAGGGGTGGGGTCAATATGACCCGCTGGGCGGAAATAGGTAGACATTTTTAACAACATAGGGTGCTACATAACACACTTTCAGGAAAAGTCACGGACTGGGAGACTTTAATATTTTATTGAAAAAAAGTTACATACACTAAAAAACAGCTCTGGGTCAAATTGACCCGATTGGCGGTTCTAGTGTTAATAATGGATTAAGATTTTTTATTAGCTAATAATCCAAATCTGTGAAGTAACACAGATATGTAGTGGAGTAAAAAGTACAAATGTTACTTACTGTAAGTACAGTACTTGAGTAAATCTAGGAAAAACAGAAGTAATGGTTTTTGGTAGCACCACTGACACCACTTCTGTAGACCTGGGTTCCTTGCATCAGTACACCAAGCCCACCGTTAAGAACCTTGGTATTAAAATGGACCGTGAACTCAAACTTGAGAGTCAGATTAAGTCGGTGGTAAAAACGAGCTTTTATCACCTGAGGCAGCTAGCCAAAGTAAAACCTTTTCTCTCCAGACAGCAGTTTGAGACAGTAATCCATGCCTTTGTTACCACTCGGCTGGACTACTGTAACTCTCTCTACATGGGGGTCAGTGGGTCCTCCCTCGCACGACTGCAGCGGGTGCAAAATGCCGCAGCAAGGCTCTTAACTGGCACACGGAAGTATGACCACATTTCCCCTGTTTTAGCGTCTCTCCACTGGCTGCCAATTTATTTTAGGATCCATTTTAAAATTCTTTTATTTACTTTTAAATCCCTAAATGGCATGACCCCACCATACCTTACTGAGCTGCTACAGCATTACACGCCGAACCGCCCTCTCAGGTCAGCGGACCAACTGCTCCTGAATGTGCCTAAAACCAGGTCAAAGCTCAGAGGGGTTGCTTCTCTGTAGCGGCTCCCAAATTGTGGAACGCTCTGCCCCTGGAGATCAGACAGGCCTCCACACTGCCTGCTTTTAAATCGCTTCTTAAAACCCACCTCTTCTCCTTAGCGTTTTAACATTTGGCGTTTCAACATCTTTCAGTGTTGCTTTTTTGCTTTTAAATTGTTTTTTGTTTTTACTTGTACTTGTTTTATGGTGTGTGAGCTGAGCTGTGTTACTTCTTTGTATGCTTTGTTTTGTCTATTTGCCTGTACAGCACTTTGGTCTGGAGGTTTAAAGTGCTTTATAAATAAAGTTGTATTGTATTGTAATCTACTTAGTTAATTCACACCTCTCTCTTGTTAAAGTGTAATGAACAAAGCATCGCACGTTGACAGTTATCAACTAATAAACTAATATGTGCAAATACACACTTATATTACAAACTTCAACAACATATAGACTCTTAGCTTGTATCTTAGAACTGGTCCCAGCAGTACCTAGAGTGATGTACAACAAGCTGCTAGCACATGAAACACAATTTCTGAATTATTCAATGTACTGAGTAAGTGAGTTATCTGATGCGATAGAGTCACAAAGGACTGTTGCATTAAATATATACAGTATACGAGTCATTACTGAACACATTACAGGATTGTTGTTTGCAAGTTAATGGAGAACTCTGACATCAAACCAGCATGATGAGAACAATACTTCAGACGTATTAGAAATCAAATTGAGGTCACAGTTTTATGCTGATGGTAAACATTTTATTATCCTTTATTCTCAGTGCACACTTAGTCCACTAATTAAATGTAATAGAATGCAGAACACATGCTGGGCTGTGTTATCGTGCATCATTGAAATGTATTATATTTGTAAGCATTAGCATGGCTGGCATTCGCCCCGTTCTGGAACCTGAGGTGGCACTGTGGTTCCATTTCAGATTCTTCCTTAAAGCAACTCCCATGAAATCCAAAATATTCACAGAAGATATCAGCACTAAACGAATGAATCGGAGGAAAAACTGAGAAAATGGCAATGAAGAATTGAAAAGAGAACAAAAAGAGATTGCAGAATCGTGCAGAGTTAAAGCTATAAACAAAAGCCTGTAATGAGATATGTGCTTTGAGTTTTTCACGTTTCCACCGGAGGTTTGTCTAGTTGGAATCGTATGAGTACAGGAAGCACTGATTGCTCTGAGACAAAAACAAATACATCATGTTATAGCTTGGACAATAATGTGAATCTCTCTGCAAAGCTTTGGGGGTGAAAACAGGATATGTATTTCCTAAATGTTTTTTGGTGTGATGTTGTATCGATTACTGTGGGCGACTTAACCCTTGTGTTGTGTTCGAAAGCTGTTACCGTTCATGGTGTTCACGGGTCAATTTTGACCCGTGATTTATTTCAGTCCAAAACACACAAAAAAAAAAAGACTATTTTCCAATATTGTTTTAACTACATCATAACTAACTTATTATGGTGCATTCATAACCGTACAATCCTGTAGTAATTTAATTCTATGGCCCCAAAACACATTACACATATTGTGTGTTCAGGTTCAAGTGTTAGTGTACATATTATTTGAGAAAGGTTGAGTTCCTGTGGGGGGAGGGGGGCAGAGGGAGGGGAGACCAGGTGTATGTTGCGAAAAATTATTGTTACAGTGGATGAAGGGGGTGGGGGAGGGGTGTCTAAAGTCAAAGATGAATCTTGATTGGGCAAAATTTTACCCAGAGCGACCCGCAACAATTCTGCCAGGTCTCCCCAGACCCGAACACCAAATTATACACTTGGCTAAAATGGTCAAAATCTGTTTTGTAGTGCTTATATAGCTGTTGTGGAGGATATCATGAAGCCTTGTTCCGTTAAAAAAAACTGGAGCGTAGTTATTATATCATTTTAACTTGAAACGGGTCACGGGAGACCCGGACACAACATAAGGGTTAAAGCAATCTGTAACAGGGTATGAGGAGTTTTATTCAACGCATATTTGACTTTAACCACCAGACATCTAACAGTTTTTTTATTTCATTTCCTGAGAAACCTTTAAATCAAAGCGTCCACACACATGCTGTACACTTATCATAAGGTGCATTAATGCATACACAAAGACTTCATCAGTAGCAGATATAGTGAATTACTGAAACAGTCCAGCAAAGCACATACTGTACATAAAGATGTATATTGGTGACTAAGTGTGCAACTAGTCCACATTGGTTTTATGAAATAATGTTTACAAGGGACTGTGCTCAACTGGCCAAAGAATGCAAGAAAATAAAACTAATGTGAATGATAGGAAGTCTTCTACTACCAATTAATACATTAAAAGAATGGGATAATCATTTTCAAAAAAAGGCGATACAACATTGGGACGTTTTATAATGTTATTATATGTCAAAAATATGTTCAATTAATTTTAACTCAGTCCAAAATAGAATGTGGAGCCTGAAGAAAAGTTGTACGACATCTTTTAAAGATTGAAGCTCAATGTTGACGTCCAAGAGAGATCTTCATTGGCCTCCAAAACGTAAGACTTCCTGATTCCGACCGTTCAATCCAGGGCCAAAGAAAAGGACACATTTAAGGACAAACCCTGAGGATAAAAGTGAAATCTATTTGGAGATATTTTTACATTTTAATTTAAGTCTACTATAGACATAACACTTTTGGGTTGTAATTTAAGTTTTTAATGTCCGTGTTGAGGTTAATCCTTGAATTTGGAACCAAATATGATGAGCAACTCAAATTCAAGTAAATTATTTAGCTATTTCCACAGATTTACAAATAAACTCTGGGGATCTATGGGATTATCATAAACTGCATGTCCAACTCTATGGACGATGAGAAGTGATCTTGGTTGGACAGTTAATAAGGGGCTTATGAATATCTATTAAGGTTCAAAAGTGGCAGATCTCTGACAATAACTTAGACATACTGTGTATAACCAACGCTAACTTTTAAAAGTGGTTGCCAGGCTGGCAACCAGGCATCAGCTTTTGGTTGCCAAAACTGAAATACGGTGGCCATGTTTAGTCACCTTATATTTAAAAATAATTAAGAAACTATACAGTTATAGATCAACTTAATAAGGAACATGTGACTCAAAAGATTGTTCAAATGCTTTACAATAAGTAATTAACACAATTATTTGAAACTTAAATGGTAGTAAACTTGTCCACCCTCAATTGCTGGTATACAAAATACCAGTAGTGCAGCTGTTGTCATGTTCTTCACAGATCCCTCAAAAATGAATTGAGCAAGTCACTAGTTTCTTGGCCATCCGCTGTCTCCCTTTCAAATGTGGGTTGTCTTGACCTTTGTGCTGACCCCCACCATAGATCCATTGGCTCTTCAGCATTGAAGTCTTGGGTTGGCCAGACTAATACATTTCTAATGTTAAATAAATGAAAACCATTCACAGTTAAGAATTAGATATTAATTATGAATGCTGTAAATGACCCTTTAATATGTCTAACTATATTTAAAATGTGTTTTCTTTTTATAGAACTGATTATATTTGTAAGCCAATATTTTCCTATGGGAAAGTTTTGTTTGCACTTTTATTTTGGTAGTAATAAGATCGGGACTCTTATTTGGACGGAACTTTTACCGGAAGTGAATGCACAACAGAGCACATTTCTTCCTTGCTTTTTGTTCGGGTTCACTTTGCGCTTTATCAGTTGAATCACTTTGAACATTCGTTTGAGATGTTGACGGGTTGGCTGGCCGAACTTTTTACCCAAAAGTCAAACAACTTAATTTGCTTCGCCATTTTTTGTAAAACAAAGACACAGCGCTGTCACTACCCGGGGTCCTTCTCACTTCGGTTAAATGGATTCCTTGCGTCCCTCACTTGCGTCGTTTCCCTGCGTCTAGTCCCTCCCACGTCTGACAGCAGCTCTGTCCCCGTTATCTTCAAAAACACCCCCGCCTACACATTTACTGACAGAAACATTTGTATCATCTGTTGTAGACCCAAATATATAAAATAAAATAAGAACTAATTCTCAAAAAAGATAAACGCCATTCTTAAAATGTATAAACGAACAATAGTTTGATTAATAAGGATTAGAGTGCACAATAGAAATAAAATAATTGAGAGAAGAAAAAGAGATATATTATCTATCAAAACCCAGTTAGATTAACATTCATTGGATTGCACACTTTGTTTGTGTGGATATGTAGCACATTAACATTTTAAATAGCACTTAATGACTGACTGAATGGAAATGACAATAAATGAAAATGTAAAACGAAAAAAGCGATCATGAAAATGTTTCCAAAAAATGAATAAAATGATTTTTGGCCACTTTGTTGTTCAGATCACATATTTGTAACTAAATGAAACATGAATTGAAACAAAACACGGTATTAAGGAGGAGTGACTCCCGTGAGGTTCATGTATGTTCTTCACGCTGCTCTCATGTCAAGAAGCATCAGATCAGTGCATGCACTGCATCGTCCAATCAGTGAGCGATACACAGTAAGGGGGCGGGGCGAGTGTCTGAGGATTTCATCGGAGGATGGTCTGGTGGTTCCTCGGTTATCGCTCCTCCATTATCGCTCCTCGATCCTCGATCCTCGGTCCTCCGGCAAAAATAAGGCCATTGGGACGCTACTCAAGATGGCGCAGACAAATCAACTTCCGGTGAGACCGAGACCGAGGAGCGAGGAAATTAAAAATAAGAGAGGTGAGAAGGGCCCCATATCTGCATCCCTGCCCGATCTGCAGTGCGCATGTGCGAGATGGTCCGCCATATTGGAGAACTCCGGACGGCAACCCAAGAAGGACACTTGACACAGTGGCTTTTGGCAAAGCAGAAAAATAAAACTCGAGAGAGATGAGTTATTGTTATTACAACGTGACTTCACTATTATTTAACAACTCTTTTTATTGGGTTCTTTTATTTGGGGTTAAGTACATTGTCAGAATAAGTGAGAAATGGATTTAACTTCTGTTAGACAGCTATATGCCATACATTTTTGCATACATTCACAGTGAATATTTATTCAGTATGATAGCTGTCTAACAGAAGTTAAATTCATTTCTCACTTAGCATGACTGAACCACCAACCCGGTGCCCTCGCTAACGGGTCCGGGTTGCAACACACACCAAACACACAGTGAATTATGTCCTCACATGTGACACCACAAGGGCCTATATTCATCTATATACCTGTGTATATAGGCTAATCATTTTTTAATGACACATGTCCTTACTGTTGGCCTGGAGGTTGGGTGCTGCTACCAAACCCCAACATATATGGTTCAATTGCAGAACAAGAAACGTTTTGTGCTCCCTTGGTTCCCTCGTTTACTTCCTCTATATTTTCCGCTAACATTCTAACAGTACACCGGGAAAACAGGTAAGAATAATAGATTCACAAGACTACCAATCATCTAAATCTAAAACATTGTGATTTAGTTGTTTGGCAGTACGTCATACCACACATAATATAGTTATAGAGTAACTGTCTTGGATAGAAGGCATCATTCTACCACAATTCATCATCTTCAACACAATAGACACAAAGGGAATATATGAAAGCATATTTACACAAATAATCCTCATTCTTAATGCCACAATGATCTGTGAACATTTGTTGTGAATGACTGATTCCCCTGTTGGCCCGTCACAGATGATTGCTGCAGCAGTCTTAAGCTCCATTAGGAGGCATCTGCACAGGAATCCCAAACACCTTCACATGATAAAGATGAGCATTGTGACAGCACATCATGCCAAATGAGCCCTCTCTGTCACATCACAAAATGCATCAAAAAGCAATTTGTGAAATGAGGGATATGGTTGAGCAAACACAATGGAGTAAATACACATGAAATACTAATAAATAAAAGACGTGTGCATGCAAAACATGTATGAGCAATAAAACACATGCATTGTTGGATTATTGAATACATTTACTAAAAACATGCTGTTGTATTTTGTCATTGTAATTAAAGGTGCTCTCGAGTGGTGCAGGGATGACGTATTTTTGTAGGCAGACCCGGAAATATACTGCGCATGGGTTCTCTGGACAAAAAAGCAATGGGATTTCTCCATAGGATTTTGGAAAATAGCTCGAAATAAGATCGGTGGAAAACTTGATAAATGCACGTTTTATGCACGTTTTATACATGTGGATAATATCCACATGTCTACCCTACTTTTATAAATTTCGAATCATAAATCTAATCGCCAGTAGCAAAATGCTAACGTTATGCTATAAACAAACTACAGCAGGGTCGCACGACTTCAACGTCAACTTAATATCGATATTTAAAAAAAAATAGAGATTCAAGCGTTTGTTTGAACAGTTTGCAGGAGGCAGGTACTTGCAGAACAGGGCAAGCAAACTTAGAGTGTTTACGTGTTCAGCGTAATGACGTACAACGTCCTCCACAACTTCTGTAGTCCTATTCAGCCACTTGGTAACAACTATCGTTTTTCAGACACGTCAACTCTTCAGAAATCACCAGTGGGTCACTGCTGATGTATTTAATGTCGTAGAACAAAACTACTGCTGACAAGAACAAAATGATAACGCTAGCTAACAGCAGCGATCGTCACTTGGTGAGGGCACATCAGCTGTCTACAAGTGCTAGGTCTAAATTCACGAGGTGTTCAAAGTGCACAACATGCAGTGTACTGAGGGGTAGTATCCAAATTGAGACACAGCAATAGTTGTATAGCTCAGCTGTTCGTCATAATCAGGACAACTTTTACTCAAACTCTATTGGCTCTTTTCCTATTAGGCAAGATTTCTGCTTACTAAATGTAACACCCGGTTGTAGGGGAAGTCTGCAGGCCCCTCAAACAGCAGCATCATGAAAGCTGTTAGTGCAAAAATGTCACTTTCAATATATTCAGTTCCAGCTGGAAAGACCTGTAACAGCCTAGTGAGGCCTGTTAACATCAAATGTATATTAAAAGATTCGGATTCCCGGCCACACCAATACAGCGAGAAGGACAGCACAATATGTGGTTTATTTATACAAAGTTACTTTAAAAACACTCCTTTGATAAATACTTAAAATAGCGTAAGGTTAAAATAATGTTCAACGAATATAAACCAGTTACTTAAGAAATACAGTTCAAGCAGGGGTTTATAAAATCCTGAAAGTCCTATCCGCTTGGAACCGAACTCCACTACGGTTTCCCCTTTAGCCAAGCAAGTCCCTTCCAGGAAATCAAAGGAGACTCAGGGGACAGCAACGTAACTTTCGTGACATAAAACCACACGCCCAAAAGCAGGAGAAATAGCCACTACACTTAATTTGGAGTTTGTTTGAGAGTTGAATCCGATGATTAGAGGAGGGTCTGGTCCAGCCGTCAGGAAGAGGAACTGCAGGGGTCCGTTCTTGGCGAGGAGCAGGAAGGATCCGGTCCGGTCCGATCTGCGGCGAGGTGAGGAGGAGCAGGAGGGATCCGATCCGGTCTGATTTGCGGCGAGGTGAGGCAGCAACTGTCAAGAGAAGAATAGCTCTCGTCTAGCAGGTAGTCGGCGTATTCATGGGGGAGTGGATTTGGCAACTGGCGATTGAGATCGCTGATTTTCACTGGGTGCCGGTGTGTCAATCGGCAGTGTCTGTGTCTTTGTTGTGACAGTTCGTTGAGGAGGTTAAACAACCATGCAAATAAAAAGAGTTCTTCGCTATATAGCGCACAACATTAAAATCACAATACTATATGTATCATGCAACAATTATATAAAGGGTTTAACCATCCGTCCCACTGTCTAACATACTGGCTTTGTGACAGACCCACACAAAAACAAACACCTCTCTCACAGCCACAAATGTACACATTCTGCCACAGGATCACAACTGACATGATGGTTCGTTTTGGGACGAGTCATAACATATCGTGTCTTTGAGTCACAAGAATCTTTCTTTTATCCTTATAGTTAACAAGTGAGAGCAGCTTCACAGGCTGTGTGAGGCTTTTCCTCCGGGGCTGATCAGGGAATGTGGAATAATCCTGTAGAAGTCCAGATGTGACAACTTTATTTCTGTCTCTCCCTTAAAGGAGAACTCCACACTTGGATAGTCGTACAAGGCGATACATCTTCATTCTCTGCTGTTCACTGCTTCCTATGAGATATTTTTTGACTGAGTGTGGTAATTACATTTCTTTCATGTGAAGAAGTGTTTCACTATACTAGCCAAAATGTCCTGAAAACAACCTCTAAGGAGCCAAGATAAGCTTCCACCTGCAGCAAACTGTCCGGTAGGTTTATATTTAGTCAACTCTCCTCCTTGTTATTAAAATACATTGTTTTACTAAATTAAGCTAAATCCAAAGGGGTACTCCAACAAATAAAAAATAAAAGAATACATGATTGGTATATTACTAGGAATGGGCTAACTGTGTTCATTATAGTGTTGCACGATGTACCGATACTTGAAAGGTACCGCGATACCCTGCCGTTAAAAACGGTACGATTCCTCCGTTGCATTAGTATCGGTACTTTAAGAATGACGGTGAAAGTACTCCGGTGAGAAAGCGCCGTTTTAATAAGAGCTGTGTGTGTTCAGCGCTCTGCTTCCACTCCCTACACTGCAGCCGTGCCTGCAGTCCCTCCCCTCTCAAGCACGCTCTAAGTGCCTCCCCTCTCAAGCATGTTCTATGTGCCTCCCCTCTCTCGTGCACGCGCTAGCTGCCGGAGCATGTGAGAAAGCCAGAAGCATGGCTGCAAGTGGGAGTGGAACTGCCGCTGCGCCTCGGCTTATTGACAAGATGCCAGAAGCAAAAAACAAAAAAGTTGTTTATAGATGATGCTTAATTGTATTTAATACAAATTCTAGTCATGTATTTAATTTATTGTTCTCATTGTTTAAAAGTTTGTGTTAGGGTTATGGTTCTGGTGTGAAATAAAGCACAATAATTACATTTAAGACTGTTTCCCTTTTTTTAAGAAAAGTATCGAAAAATAATCGGAATCGCAATTCTTGACTTGGTATCGAAACCAAAATGTTGGTATCGTGACAACACTAGTTCATTATGTCTTTTTTTTTCTCTTGGTTCAATGTCAAATGTCATTTCTAGAGAAGAGGATAAGGGGCCACATGTGAATTTTCTTTTTTTAAATGACCAACATTGTTTTTTTAGATTTACTATAAAAACAATTGACTTTTGTCAGACTCAATTTGAGTCTTTTCCAATCTACAGCATTTGAGTCTTGTTCTACTTTATTAAGTGTCTTATATTCCTCAGATTATATTAACTATATTGATCAATCAAATCCAGCCAAAATAAACCAATGTTTCTTTCTCCAAAGCCCTGCTTTTATATTTGAAAACGTTAACTATGACTTTACTTTAACTTCCCTCAGTCTTCCAGTCTGTGCTCATTGAGTGCTGAACTGCTCTAACGCTAAAATATATATTTTTTTTTTATATATAGAAATTTATTGATTGGGATAAACCCCTTGAGATGCACCATCTCGTTTTCGAGGGGGTCCCGACAATAGCAACAACTTACAGACATACATAAACAAAAAGACAAAATGCAAAACATGACACACAAGACAAACCACATACAGTCTGTTAAGTGAAATTCAAGCAATGCATAAAATCATTATAATTTGAGACAGTCAAACAAATCAGTTTCATCAATATCAGTTATATGTTATGTGTCTACAATATTGCCTCATCAATGACATTATGGTGTGGTCTTGTCTTTGCTCCATCTTGTGAAATCAACACTGCAATGTCTTCTTGCTCTGAAGCCGCTTCAGCAAGCCTTCGAAATGAACCCTGATGATGTCATCAGGTCATCAGGGTTATGTCAATTTGGGCGTAGACTTCATTTGTTTTATACAAGCCTGCTGGTTGCATTGAGTTTTAGACTCTTATATATGTTCAGTGTTTCTCTGACATTTAGTGAGCCTTTTTACGTTGGTATGTTTGTAAATTGAGGAAACCAAAAAATGATCCTTATACAAATGCTATGAATAACAATGAATAGAAAACCAATGGATGCAGGATGTATTGTATATGAACCTTTTGGATCCACCAATAATACAACGTTCAGTACTTCTGACTCTCGAGCAATGGCTTTCTAACTATTCACTACATCTACAGGAAATTGTGAGTCAAGGAAAATGTAATGCTCCATTACTTTACGGCGCTGACACTAAAATGTGTCAGGATTCAGACAGGTTGAAGCGTTTTTAACCTCCAGACATCTGTTTAATAGAAAACTAAATACATCTCCAAATGAGAGATAATATGGATGCGGATGTTTTGCAGTCGTATTTCCTGTATGGTAATACCTTCCATTACAGCCTAATTTATGCTAATGGTGGTAGAGGACAGCGAGGCATGGCCATGTTTATCACCAGTGATATGAAATTGTTGTGTCCTGACAGTTATTATGACCTCACCTCCCGGGGAAAGAAGATAATTGTTTCTTCACAGATAGATTTGCTTCTTCTGGAGTATGCCTTCGGTGAATTTGTGCGGCAGCAGATAATGACATTTGGTCAAAGTCATACAAATAAGCAACTCAGACAAACAATCCGATGCAATTATGATTATTGTTTCTCTGAATATGATTTCATAACCACTTGAGTGGGGACAGGGGAATTGTGGGAGGCATTCTCTAACTGAATATCAATGACTTCCTTCTATCAGCGCTGACAGTAAACAATGTGTTTGACACTCTTTGGATGAACTCTAACTAGAATCATGACTTTACATAATAATAAGAATACAGATTGTTGTACTCATCAGGAAGACAATACCTGAAATACATACTGAAGTGTCCATAAGCAAGACACCTAGAGACTAAAAGGTGATTTTCCAAACTGCCAGTAACCCATACGCTATTGTAGAACATCAGAGGCCCAATAGCCATTAAACAAGCTTTAAAAAGATAACATCACAATTGACCTCTTGTTAAAGTTTGTGCAACTACATAAGTTAAACTCAACCATTTATGCCCCATTCTGATAAGTTGTGTTCCTCTATGGGAGGTGAATTATTTGAACTGTAACTTTAAATCTCATCCAGTGAATGTTTGTGAGTCGTGTTTTACCCCCACTTAACTTGTAAAAACTGCCTTAATTAGCTAATGTCAATTTATGCCTGTTTATGCATTGATATTTCATAATTTCACCCATTTATTTGATACTAAAAAGAAAAAAAATGTCTAAAATGGTAAGGTGTTTCCCCCCCCCCTGTGAATTCTAAGCTTATTTATGGATGTTTATTTTTGATGGAGATCAGATACCCCTGTTTTGGTTCCCATGCATGTTTCATGTTTGTGTGTGAAGAGTTATGACTTTGAGTATGATTTTTGATTTCATTCACTGCACATCTTTGCCTCCTCTTCGGTCCTGCAAATGTATTTTACATTTCATATCCTTTCATTCCTGAGGGTTAAAATGCCGTCTGGACTGATGAGTTAAATAACAGCTAATTTAATTCCCCAACTCTCCTGTAATGTTAATCCCTACCTAATGAGGTTCTAGCTTTATTTCCTCCCAGTCCCCTTCTTGTGACCGGTTGTTATCACGAGTCTGAGGTTCAACAGTAACAACATGTGATGCCACCTGAGCCGACTCCATTTACTTAACACTATTTTGTCATCCATAAAACAAGCAGTTTCTTACCTCAATGATAATGGAAACATTAACAATCTGGACTCCTTGGCTCTCCGGAGATAAGACAGAAGTTGCTTTGAAAGTGGACAGGAGGGGGTCTTGCTATTTTTGTCCACAACAGATGGTGCTGCAGTGAAGAATTGTCAACAAGTCCTTGTCACTAAACAACAAAATACATAATTTGTCATTGCCATCCAACATGATACGGGACTTTCTTTTCTGCACACCCTCATCAGCAGAACAGCTGGATTGGTCAGTCGCATTACGTTTGGATATAACTAACATTACTTAAATGACTCCTGTCTGATTGGAAACTGCTCTGGTTAAAGGGGTAATTTCAATGTTTTGAAGTTGGCTTGTATGAGGTACATATGTGTTGTAAGGGTATAACCTATGGAATCAGAATGATGAAGACATGGTGAAACTCTCAATGCAATCAATGTTGGCTCAAACTGTCCGGAAGCATCTTTGGAAATGTTGTTTGAGCCATGTTTCCATAAAGCACATTAAACTAGACTCTGGATATCCCATCTGACTCCTGCTTACCATTTGCTCGTCCAATATAGTCGATGTCGTTCTAGAGAAACAAACAGGAGTTACAGTATTGGAAGATAAGAATGTGGATGGGGAGCAGCAAAATATGTTTTAACCAATTAACAGAAAACAAATACAAAATTAAATATTAGTTCAGCTACATGTCGTTTTAAAAAATTGTTTCACGCCCTTACCATCAGACAGCTAGTCACTGTCTAAGTCACCGATAGGAAACTGAAAATGCTACACTATACTATGCTCTCTCCAAAGCTACCATACCTCATTTAGAATATTTATATTCAACCTCGTAGAACATAAGCATTGATGATGATGACTGCTTAGATTGGTTATTTTGTCTCTGTCATTGTGTGACTTTAAAGCAGGGGTGGGGAACCTCCGGCCTCCGGGCCGTATACGGTCCGCGAGGGTTAGGTTAAACGAGCATGTGCCTGTTTTTCCTGGCCAAGGTCAGGGTCCTTGAACACAACACGAGCCTAATGTGTCACATGGTATATGTCTCGTCTGACAGGGGTGTAGTTCTGCCGGAGAGCACCAGAACGCCGCTCCGTCACTTCAGAAATTGCAGTCCCCATAAGGAGCCGTACACATGCGTGGCTGTGTCTTTAGTTGAAAGCCCAGTGGCGATCTGTTCCTCTGTCATACTGATCATACAGTCAATAACTTTGTTGTTATTAGCATCTGGTTAGCTAGCTATGCTAACGAATATAAGAAGCTTTTTCTACAACCAGTGAGATAAAGGCACATCTTTATATGATCATTATAGTTATAAAAAAATAAGAGAATAAAGTAAACAGGTATACAATACTATATGACAGTAAAAAAAAACGTTGTTATTAATAAACAAGAATACAGTTTAAAAGGTTAGTGATTTGTAAAATATCCATAAAGAAGAAGAAAATATGCTTACAGTTCTGTTTCATATGGATGTTGAGAGATGTATCCATAGATCTCCTAATGATGCTCTCAAAGTGCACCAGATTGATGCTTTTAACTTCAACATTTAAAAAATCTTCCCGACGGAGCATGCCCCCGGACCCCCCTACAGAAGGTTAGGTCCACCCCCCCACTTAAATCATGTCAACATGGATAGGATACTAAATACATTTGCACACATCTTGTGTCCATATCTTTCTGTTTTGGTGGTCATGCCACAACCGTGCACGTGAATGCATGCGTGAGGTAAGATATCTGGATTAAGGGGTTTCTTTTTCTTTGCACAGCATGAAAGAAAGGCGAAATTAATGGGCTGTGATTTTAGTTTTTTTAAGCAGAGGTTGAGTTCAATAATTTGTACGTCCTTCGGAGGATGTTGTATACATTGAAATGACCCTTGAGAGGAAAAAGGTTCCCCACCCCTGCTTTAAAGGGTCAGTTTATGACACAAATAACGTAAGTGTTCTAAGCTGAGTTAGACCAGCAACTATGTTCTGTGGGGTAAAAGGACCATTACATTACATTACATTGCATTTAGCTGACGCTTTTGTCCAAAGCGACTTACAATAAGTACATACGACCAGGAAGACACAGCCCAGAAGAAAACAGAATCATATAAGTACATCAGGTATCATAAAGCATAAAACATTTCAAGTGCTACTCAGCTGGCTATAGATAAGCCAGTCCTATGTTAGTATATAAGTGCTTTGTTAGTAATTCTATCGCTCGAAGTGGAGTCGAAAGAGATGAGTTTTCAGTCTGTGCCGGAAGATGTGCAGGCTTTCTGCCGTCCTGATGTCAATGGGGAGCTCATTCCACCATCTTGGAGCCAGGATAGCAAACCCACGTGTTTTTGCTGATGGGAACTTGGGTCCACCTCGCAGCGAGGTTGCAGCGAGTCATTTGGCTGATGCAGAGCGGAGTGCACGCGCTGGTGTGTACAGTTTACCATGATAGAGTCCACAGTCTAATCATAAATAACAGACATTATGTTGCTTTTTCTTGTGAGGACAGTCTTACTCTGGGCTTGCAGGCATTATTGATCTAAGCTTCAGTATTATGTCCTTAGAGGGCACTTTTCATCCTACTGTGCTTCTTATTCTTCTTTAGTACTTTAGTCATACAGGAAAAGTGAAATGATCAAAATGTGTGGCAAACAGTCACTGCTATTATATGTTATATCTCAACCTTACTCTATATAGGACATATTTACTTTGTTTTATCTACAACCGGATGATCTTTTGGGTAACATCATGCATAAGGACATTTCCCAATCAAGAGACAAACTGAGTCTGTTAACATGACGTTACACACACTGTATGATGTTCACAATAACAAAAAAAGCCTGCTGAGCGTAATGATTTATTTATTCACCAAGGTTTTTCCTGTTCTGGCTCCGTGCTAGAGCTTTTCTGGTACGGAACCGGTTCTTCGGTTCAGCTCCCGCTCTGTTCACACCGCTCAGAGCCCGACTGGTGCTGCGTCATTGCGTCATCGTTTGCGTCATGACGTAACCGTTTGCGTGGCTGCTTCATAAAGCCAAACCGCGTGGAAACCCCTCACATCGACATCAACAACAACAATGGCCGATTGTATTGAAGCGCTACTCGTTTTGGTTTTGCTCTGTCGAACCGAAATGGAAGAAATGGGACGACTTTACTACCAACTTTACAGTCGTTACATGCTACTACATTCAAAAGGTCTTTACAATCATCATCATCACATTCAACGACGATTCGGTAGGAGAAAGAAGGTAAATATACGTCCTATTCGATGGCGTTAGAGCTAGCTGTTGTTAGCCTCTGCATGCGCCAAGCTCAAAATACCCAGCTTTGCAGCATTAATTACTATGGTATAACATTAAAACTGATTCTCAATGTTATTTCCACAGATCATGTTGAAGCTGGCGGAAAGGTGGATGTCGTCTGTTATTTGGACACAGCCCAGATCTTCCGACATAAGCGTGACGTATGTGGTGCTTGCTTTCGAGACAGACAAATGTGTGGTGCTTGAAACGAACCGGATTCCGGAGCTTAGAGGCGGCTCCGCTGCGGAGTGAACAGGAAAAAACTGTGCTTTTCAAGCTCCAGCCCCGAACCGGCCCTGGAAAGGGGCATTAGTGTCATCTTGTTTTTTAAATGAGATTCCTCTGTCTCCTTGTAGAATCACATGTAAGATAGACCCTCCAGAAAAACGCGATTCTGCGATCGCAGAATTTACCGCATAATCAGCAAACTGGCGCAGATTTTTAAAAGGCCGCATATTTATCAAAAGGCTGCATAATCCCCGCATTTTTTCACACAAAGATGAGGGAAAAAAAAGTTAACTCGTCTTGACGTGAAGTAGTGATGATAATGATGATGCAACGTCATCAGTTTGTGCATCACAGAAGGTAAACAACACCGTAGAGTGAACGTGTGGAACTCACACGAGAGAGAAAACACCAAGATGAAAAAATCTAATCCATCTCATTTACCGACGAACATTTCTGCTAAAGACCGGGCAAAGCAGTACCCCGATGTCTTGCACGAAAGTGGGGGGAAACTATTTTGCACCCCGTGAAACTGTGTTGGAGCATAAGAGAACATCGACGGTGACGACCCACTTTGATTCATTCAAACATTCGAAAATGCTTTCTGCTGCTGCGGACAAGAAAGCCAAACAACTCACGTTCACCGAGGCATCAACCTCCAAAACCCTTTCGAGGGCTACAAGAAACGAGGTGAGTAGCCTACAAGATTGAAGCTGGTCAGATAACGAACGAGTACATGAAAACAGAATGAGGTGGAGAAGTGTGGAGAAGTATTGTGTGTGTGTGTGTGTGTGTGTGAGAGAGAGAGAGAGTGTGATTAAAATAGCCCAATTGCTTTTACAATAAATAAACATTGAATGTGTTTAATTGAATAGTAAAGTGGTTTAACGTTAGTGGCAGGTTGTGTTTGAGAGAGAATAAATAAGACAGCCCAATATTTAAAAAAAAGATTCTTTCCGCATATTTCACAACTTCCTCACAGCATAAAATCACATAAAAACCCGCATGTTTAATCGCATAATCAAGGATTTTAGCCCGCGTTTTTCTGGAGGGTCTAGTAAGACGAGAGGAGGAGCCATGTTGGCCAAATGGAAGCTCTTTGTATTTGTTGTTTAAGATGTAAGACAGGGTGGGGCTGCATGTTGAAAGCAGCTGAAGCCAGCAGAATTATGAGGACAGAGGACTATGTAACACAAACTACTAGGCATAGGACACATTTAGGCGTATAACAAACACAGACGCTGGATGTAATGAATTTTCACTGCAAGTATCTTCTTCACAACATGTGCAATTACCCGCCTGCATTGTGAGACTAATAGCAACATCATTAACAACAAATGCTGTATAGCCTTGTTATAATGGCCACTGTCATAGACACAATTGTTATATAATGTGCTTCACTTTGCATCGCCACAGTATCATCTAAATACAGCTCACCTTAACCAATGGGGAATGGGACAGAGTTGAAGAAGACATATTATGTTATATATTATGTTTAATTAGTATTCTGTGCCTCTGTGACATGTCTCCATGCTTTAATGTTCAAAAAGCTCTTTATTTTTCTCATACTGCAGCAGCACCTCTTTTCACCCTCTGTCTGAAACCAGAGCCCAGTCTGCTCTGATTGGTTAGCTGGCTGGCTCGGTTGTAATAGAGTGGTGCAGTGACGAGTCCTAAAACCCGAAAGTGAGTTTGCATTGTACCACTACCGGCTCCCTGGTCTCAGAGCCAATGGGATTTCTCCATAGGATTTTGGAAAATAGCTGGAAATAAGGTCTCTGGTTGAGACACATTGAAGAGACAGATCACGTCGTTTTGTTCTACGACATTAAATACATCAGCAGTGACCCCACTGGTGATTTTTGAAGAGTTTACGTGTCTGAAAAACGATGGTTGTTAACAAGTGGCTGAATAGGACTACAGAAGTTGTCGAGGATGTTGTACGTCATTACACCGAACACGTAAACACTCCTCTAAGTTTGTTTGCCCTGTTCTGCTTGAAAGCAAGTACCTGTGTTCTTGCAAACTGTTAAAACAAGCGCTTCAACTTGTACAATTTTGAATCTGTATTTTTGAATATCGATCTTAAGTTGTGTGGCCGCTAATTTGTTTGTATCTTGTCGTCCGACCCTGCTGTACACGGCTGTAGTTCGTTTATAGCATAACGTTAGCATTTTGCTCCTGGCGATCCGATTTATGATTCGAACATTTTAAAAGTAGGGTAGACATGTGGATATTATCCAGCTGAACAAAACGTGCATTTATCTAACAAGTTTGCTTTCCACAGACCTTATTTCTGATGATGTTAGCCTTTGCAGCTATTTACATAACAACCTATATAACACACTACAGGAAAGTGAAAACCACCAACAGGAAAGGGCCACTTTAAAAAAGCAAAATGTATTGAAAGACAGGCTAACAAGTTGTGGTTTTATTGTCTCTTTCATTAGATTGGTTTACAATAACAAGGACATATCATATGTGTCCTCTAATATTGCGACTTCAGTTACTTGCTCTTCTTGTGATTTTATATACTGTTTGTGTTGCTGCCAGGTCACCACTGTTCAGGTTCTTCCAGGTGTTCCAGATGGCTCCTCTGACCTTCCACTAACAGGCAATTTATCAGCACAAGGACATGGAGGCTTTCTCATTAGTTTGTATTTTTGGGCCAAAAACAAATAGTAAAAGACAGACATCAGAATACAAGGATCCTCAGCTCAGCATCCTTTTTGTACATGGGGGACCAAGCGACATTCCCATACTCGAGGAGTGGCCGTACAAGAGAGATGTATAAACTACGTACTACGTCAGAGTCCAAATAAGTGTATGATATGCGGATCATGGCTAGGATACCATTTGCTTTGTTACTTGCCCGACGGATATGGTCACTAAATGTCAGGGTATTGTCAACATTCACACCAAGGTCCTTTTCATTCTGAGTCTCGGATAGGTTTATAGTATTTGAATTATCACCCATATTATACTCATATTTTTGATTCAGAAAACCTAAGTGCATTACTTTGCACTTTGCTGCATTGAATTTGAGCTGCCAACACTCGGACCATCTTTGCATTTCTCTGAGATCTGACTGGAGTTTTTCTGCATCCTCTTTACACTTAATTTCCTTGAAGACTTTAGTATAATCTGCATACATCTGTACCATGGAGCTCACATTATCGGGTAGGTCGTTGATATAGAGGACAAACAGTGCAGGACCCAGGACACTACCTTGTGGAATTCCTCTGAGAACTGGGCACCATCCAGATGGTTTCCCGTTAACAAAGACTCTCTGTCGCCTGTTTTTGAGAAGAAAAAAAACTTTGGAGCTGTCCTGAGGTCAAAGCGTGTGACTGTTTCCCTTATTGCCGGGGGACTGCTTCCCTTATTGCCTTATTGCCAGGGTGCTAGGGCAACAAAAGGCCCTTGATCGTGTTTTGTCTGTACAGTGGGGGACTATGAATGAATGTGAGGGCGTCAGGGCATTCACCACTGCAACCCAGATGCAGGTCCATGAGTCAGGTTTGTGGCTCTCCCAATCAGGATTGTTGGGGGCATCTCCAGATGGTCTGGTAGGGTCTTCCGCTGTGCTGGAGGTAAAGTGTCCCCACGGAGCCAGGGAAATGACAATTAGTGAAGCATTGAAAATCAAGGGCTTCTGTGTCAGTAAGGAAGGAGAAACATTCTGCCTGCGTGAGGAACATCCTTACTGGCATCAAGTGCAAGGTCAGCTTCACCTCACTGCAAGAGAGACTTGCTACTTTGTGGTCTGGACTACGAAAGACAGTGTCATCACTCCGATAGCCCGAGATGACAATTGGCAGCATAACCTGTTGGCTCTTGAGGACTTTTTCAAGGCCCACATGCTTCCAAAGCTGGCACTGCCAAAATAATCACCTTTGTCACTGTTGTGGTTATTTTCTGAAAAAGACAGAAAAACCAAAAGGCATATGTTAAGCCCGAAGGTCCCCGCCGGCGGGTACTTTAGTTTTTTTTTTCACGACACTGTGTCTCAGGGGATCTTAATATTTAATAATAATAATAATAATAATAGATTTAATTTGTTAGCGCTTTTACAGGTGCTCAAAGACGCTTTACAGATATAGTGAAGGGAAAAGGAAGGAACAACAAATAAATATATAGTAAACAATCACACATTAAAAGCCAGATTGAAGAGGTGAGTTTTTGTACGTTTTTTGAAGGTGGTGAGGTCAGTGCAGTCTCTGATGGGTTGGGGGAGTGAGTTCCAGAGGGAGGGGGCAGCGACGGAGAAGGCTCTGTCCCCCCAGGTCCGGTGATTGGTGCAGGTGGGGATGGATAGGAGGTTGGCTTCTGATGAGCGGAGGCAGCGGGAAGGAGACAGGAGAGGCTGATTCAGGAGCACAGACACACTCACAACTATATATAAATGAACCAAAAACAAATACATAAACAAGTTTCAATGTTTTTTCATATTGGATATGGTATGTTATTGGTTATGGCCATGTTCTTATGATTTTATGATTATTTAAATGTATACAGTTGTGTTTCATATGTAGTCTCTTTATTTCCCCCTCAAAATGCACCAGATTGATGCATTTAAGTCCAACATTTAAAAAAAAAATCTTACCGGGGGAGGATGCCCCCGGGCCCCCCTAGAGGATTTGAGGTCCACCTCCACTTAAAATATGTTCACATGGATAGGTTATAGGTTAAAAAAATGTGCAAATAGATTTGCACATATTTTTAAAATAGTAACCCATGTCCATATGTTTATTCTGAGGTAGTAGATTTAAAGTTTAGGGCTATCACTATGGGCAGCAATGCTGTAAATATTGACAAATAAATCCAGGAAAATGGCACAAAAGAAAACTGGTAGTCCGGCCCTGCCTGTGTGTCCCGGGCTGCGTTTCACTTCTCTTATTTTTCATTTCCTCGCTCCTCGGTCTCGGTCTCACCGGAAGTTGATTTGTCTGCGCCTTCTTGAGTAGCGTTCCAGTGGCCTTATTTTTGCCGGAGGACCGAGGAGCGATAATGGAGGAGCTATAATTGAGGATCCACCAGACCATCCTCCGATGAAATCCTCAGACACTCGCCCCGCCCCCTTACTGTGTATCACTCACTGATTGGACATGCACTGATCTGATGCTTCTTGACATGAGAGCAGAGTGAAGAAAATACATGAACCTCACGGGAGTCACTCCTCAGTTTATACCGTGTTTTGTTTCAATTCATGTATCATTTAGTTACAAATATGTGATATATCTGAACAACAAAGTGGTCAAAAATCATTTTATTCATTTTTTGGAAACATTTTCATGATCGCTTTTTTCGTTTTACATTTTCATTTATTGTCATTTCCATTCAGTCAGTCATTAAGTGCTATTTAAAATGTTAATTTTCTACATATCCAAACAAACAAACAAAGTGTGCAATCCAATGAATGTTAATCTAACTGGGGTTTGATAGATAACACATCTCTTTTTCTTCTCTCAATTATTTTATTTCTATTGTGCACTCTAATCAATATTAATCCAACTAATGTTCGTTTATACATTTTAAGAATGGCGTTTATCTTTTTTGAGAATGAGTTCTTATTTTATTTTATTTATTTGGGTCTACAACAGATGATACAAATGTTTGTGTCAGTAAATGTGTACTAACAGAGGCGGGGGTGTGTGTGGAAATAACGGGGACAGAGTTGCTGTCAGACGATCAGCTGTGCAGCGTCATCACAAACGGACGTCGCTTCACGTGACGCTCCGGAGGAAAGGACGTCCCATTGCTCTTAAAACTAATGTCCCTGCTTCTCGTGGTTTCCTTGCGTCTCTCCATGCTTCCCTGGTGGGAGCGACTAGTCGCAGGGTAACGAAGCAAGTGAGGGACGCAAGGAATCCATTTAACCGAAGTGAGAAGGGCCCCCCGTGTGTGTGTGTGGAGGGGGTGTGGTTTCCCTTGCAGGCAGCAGTCTGATTGCTCTCACCTGGCCGTCCGACTCAGCTGTCCCTCATCAAGCCAATCAGGACACAGCTTATCTACTCCAGTCTCCCAGCAACTCACCGCCAGATTGTTTTCTACACCAGTGGTATTACATCCTCCTGGCTGCTCCATTCAGTTATCCTGTCTGCGTGTTATTCCGTAATTTTTGTAATTAGTTTCTTCTTGTGTTTCCAGTGCAATCCCTTTGCCATCGTCCACCAGAGCTTCCAGCCAACCTGCCTGCTTCTTCCTTCACCATACCTGCCTGCCTTGTTCTCAGTCCAGCCTGAACTGCCTACCTCCACTCCTGACCTCCATAGTCACCAAACCTGCCTGTGTCTCTGAACAATAAACCATTTAAACATCTTCAGTCATTGCCAGCGCCTGGGTCCTGTTTAAAACATAATCCTAACAACTTTTAAGAAATTGTGAATCGTTTTTAATTTACATTTACTCACCTCTGCAATGTTGTGGTTGTTAGAGTGTTAGGTTTCTGACTACAGAGAATAACATATTTACAAAATAATATTTCTTAATAAAAAAAGGCAGTCCATACAGAAAACTATTGTGGTTTCTTGATTCAAGCCTGCCTCTGAATCCCAAATCACAAACCATTCTTTGGAGTAACGTTTTTGATAGAGAAAGACAGAAAACAAACATGAGCCTACCCGAGAGGCCAGACTTTTAAAGGTAAAAAGACAGTTTAAAGATTTATATTTGCGGATAAACAGAACCTAAATAAAAGAAATAAAATGCACCCAGTTTAAAAACATTGTTTGAGTTTAATGATGAACTCAAAATGTAAAACAGTATAATAATAATACATTTTATTTATATAGCGCTTTTCTACAACTCAAAGACGCTTTACAGTATGAGGGAGGGTAGACAAAGAAGGACAGCCAAACAAATAAATATAGTAAAATAAACAGAAAAGGCAGTCAAGAGGAAGTTGATTGAGAGCGGGGGAGGGGGGCTTATGGGTAGACAGATTTGAAAAGATGTGTATGAAACATGTTTCTGGACATATGTGTTTACATGTGAAAAGACACTATTTTTCTGCCACTTCTTTTATGTGAGGGATGGAATATTAAATATTAAATTGAATATAAATGTAAAATGTGCATGTGATTTTACGTCCAAGAGAAGCTATGGAGCAGAGAGTTCTCTGCCAGCCAGAGGTGATTTGTTATTAGTTCAATATGTCAAACTGATTTCCCTGACTACAATCTTTAGCTACATGGTGAAACGTTATGCTGCTTGTACTAATTAGACTTATCATATACGCCACACAGGTTTTAATAGGATGTATTCATTATCTTTACTTATGTTGCGGTCTTTTCAGCAGCGCCATCTCTAAAACGGCGATACAGTCACTACCCATCCTTTAAATTTCACCGTGACATGGACAAAAATGTAACGTCAGCTTACCTCGTGGCACGAATCCAGACTCTCCTTTGGAAAACATTGGCCGGGAAACGATAGAACGAGCACGTTTCATGCAAAGACCTGTGGCTGCAACCCGGAGCAAAGCAACAAACCATTGCGTAGCTGACTAGCGCTAGCTTTAGCTAACGTTAGCTAACGAAACGATCTGCCGAGTAAAATTGGAAAACACTGGTAATTAATTATTCTATCATTTGTAAAACTACGGTGTTAAAAACGACAATTTAAAAAATACAGATTATAATGGTCAGATATAGATAGGCAGGTACTTGCTTTCAAGCAGAACACGGGGGAAAACAAACTTAGCTGGAGTGTACGTGTTCGGCGTAATGACGTACAACGGCCTCCACAATTTATGTAGTCCTATTCAGCCACTCGGTAACAACCATCGTTTTTCAGACACGTAAACTCTTCAAAAATCACCAGTGTGGTCACTGCTGATGGATTTAATGTCGTAGAACAAAACGTGATTTATCTCAACCACAGATTTGTGTAAACCACAGACCTTATTTCGAGCTATTTTCCAAAACCCTATGGAGAAAATGAATTGCTTTTTGATGAAGGAACCGGAAGTGGTAAAAATGCTAATTTACTTCCGGGTTTTAGGACGCGTCACTGCGGTTCTCTATTGCGGCAGGAAATAAGGATGTGTTGGACTGGTGGTGGACGGGCTGTGTGCCTGAGTTTCATGAATACGCTGTAGCTTGCATCCCAACAAACACATGCGGTACTTCATTAAATTAAACCATTCAAACTTAGTTTGAATGCTATCTATTTCACCGGGTCATTTAGCAACACATCAGAACACATTCTTTGACATACTTTTATAAAAAACAGGTCCCGCCACAGTAAGTTTATATATCCTTTGTTCTAAACAAAGGTCTAATTGACTCAGAAATGCTCTCGAGAAATCAAAAGCCTTCTAGGTCACAGCACTTTGTGATGGGAAGTGTAAATACAGAGAGGCAAATCAAGTTAGAATGCACTCAGTGCTCGTTTGCTGACAGCGAGAAATAAAAGCAAGGTGCAATAAGATCTTAGCGAGGAGTTTGCTGAAGGTGAGCTGTGGGAGCGCCCTAATGAGCAAAAGATCCACATGTGATTGACTAAGAGGCCGCTAATTTGATTTCAGCCCTCCTTAATGAGTAAGTCAGCACTCAGATGGGGCAGGGGAGAAAAGAGATGAGAATGGGAGGAAAACCTTGGGTCAGTTCCTTTCAAATCTGCTGCCACTTCAAAGGAGACGTAATGATGAGAGCCAGCCAGCGACCAACAGGAAGTTTGTTTCTCTGGGTTCTTTTCTCTGACTTCTCTTCGCAGAGCCTAATTAATTAAGAGCTTCACGCGGACGCAGTGATGACAGGCGGTCCATCACGTCTTGCTTTCATTTGCAGACTTACGCGATGCAGATGGAAGGGCGGGGACCACGCTGAGCAGGTTGCAGAAACAGACGCCAGGCTTCATTTTTCACTTTCACATTAACAAACCTGCAGAGAACAAACAAACCCAACTGTACTGTAAAACTGTTATTTCAAATTCCAGAGAGGAACTTGTAATTTATTATAATCTGTTACAGGCCCATTTCTATGGAATGCCATTCAAGCTATTCTATATTTCTATATTCTATATTTGATGAGAGATACAATTATTTGTAGCAATAAGTTCTTAATAAAATTGGTACTGTTGGACTCAGCACTTGTTGGACTACTACCCCAAATACAATGAAGTACTTTTATTGTGTACTTTGAGTAATAGTCTGTCAAACTCCCTTCCCGAGTACAATAATGCATGTTTTTAGCTAACTTTGATGAGAGATAAAATTATATTTTGCCAAAAGTTCTTAGTTAAATGGATACTGTTGTACTCAGTACTACTTGGACTACTACCACAAGTACAATCAAGTACTTTTACTGTGTACTTTTTGAGTAATACTAGGTCAAACTCCTGTCCTGAGTACATTCTTTCATGTATTCTGCTATCTTTGATAAGAGATAATATCTGTATTTCAGATATTTATTTAAATAAGAAGTGACCTTTGAATAAATATTGCAAAACAAAGCCTTTATCACCTGCAGGCTTAGCCAGTGTGTATTTCTTCCTGCACTACAAGATTTCGATGTGTACAAATCTGGGCCATTTATTGTGTCATTTCTCCGAACACATACAGTACAAATGGCTGTATTGGAGTCCTAAAAAGGTGCAGTAGAAGGACTTCAGCAGCATCATAAGAGGCCAACAAGAGTGACAGGGGTGTGTCACTGTGAACAGCTATCCAGGATAGTCTCTAAAGACTTTCCAAGGGGTAACAATGTTGCTGCTGGAGTACTGATCTAGTGGATCTAGTGTTGATGTCATCGGTCTACCATATCCTCTTAAAATACTCTGTCTAACATTATCAGTACATTACATTACATTACATTACATGTATTCGAAGTCCAGCACACTACCCACTGAGCCACAGCCTCCCAGTATTGTGAACGCTTTTAACGCTTGTTAAATATAGCAGAAAACATGCATTATTCTACTCAGGAGGGGAGTTTGACAGGGGATTACTCAAACACTTGATTGTACTTGTGGGAGTAGTCCAAGTAGTACTGACTCCAACAGTATCAATTTCATGTAGAACTTGTTGCAAAAAATCATTTTATCCCTCATCAAATATAGCAGAATACATGAATTATTGTACTCAGGAGGGGAGTTTGACAAAGGATTACTCAATAAGTACACAGTACAAATACTTTATTGTACTTGTGGGAGTAGTCCAAGTAGTACTGAGTCCAACAGTCCCAATTGTATTAAGAACTTATGGCAAAATATAATTTTATCTCTCATCAAAGATAGCTAAAAACATGCATTATTGCACTCTGGAAGGGAGTTTGACAGAATATTACTCAACAAGTACACAGTAAAAGTATTTCATTGTATTATTGTAGCAGTCAAACTAGGACTGAGTCAAACAGTCAGTTTTATCAAGAAGATATGGTACAAACATGCATTATTTTACTCTTGTACAGTGATTACCGTAAAGGCGCTATTCATTGCCCACTCAAAAATGAATAGCTGCTGATTTGACCAAGCCAACACGAGAGACGGCTGAGTTGACCGCAATTATGCAACCGCTAAAGCTAAACTGACTATCTTCACTACTTGTTGCTATCCTATTGTGGCATAAGCCGTTTTCTACAGGCATTTGACCTTTTCATTATGATTCTGCTTGTGATAGTCCGACAGCACAACCTGTGCAGCCCATGTATTGATTCCATCTGATAGCTGCTATAATACAAAACAAAACGTCTGCCTGATCTCCACAATGATCAATGACAGTGAACGGATGGTCAAAGTAAGGCACAAATAAACAGAATCACACGGAGCCTGGTTAGTGTTGCCTGACTTTATAAAGTGTGTTTTTTTTATAAGTGTGTGGTTGCCGTTACAATTGTTGTTATATGTTTCCACACGGCCCCTGTTGAGGGGAACACACACCGGAGCAGGCATGCGGATGAAGCCAGGGTGTAAATGTTATGCTACGTTCTATGTAAAAGTTTAATAAAGTGTAAGCAGCTAAAAGTGCTTCAACCGTCCATTCTTGTAATATGAGGGGCAAGAACGAAACAGTTGCGTTCTAGTCACTTTGCTCAGCGCTACTGCTTGTTACAACTTTCATTTTCCGTACTCGCCATAAACTGTTATTATGGCTCAGGTTAATCTCGCCCCCTTCCGACGTGAGCGTGGTTCTTGGTTCTTGCCGGGCAGCCAAGTGGGGTCAGCTAAGAAGAACCGCGGCTCCGCTGCGGCTGAAACAGGAAGAACCAGAGCTAAATCAGGCTGTAGCCCGGAACTGGCTCTGGACTCAGAACCAGAGAAGAACCAGTTAAGCACCAGAAAAGCACAAGAATTGTTCTTGAACCGGTTTGGTTTATTGGCAGTTTGCAAACCACTTAAGAGTACTGGAGTGTGAAACAAGAGCTATTGAGTCAGTGTTGTGGTGCTGTTGCTTTGGTCTGGATCTGTGAGCTAACCACGCCCTGTTCATTTGCATATAAGGAATGGAAATGTGGCATTATGAAATACAAGTCACCTGAAATAAATAAACGTGTCATTATGAAATAAAAGTCCAATGAAATAAATAAATGTGTATTTAAATGTACATGTATACATATGTATTGCCTCATTTATTTATTTCAGAATTTATTTCATAGGCATATTTATATATATATGTATTTAATTATTTATGTATTTATTTAATTTTGGCTTGAATGGCATTCCATACATTTCAGTGGGCCACAAATGGGAATCCATTTCCTGATTACTTGGTAGTATGGGAACTTTTCTGGTGTCCAATCACAGAATCTTGTATTTTTACACCAGTGAGTTCTCAATTAAACTCAACTCCTTCATGGTCATGTTGATTATTTAAATATCCACTATTGACCTCTGTTGATTGCAGCTCTGACATCTCTGTATTACTTCGAGTTGATGCTTAATCAAAATGTAATCTCTTTGAAACATCTGATAGAGCTCCTAATGGTGTCACATTGAATGAGAAGAAAATGAACAAATGAAGAGCAAAGGCTACTTGTTACTCGCTGCACAACACTTTTAACATTTTAAATAGAAAGCATGAATGTACACTTTCCACTGATGATCAATGGGTCAAAGTTATAAGACTCGAGAACAGAGGAAAGGTTAAGTCAGGGTCAACCTTTGCATCTTTACCTTCACTAGTATTACTGTATCAAATCAAATCAAGTTTTATTTATATAGCACATTTATAAACGATTTTTGGTCGAGCCAAAGTGCTGTACATATAATAAAAATAGCCTACAGTAGAGACACTTTACAGCAAATACAACAGCACAACACCAACACCACCTTCCATTTTGGAAATCCTATGAACATTGAGTTTTGTGGTGATTGGAAATTGGGCTTACAGTAATGATGAACTAATGAACTGTACTTTAATTAGCAGGGTGTTTATTGTGCGTTCTGGGAATCGATTGATCTCAGGTGTCCTCATGCAGGCAGTATAAAGGGTCAACAGTATTTTGGGCCTTCCCTTAGTTTAACACCAAGGACAAATGGAAAACTTGCTTTAATGTAAGTCTCAGAATAAAGGATGCTCCCGTTTTGGACAGGATCATCAGAGGAGTCTGATAAGGCTGTCATTTTGCTTCGCAGATCACAAGAGTGTCTGGTCTAACGCTGTATGTTAGTTTTGTTGTGTTTTTGTTGAATCTGAACCACACCAGCCAAAGAAAAACACATTCAAACTAAAAAGAGCATGCGCTTATGTCTGAACTGAATGCCATCAGACTAAAAGGTTATACACAACAAATTACGATTCCATCCATCTTCGTCCGTGTTGTGTCGCTAGCGGCCGCCCTAAACCTCCCCTTCCCTTGCCACATCAACCAGCTCTGACTGGGGGATTCTAAGACGCTCCAGTGGAGATATAATCCCTGTACCTGGTCCTGCCCCTAGGTCTCCTCCCAGCAGGCGTTCCAAGGAGGCATCCTCACTAGGTTACTGAATAAACTTAAATGCTCCTTTATGCAACTACATTACCGCTGTGATTGTCCTGCCCATCTCAGACTCAATTGACCCTTGACTTGAGAACAAGACCCTGAGATACTTGAACTCCTTCAGTTGGAATAAGGATTAATTACCTACTCGGAGAAGACATCGGTTTTCTACTGAGAATCATCTCCTTAAAAGAAGACGTTCTGATCCCCATCCAGCTGCTTCACACTCGGCTGCGAACCGATCCAATGAGACATGAAGGTCGCAGAGCGGTGACGCCAACAGAACCACATCATCTGAAAAAAACAGCAATGCAATCCTTAGCCCGACAAACTCATTTTAGCCCCTGCTCCGCCCCTTACAGTACTGCACATTTCAAACCCCACTAACAAACCTACAGTTTATTCATTAATATCTCTGTTTGAATGTATGATTGAGCTGTTTATTGTAAATGTTTAGATTTCACAGGTGTAAGTGTCTGATCAGTTGCAGTTTTAAAATCGATCAGTGATGCAGACAGCAGTTATATTTCAATCGTTTTGGTTTCCTCTGTACCTGTGCTGTTCAAGGTGCTTTACAAAAATGAAAGACATTCAGACAAAGGCATTTAAAAACAGTCATTAAAAAGAAAAGATAATAAAAGAAACATTAAAAGAAAAAAGACATGAATAAAAAGTTACAGTGCAGTTTAAGATATGAATAGTTCACACAGAAGTTCCACTAAAAGTAATAATAGTCATTACAGAACATACATACAGTAACTGACACCTATATTTGAAAGACCAATAGCCATTTATTTTGAAGGATCCTTTTGTGATTGTATTGTTATACTTCAGCTTTTTTCCTTTCTCCCCATTGTGTGAATACTTTGGCCAGCAGGTCGCTGTGTAATAGACACATGGAAGCCAATGGAGCACAGCAAAGGCTCCTAAACAAGCATCAATAATAGACGGGTGCGCTACCTCCTGGGCTCAGCTCTGCAGGAGGTACACAATCTAGTGAAACCAACCATCTGTGGCCCAAACCTTCAGAAGCTCTGATCTCCAGCCCCCCCCGCACCCCCCTCTCATCTCCAACCAGGAACCCTCTCTCCCAAGATCCCGATGCTTAGGGGACTTTGCAGCTATTTCATATTTAATGCCCTCTAAAGCCAAAAGAATGCTAATTTGTGTGGCCTGCTACCAATTGTCCTCTTTTTCACTCTCACCCCAAAATAACAAATCTGTTGTCTCCACGGCCCTATTTATCCCCAGTGTTACAGCTGGGGACAATTATGCTCAGGAAGCTCGCAGGGGGGACGTCTCTGGGAGCAGCCAGGAAGTGAGTGGCGGATCCATCTTTCAAGGAAGGCGAAGCACCTCTGGCCACAGGGCCCTTCTGGGGTCTCTACACTGAACCCCCCACCAGTTCTTCGTCACCGCCATGGCCTGTGAAGATTAGCCCAAACAAGACATGGAGGCGGGTGGCGGATTTGGAGAAAGAGGGATGAAAGAAGGAGAGAAAATGAGAAGCAAGTCTGGCCCTGCTCTGCCTTCACCCTCTGACCCCCCCACCCATATTTGATCCCACTAATTTGTTTGTACCCCGTATATGAAACCACAAAGAATGGATGCATCGTCTCAATCTGTAGCCTGTGTGGTATGAACTGTAAACACTGGAGCATGTATCCTGCTGCAAGACACAAGGACTGTCTCCTTCTTCACAACCAGAAACTAAATGATAAAAGACAATACAATAGGTCTGCTAGGTCAGAACACAGTGT
The DNA here is from genome assembly GCA_902827135.1 of Harpagifer antarcticus. Taxonomy (NCBI): domain Eukaryota; kingdom Metazoa; phylum Chordata; class Actinopteri; order Perciformes; family Harpagiferidae; genus Harpagifer; species Harpagifer antarcticus. The sequence goes on along the minus strand of CADEHL010001005.1, from coordinate 23,748,516 downwards.
GAAGTGGAGTTAGTAAGGCCCACTGTTGTAATTGTACAACATTACTTTACGCTATCCTAAAAATGTCATTAAATGTTTTGTTTTTTTAAAGACCACATTTACATATTCAATAGGTCCTTTTGTTCAGCCTCACAATGCTATTGGGTAGTAAATGTGTTTATAGGTCCTGCTCTCTGGCCATACACTCACACAACTTCCCAATCTTCAAACGAGCAACATCTCTTTGTTTTATTGGACTGGATTTGTCAGATTCAAGGAAGTAAAATGCCTCAAATATATATTTTTGTGATTATTACAATGTCTAGAACATCTACATATTTAGTTATCGTGGAATACATTCATCACATTAGATTTTGAGCAGCTTATGTCTTTGTTGTAATATTACAAGACTGGGTCAGTGTGGTAGTCAACATAGCATATAAGCTCCTATCATGGAGATTACCTTTCGTATATGTTCACATATAGAAATAAAACACAAATATAATGTCTTTGATCATTCACTATAACTAAGTTCTAAATGTGTCCTCTGTTAAGACCAGAATTGAATAAATTAATACAATATTTCCGATAAAAGTATGTGAAATTATATCTCTAGCAATATTTTAAACTCTACTTGTATCTTATCAGTTAATTAGTTACAACAATTCATTTAACTCTTCTCTGGTTCTGGCAGAAACAGTTCTTTCTGAAATGTTTTGAGACACTTGGATGTATCTGTTAAGCTTCACGTGAAGTGACTGGAGATGAGAACCCGCTACGCAAGCACTTAGACAGATACAGTAGAGTAGTGTCAACAAATAGGCTTTATTTGACCACGGCACAGGTAAGGTGTAGACGAGGAGCTCAGAGAAGGGAGACGAGGAGCTGGACAGACCGGGGGGAGGCTGGACGTGGCAGGCAGAGCGGCAGGTGTGTGTGGATTTGGAAACAGGAAAGAAGCAGAGTTAGGAAGGTATATCCTCTCACTAGGAGCATCAAAAGAGTTACTTGGAAAAATTCTAGTTGGCCTGGACGATAGTTTACCACTGATGAATAAACGAAGAACTGGCGAAGACTGAGGATGGGAACCAGGGTTCTAAGCAGGTGAGTAGCGCAGTAGATCCTCACAGTACCCCCCCCCCCCCTCAACAGGAGCCCTCCTGGCGACCACCAGGCTTGTCTGGATGTGCCCTGTGAAAGGCTATGCTATTGTGGACTCTTATGAAGCAAAGGACAACAGGGATTCTGCAAATGTAACCTTTCTGACATTGACTCTGTGTTTACAGCCAATTCAAAATAATTGACCATGTTGTAAATGTCACTAAATAAGGGTCAAACAAACACTTTATTATGAAAGTAGAAACAGGATAACTCTGATGGTTGTTTTTTCCTGACCCATGAGGAAGGAATAAACCAGGAGCCTTTAACAGCCTTTTGATTTATGATGGAAATATCTGACAGATATTTGAGTCATAGCGTTATTTATGAAATATAATCTTTTGAACTGTTAAGATATTTATGTGATCTAATATTTATATATCTATGTTTTGATACGGACACTTTTTGTGAATGAACAACGTCAGCTGAGGGGGGGGGGGCAAGGTTTTATATAGAAAATACACTTTTTGGGTTAGATGCTGGAAGGCATCGTTTTCCAATCACTTTATTAGGCACATTATTTTTGATGGATTATTCTGTAGTAGACAACATTTAGCTCATTATTTGTTATTGTCTGATCAGAATAATGATATTTGGATTTTGGATATATTTGTTTTTTCTGGAAAGTCAACCGGAGTGTATTGTTTTGTAAATCATATTTTTTAGAGTGAAACCAAACAAGATCTCTGCATGCTTTTTGGAAATCTGTGCCAGAAGCCCTCCCTAATGTGGCTTCAGAAAGTTTAAAACCAACGATTAGCTACTTGAACTGTAATAACATATACGAATGACCTTACATATTCACGAAGCATCTAGAGCCATCATGCGAGCTTCACAGCATTATAGAACTTGAGTTTTGTGTCAATTCCTTGGATGAATTTACATAATTAGCAAAATGAACAAGTGGAGTCAAGTCATGTGAACACATGGCAGCCATCTTTAACCTTTTATTACTGAAGTAGCTTTCATCAAAAGGGGGTATGACTATTTCTGTGTTCCTGTGGTGTGTATGTGCTCGTATGCATCCAGGTGCATTGTGGGAAGGCTGGCTGATAAACATCCTCTCAAGGGAGGCAGGTCGAGGTGGCATTTATCCAAGGAGACTCTTTTGTTCTTGAAATATCCCCGGTGCTTTCAATAATTCAGCAGCAGCCTTTTCTTCCCCTTATTTCCGCTCGACACCATGCCAACACTTGCCACCTCAGGGTTAAATATGTGCCCCCCCCCGGCAGACGCAGACAGAGGAGACACACATCAATGGGTGTTATTTATAAGGCTTTGTGTACACTGTACTGTATTCCAGGTTTTGTACTTGATGACTGTGTCAGAGTGCGTCCTTGTAAAGACTTTTCCATTCTGAGGAGGCATCTTATTGATGAGCTTTTAAAGGAAATGTGTTATTGCTCGCCTCAATGTGTCCCAGAACACTGACAGGCATTTATGTTCTTGTAATCATGACTGTGTCTGTTCTTTCACTTAACCAATCACTTATTACTATTTTCCTTCATAGCCTTACCCAAACACTAACCCTGACCTTTTGTTACGATTAGATTAGATTTGTATAGGTTGCATATTTTGGACAGCCGTGACAAACTGTGCTGTGCAGAAAGCACTCTTTTTTAATATGTTCTGGATTCCAAATAATTATAACATACGATACTTTCAATAGTTTAGACAGAAATGTACTCTACTGCGCTCTCTGCTACATCACCCAGCACTCATTACATTTCATTTAGCTGAAGCTTTTATCCAAAGGGACTTACAATAAGTGCATTAAAGATACAAACTCAGAACAACAACTAAATGCACATATATTCGCTTCAACTTAGTTAGGCCATTGTAAGAGCTGGTACATTAGTTCAAAATGGGCTAAACTCTTTAAGTGCTATTTTATTGTGTTCAATTCAATGGCCAAGGGACAAGCGAAACAAGTGAGTTTTCAGTTTGCAACGGAATATATATTGAATTCTACAATTTTCACCATGATAGCAAGTAGGTGTGTTTTTGTTGAGGGATACCTGCGTCCACATCGCAGTGATGGAGTAGCAAGCTGGATACAAGAGTGTATGGTTTAACAAACATGTCCTGGATGTGTGAAGGACCGGACCCCTTCACAGCATTGTAGGCCAGGACCAGTGCCTTGAAGCGGGTTCACTCCCACAACAGAGAGCACACTGCCAGGGTTGCTAGCGTGTGTGGTTCCCGTTCTAGCTCCGTGCTAGAGCTTTTCTGGTTCAGAACCCTTTTTTCTTTTCAGCCCCCGTTTTGTTCACTCCGCCCAGAGCCTGACTGGTGCTGCCGCTGCTGCGTCATGACATCACCGTTTACACTGATTTTCTCCCCAACGGCGTCGGGTCGATGATCGTGTTGCTTTTAATCATATGAAGCCAGATTACATTAAATTTCTCCAGAGTCCCGTGGTTCATTGTTTATGAATGTGTTTCAGCGGCATTTAGCGACCGCTGCAGTGCTGCCCGCTGTTTAGCATCACAACGCTGTTATGAAAGTGTCTCTGGTATAACATGGGTGATGTTAGCATAGCAACCAGAGCTAAACTGACTATTTTGACTACTTATGACATATTGTGGCATAAGAAGGCACATTTTACCGGCGTATTTTTCGTTATGACAACAACCTGTGCAGCCCATGTATTGATTCCATCCGATAGATGCTATAATACAAAACATTTGTGTGTGTGTTTCCCAACCTACCTTGACAGTGCTCAAATTCTGTTTTTGTCTTTACATCTGGAAGGGGAATCTTTTTCTAATCAGAACCATTGTAGACAGGTTTTTTATAATTGTATTTGTGGGCTAGGCCTGGAAACTAGGCCATGCATCGAGTTCACCCAGAGTGCTAACTGTCAATCATATGCTTCCGTTTCAGATGTCTTTCAAACCATGTTTCAAAACCATGAAATTCAGACTTGTGTCTACTCACCAACAGTCTGACCTGGATAATTTGGTTATCCAAGTACAGAGAAAGGAGCGCTGGTGAGCTTTTCTTTGAAGTGTCACTATAGCTGACTGCACTCTTTGTGCCAAAACATATTTAACCTCTATGGATGAGGTTAAAGGTGAACAACACATGGATTTTAAGTGACAATTCAATGAATGTTTGTATTTTTTATTCAACATGACTGAATCGATCTCGTTTGGTTTGCAATTAGCATTCACATGACAGTTGCTTTTTTTAATTACTTCAAGAAAACAATATTTGAAAAGATGACCGGTGCAACCCTAACTGGCCGACTGTATTGTCATTGTCTTCATTGGCACATTCATAATAGCTGGTGTTGCAGAGAATCATATGAGGGTCATACACACCATAAATTTTACACATCCAACACTATTTCCCTGGGGGTAAGATCACATTGTTCCAAAGTCATTTGGGGAGTCACATTGAGCTTAACACACACACATACACACACACACACACACACAACATTTGTCCCCTGACCAGCCAGGGGAAAGTGGGATTGGCGGAGAGGGGCCTACCCGTCCCCAGTTGGAGGACAAGACAGATCTGCCTCTGACTCTCATTTTCCCCAAGGTGTGTGTGTGTGTTGTGTGTGTGTGTGTGTGTGTGTGTGTGTGTGTGTGTGTGTGTGTGTGTGTGTGTGTGTGTGTGTGTGTGTGTGTGTGTGTGTGTGTGTGTGTGTGTGTGTGTGAGTGTGTGTGTGTGTGTGTGTGTGTGTGTGTGTGTGTGTGTGTGTGTGTGTGTGTGTGTGTGTGTGTGTGTGTGTGTGTGTGTGTGTGTGTGTGTGTGTGTGTGTGTGTGTGTGTGTGTGTGTGCTCAGAGGATATGGGCTCTCAGAGGGGCCTACCTGACGACCGCGTACATCATCAGCCAGGAAGTGGAGGGGTCGCATGTGACCGCCTCAGATGTTGTTCAAAATCAATCTCCGAGTGGGCTGCACCGCAGACCGAAATACAGACTGATTGTTTGCTTTAGTTGTGCAGCTGTGTGTCATTGCTTGTATGGATGTTGATTTGTTTGCCCATGAGATTGATATCTGAAAGCACTTTCCTCCGGCTGTGTGGGGGGGGGGGGGGGGGGGGCAGCTATGTGGGTCAGAGTTTTACATTTCTGGTTCAAAGCTCCATCAAGTTAACATGATTGTTGAAACCGGTGGTTTAGTGAATAATCATGTGAATTCTCAGCAAGCTTTTTTGGTCATTTGAAAGTAGTTTGAGGACAACTTTTATTTTCTACATTGGATGTTTTTGTGTTCAGAGTCAGACCCATATCAAATGGTCAACATTCTAATATTATTTTGATAATCCTGTGTAAGAAAATTCATAATTATCAGAAACTGAATTATTTTATAGACTGACCACAATATCATTTACATTTAATATATAAAAATAAATACATTTTGTAAGTCAAAAACGATACTTTTCTGACAATGGCAAGTCATCACTTCCCATTATTGACCTCATAAAACTGACCTTATTTATTATTTCATAATTGCAAGTTACTGTTTTATGATACAGTTAGTCAAAAGTGTCACCTAACATTTTGGTCACTGAGTCATTTTGAGCAGACATATGGATTTGTCTCATTCTTAATGTTCCATCTTTTGTTTTGTTTCCTGGCAGAATTCGTTTATAACCCTGTCATGTTTTTTACAGTAGCATCTGATCACGTTCATGTTAAAGCTCTATCATGGTTACGCTTGTCCTTTTGCTCCCTTAGTTTATTCATTTTGATTGTTTACATTTACAAAAACATTATAGTACAGATTTGATGAGAAAATAAATAGCCACAAAGTAATGGCCTCAGAGGAGATACGTGCCGTCATATAACAACAAAGAACTGCAATGAAACAACGTCAGAAGGACTTCTTTTCCATCAGTTCCGAAGTGCTCTCTGACCCGGTGTCTTTGATGATGGAGACCCTCTTGAGGAGTCCAATCAGTCAATTATCTTCCTCTGATGTGTCCTCCTCCCTGAGCCTCTGAACACCCAGCTGTGCAGCCTCATTACGCAGCACCTGGGCCCTGCAGGACCCAAATGAAGTCATTATAGGTGCCTGTTCACAGCAGAGCATAAATGGAGATAAATCAACCTCGCACAGAATGTGTGTTTCAGGTGGAGCTGCCTAATTAATTCAGTTAATTGTATACACGCTTTTACATGTTATGAACATTTAATTAAGGGGAGGTATGTTGTTGTTTTTCTATGAATTCCAACATCATCCATTCAAAGGTTCAAATAATTGGAATGTTTTAATGTCATATCTAATACACAGCTACAGTCTAGTTGTTTTATAAATTACTTGAGATGAAACAAGTGTGTCCTGTGTTTCACCGCTCATGTTTTCAAGAACAATACAGTATACTTATTATACATTTACAAAGTCAGAATTGTTAAACAAGAAATGTTTTCTAAAGCAGCAATATCTCTATATTGCAGTGGCAAGCCGTGAATTTTATACCGCCCTCTGACCCCCACCCTCGAAAAAAAAAGAAGAAAGTTATTACTCACAACGTATACTTCAGCGGAATATAAAAACAACGGCCCGGTGTGCAAAACGCATCAATGAAAGCGACCCTCTACCACACAAAACAAATTGGAATTGGGGGGGAACCGAGGTCCGGCGACTCCACCTGCACACGAAGCCATTCTCATCCAACTCATCCAACACCTTGGTCACTTATGAGTCTAAAAAATGTCAACGCACGTAAGCAACGTGAGCGCCCTCGTGACCAAAATATTTGACGGCGCTGATTGGCTGAAATTATGTTTCGGCGGCACAGTTTACTATTGAGACTTTTGCAACGTGCTGGTTGCTGCTGTTTGGCTCGGGGGCTCCGCCCGGTAATGATAAACTAATGCCACGGGCAAGGCCAGGCAGGAAACATGTGATTTATCAGTAACTTTAGACATCGTAACACAAAATTAAAACGAGATTTTTTTGTATGTGCGAAGAGGTGGGGCGGCGCCCCTAGCGCCCCTATGGGCCTGCCACGACTGCTAATATGGCTATCTTTTTAGCTAACTTACCAATGTGGTTATGGTTCTGGTGTGAAATAAAGCACAATAATTACATTTAAGACTGTTTCCCTTTTTTTAAGAAAAGTATCGAAAAATAATCGGTATCGAAACCAAAATGTTGGTATTGTGACAACACTAACCCTGACTAAAAAGATGTTTTAGGTTTTGTTGTTTTGGCAGTGGTGAGTTATATTTGTATTTGACAGACGTCATTCTGAGTTGGAACCAAAAATGAAAGTACAGCTTGACCTTAATGGTCTCAGCTTCATATTACATTTGAAATCAAAATGATCAACTACTGTCAGCCATTTCCAAGGAAGACTATTCTTACCTACTCTAAGACCATGCAGATACCATACATTTAGTCGGGACGTACAGAGTACAAACCGGTTTTATTGTTTTTTCACAAAAATTGAGGATTAATTAATAGATCCAAAATATAAAAGAAAAATACAAAGATTTAGTTATACATTGAGTTAAATTGATACATTTCATAGAGGCAGGATTTGTAGGTGAGGTTTGTCACGGCCACTTAAACAGCAGATCTGTCACGCATTAGCTAATGTGGTTTAATCTTTCCTGAGTTTAGTCAAAATGTAACACTACCATTGCTCCACCTAAATAATAAACAGTTTATATCCTGGATATAGTTGTACTATCATTATCACTCATATTTAATCTGATTTATTTTTTATATTTCATTATTTATTCATTTTAATTTAAAGGAATACTTCTTGAAAATAAAATATGTGTGATTGATATTTACACAATACAAGTAATCAAGTTGAATTGTACGTACTTTAACTGTAGATGTTCTTCCTGATAACAGTTTGAATCAGAGCACAATCTCTCTCAAAATAGAAACATAATAATTCACAGCTCCTGCAACTGGGAGGTAATCAGCAGAGCACTTTGTTCCCTATTGAATTTTTCATGTGCCATGTAGAGCAAGCACAAAGCCAATTTTTCACCCAAAAGTCATAAAGCCCTGCAGATTGAGAGCCACTGTACTGTTGTCTGCGGGGCGAATTAGCGCTTTGACTGCTGTCAGCGCTATTCATCCCGATGGCTCATCTGTCACTGGGAGCTAACGCTAACAGCAGGCAGGTTACCGTGCAGACCGTCCTCTAAAGAACATAGGAGGCTGCACTTGGTCATTAGAGTGATAGATTTGCTCTCTCCACCTCTTTTTGTTTTTTTTGCTTTTTTCGCACCCTCATCTGTCAATCTGTTGAGCTCTGTCTGACACAATCCTTCTCCTTTTCCATTCCTCTTTTGCTCACTGTCTCCCTCAGCCAGCCCACCCCTCTTTTGATTGTGCTTTCATGTCATTCTCTCTTTCACTGCACCACTTTGCTCCCTTGTTTATGAGCTTGAGTAGCACACAGCCAATGTCATCCTGTCCTAATTATCTATCAGCCGGATAAAGGCATTTATCATATATTTAATTAAAGCAAGCAACAGGAACGGGGCTTGCCTGGGTCCCCTTGGGAGCCAAAGGTGACATCATTAGCCCGAGTTCAGGGGCCCGAGCCTGGGCAGGGAGGTAGAGGAGGAGGAGCGGGGGGGTATCTTTGAGTGGACAGAGTCATTAAACGGGCCTTCATTCATTATGAATGAGCTGTAAGGCCGTCTGTTCTAGCATGTAATCCCAGCCCCTCTTTGAAGTGAAAGAAAGGAGAGAGTGAATCAGAGAGCCTGAGACAACTGAGGAAATACAAATGGAGGGAAAGGGATGACGGAAGGAAATAAAGCATGTGCTTGAGAGAGAAACAATTTCTACTTCTGCACCTCTTATGTTTACCGTGGGAGTCTCCTTTGTTCAGCTGCACCTTCTTCCTTTTTATTGTGCTTCTGTTAGCCAAGCTAGCAGTGGGACTCTATCGATTGGGTGGTGTGGTGGTTCAAAATAAAAGTAAATATTCATAGCACCCAAACTATGAATTCCAATGATTTTCTGTACTGGCAAAAACTTTACATAAACACCACAACAACGCCCAAGTTATTTAGTGAAGACTCAGAGTTCACAGCCATGCTAGAGGCTCTCTGCAGCTTCACCTGAGCTGAATGCTCACGCGTGCATGCAACTGAGATGTTACACAGATGTAATGCGTATAGGGTGACCAGGTGCCAACAAGCCACATGTGGGACAAATAGGACGTTTTTGCGGGACAATGCAGGACATGTTACTGAGTTGCTAAGAGCTAGATTAGATGTATATATAATATCTATCTAACCCTTAATTAAGAAGATAATTTCTATTAAACTATTAGCTTATAAATATTAATAACAACGCTTTACTTTGGTTTAACGTTTGCACAAACTAAGCAAGTGAAGGAATTAATTATATTTGTTTTGAATGGAATTAACATAACAAATTATTATGACCAGAAAAAAATGACCGGAGCTAGTTTATTGCAACAGCCTGCTGACCTGTGTGCTAAACGTTAGCTGCTGTTACCTGATCTCTTTTGGTTTCAGGAGGAATACATCCATACATCGATAGCTTCTTTTTGAGCCAGCCGTTTTTGAGAGTTTCTGGGAAGCATCGCTTCAAAACATATTCACCTCAATGCGCAATTAAAAAAGAAATCTGGCAAATCTGACAATAACTCTCTGGGAATCGCCCTCCACCGACTACACCCATACATTAATGCATTTCTCTGTTGATTGATTGACATCTGACACAGTTAATGGTGATGATAGTCCTCTCATTTTCTACACACCTTTGTATAAAAGCCTTGTTTAAAACGGGCGACTGTCAATCAAATGCGGGACATCGGCTAAATGTGTGGGACAAATTATAAAAATGCTGTGCAGTCCCGCACACAGCGGGATACCTGAGGCCTGTACTACGAAGCCGGATGTTTGCTTAGCGAGCTAACTTCAGGGAAAAGTCTGGGTTTTCGGTCCTACGACGCTGGTTCACTTCTTAGCGGGCTAGATCTCCATGGTAACTTATGCTGAACAGCTAGCGGTGCAGGTTAGGTTCCAGGATAAGAGATCAACTCAGTGAAAGCACCGCTTTCTGACCAATCAGAGCTCAGTGTGCGGAGTTTAAAGCTATCAAGTCATATTGCAGTTTAAACTGCCGTTGCAGGAAAGACGGCCGGCAAAAATGACAGACTGTGTGAACGTGAACATTAATAGAATATCACCTCCCATCTTCAGAGCAATCTGACTATTATATCATTAGTGTTAAGAAAGCTTACTTAGATATCTGCCACAACATAAGTAACCAGATCAAAGTAACATTACGTACAGTCTGCGGCATATCACATCATAATGTATCATATATCTCCTTATCTGAGTCAGCTGAGCCGTATCTGGCCGTGCAACACTCAGTGTCACATACTGTATGCAGAAGTATTATTTTAAGCAACACATTAAGTTGACGAAGCACTCGAGACAAATGTAATTAAAGTCAGATCCACTCGTGACTTAGACGGGGCAGTGATATCATAAACCTGTTAATGTACGCATTCAAACACTTTTTCTGTTACCAGCTGTGTTCACCTTGCAGGTGCAGCTATGTGGCTTTGATCCTGGATAAAGTGTTTAAGTCATGGATGTTTAAAGTTTAACGTCTTCATATTTGACTAGTATTAAAGTTCACTTTTTATTCAGGAAGTATGACGCTGCGCTGTCAGTACGCTTCTCCATGTTTGATTAGTCAAATGTTTATGTGAACGCTGTAGTGGAATATTTGAATGTATTCATGTTAGCTCCAAATGGATAAGCTTAAAAATGGGAATTATTTGGGTAAAACTGTGAGCTGGGCTTTGGAGGCCTACAGCATGTGACTTTTGAGAGAGCATGTGATTTTTGAGGACTTCGGAGTGCAAGGGAAGTTCAGAAATGGCCTTAGGGTATAGGAACAGTTAAGCTTAGTTGGTTAGCTGGTCCTGAGGAGGTCATGAGATGATGACTGGTAAACCTCAACAAATATGGCTTTCTTAGAGAAAGACATGTGACATTGGTGTGGTGAGCTGGAGGATAAGAGGTGTGTGCGTTCTGTTAAAGAGTCCTCTGTCTGTGAAATTATATGACTCCAAAGCCTGACTGTGGGACTGCCTAAGGGTAGACACACACACACACACACACACACACTGTAAGGAGATGGAATCAACAAACTGCTGACTCATTGCCTAGGCAAACCGGCCAAAGACTCCTCCCCGCTTATGTGTATAAATACTGTAACGTTTTTATGCTCAGTGCTCTCTTCCTGACTGGCTGTCGTGGTACGTATGTCACCCGGTGGTAGGAATTGAGCCCGGAGTACTGTTGCAGAGTGCTCTGTATTGATTGTGTTGCATTGTTATATTACCATTAAAGTAGATTATTGTTTACTTGTTGGCATCTGGATTCCTTCCATATAAACAGCTCCACAGGGACGCGGAGAGATTTGAAACGCGGAGCGTTAATCCTATTAAATCTCCAACAACGCACACATAACTAGATAGGGCAAAGCTGGCTTGAGTTAACGAGTTGATAACCAGCGTTGTTGGACCGCTTAGCGAGAGCGCATTTGTTTTGGGATTAGGTAAAGCAGGTAACTCAAACATATCCAGGTTATGTTGAACCAGCTTCGTAGTACAGGCCTCAGGTCATCCTAAATGTGAGTCATGTTTACCGTCTGAGTTTGTGTTTGTTTGGAAAGTCAGCATATAACACAGCTAAAAAGAAGGCCATTTGTGTTTTGTTACATTTAACAAACAGGCAAATTAAGGTGAAATTACTCTCCTGAAAATTGTAAAAATGTCCCCCATGTCCAACTTTCTTTCGTGTTTGCCTGCAGAACAACATCCTACATGACAAAATGGTGGGTTAACTTATCGTTTACGTATGGCATATTGTCTTTTAATGCTTAGATGACACAGTGGACCCATTAAAATGCAGATACAGTACAATGTGAATGTGTTCCCTTGAAACTGGTGCTTGCATCCAACGGGCACGAGCAGTCCATCTGCAGGAAGGGATTTCATAATTTCTGGATTGAACCTTATTTATTTCTCTGTCTCTGCTGATTGTATAACTGCACATGAGCTTTAAACTTTAGAATACTTCATAGCGTTCTGAAAGTGAGTCTTTGCTAGTCTTCCGTTACTTAGCAATCTTTTCCAGTTCTTATCAGTGTTTGTACATGATGGAAACGGTGGACTGTTTTACACTTTGTCAAGTACTGTAAATAGGTTTGATCAGACACATTTTCCTGCACATTGCTCTTTTCTCCTGCTTGCTTTTTTCTCCCATCTCTCTTTAGTTTTTTTTCAATCCCCTCATCTCTCATCATGTAAGAACAAGTAAGGCTCGAGGAAAAGAATACCAGAGGTTCTGGAAAGCAGCACTAGCAGTGAATTATGGGCACATTACCTCACTTTAGGACTGTTTAGTGGGCAGAGTGAATAAGGCTGGTGTACAGTAAATAAGACGAATGGAGCAATCATAGACATTTCACAGGCTCGGGGAGAAAATGCTCCAAAGTTAGTTTGTCTCTCATAAAACCTATAGCTGTGTTTGTTAGGTGCATGTGTGTGTAGCAGTAGCTTCAATAAGGGACGCTATTTCCATCATTGTCTATTGTTCCAGCGCACACTGACGGTTTATTCTCCTCAATTACCTGAGCTGTGGTGCGGAGACTCAACAGACCGATTATCCGCACCAACGGGGACATTACACACAAACAGTAAAGCCGCCATAATCAATTGTTTGTGTTGCACATTTGTCATTTTAATGAGCAGCAGAAATAGAATAAGTCGTCAAAGACAAGGGCGACATTACCATTCATCGGAACGCAACACACACACATACCAAATATAAACCTCATTAGGGAAATACCTTTTGACCTAATGAATCTCATCCCTATTCATCTTAACGATGTGTTGCCAGGAAACAGTACGAATGAGATTCATTGCATGAAATGGATGAAGTTATAAAAAAGTATTTTGCTTCTGCAGAAAATGTTTTATTAAATCCACCATAAATACACTTCTTGATGTTCTGAATATAAGGTCATAATCTGAGGATAATAATACATTAGGTTTATGGAGCAGCTTCTTCTTAAAAAAGCAGATAAGTTATTTCCTTTCAGGGTTTAGTTCCTGCTGACGCAAGCAGATAAAACCAGCAGCAGACATGCCCGAGCAGAGGAATAGAGAAAGGAGGTAATCCCTATTAGGAGATGACAGCGCTTAAAGCCAAACGGACACAGGATCTATCTGCCTTAATGAACCGACGCAGCACTTTGGGCCTGAGCTCGCAATTATTCTCAGTTTCCTTCTTACAATCCCTCCTTCCTTTACTTTGCAGCAGTTTTCTCCCTATCTGCCTATTCGCTAGCGAACCTCTGACCTCCTCTCCCGGTATCGTGGAGACAAAACATGATTTATTCATTGTGGCGTAGAGTTCATAATATCATGGGCATTTGGTTACACATTTCACAAGTGTTTACTTTCAGGAGGCCAATTATTGCAAGTAAGAAACTTGATTCTCAGGATGATGTTGTCATGTGTTCATAACTGACATTTTGACATGTTTACCGAGCTTTCCTTATATATTTTAAAGCCCTGCAGCGATAAACAGATAGAGGTTAGCATAGCTTCCTGTCACGATTCTTATGTCTAGGTTTGGGTTTGTTTTGCTGTTCTGTTCTCCCTGTTTCATGTTTTCCTCCTTGTGTCTTGTCTGGTGCTTCTCCCTGTGTTTTCCTCCCTGTCGTTAGTTTCCCTGGTGTGTCTGATTGTCTAATTGTGTTTCTGCCTCCCCTGCTCGGCTGTTTCTCGTCTCGTGATTACCCCTCCCTGTATTTAGTCTTGTCGCTTCCTGTGTTCCCCTGTTGGTTCATTGTTTGTTTTTCCTGTCTCCCTTCATGTTGGGTATGTTATCTTCCTCGTGTGACCTATGGATTATCCTTGCCATGTTTTTTGTTGATCAGCTTTATAAAAAAAATAAAGCTCGCTTTTGTTTATAGATCTTTATCTTTTTGTAGTCTGCATTTTGGGTCCTACCTTTTTCCGCGATCTAAACAGTGATCGTAACAGAATGAACCGACCAGAAATGGACCCAGCAGATGATCCATTTGAGGTGGAATTACTTATTTTTACCTTGTTATCGGCTTGCCGCTATGATTGGTGGAAGGAAGCGTCCAGTGTTCAGCAGAAGGAGGCCGCTCTGGTAGAGGCGCACCGGGTGGTAACAGAGGAGCCATGTTTGGTGAAGTTCTTACCTGAATGGATTTTGGACTTCCTCTCGACATGTGATTCCCGGCCTGCTAGCCCCAGGCATGCTAGCCCCCTGCCTCCCAGTTCCCAACCTGACACCATACGGCTCGGTGTGTTCCGTCTGGAGTCAACCCCTGCTTCTTACCCATGTCCTGCTTCTGTCCAGGAGCCGTTCTCTGGTGCTCGTCTGGCTGATGAGGAGCACGTTCAGCCACAGACTCATCCCTCCACAACAACGCACCAAGCGCCTCGGACAGTCCTTTGTGCCTGTAGCCATCAGGCTGCACAACAAGGGGTTGAATATGAAAAATAAATCAAATTAAATCACTGGTCATAAATATACACCGTCTCCACAACCCATGTTAACTTGTCACTTTAACTTATTCCGCACTTTAGATTTTAGATGATGACAAAATATGTATATATGCTGACAGTTATTTTACTCTTATTTTTATTCATCTTCTATTTTCATAGTCTTTTATTATTACTATCATTATTTCCTTGATTTTATGTTATTTATTATTTATTTTAGATTGTATTGATCTGTGTGAATCTTTGCTGTACTGTTTTTTTTTTCACGCTTACCCTGTTGCTGCTTTGTACAACTGAATTTCCTCTCGGGGATTAATAAAGGTTCATCTTATCTTATCTTATCTTATCTTGTCTGGCTTTTGGAGGTCCACGGAGCCTCTAAAAGGCTCCTAAGAGAAGGAGTCGCAAGTCCAGGCTAGCAGCCCGATCCCCAGAAGCCATGCTTTGGGCTCCAGTACAGGCCCCAGTAGCCATGGTTCCTGCTCCAGTACCGGCCCACACAGCCATGGTTCCAGCCCCAGTTCTGGCCACAGCAGCCATGGTTCCGGCTCCAGAACCGGCACACAAAGTCTTGGATCCGTGCACCAGTACCGGCCCACACAGCCGTGCTCCATTACCTGAGTGTGAGCCAGGGTCCAGGCTTCTGTTCCATGCCCAACAGCCATGGTTCCGGCTCCAGAACCGGCCCCAGCAGCCATGGTTCCGGCTTCAGTACCGGCCCCAGTAGCCATGGTCCCGACTCCAGTTTCGGCTCCAGTACTGGCTCTCCGGCCGACGCCAGCTACCTGTGTCCTGTCGGCGTACCGGCCGACGCCAGCACTCCATGTCCTGTCCCGTTGGGGGTCCCGCCGACTACTCTTCTACTCTATTTGGTCGAAAATGTGTTGCATGCTTAAATATGCAAAATGGCTTCAACAGGTTGTCTATATTTCAGGTAAATCTCTTGTGTCAGATGTGCATGGACAAAATATAACATCGACTTCTTCCGAGTGGAGCAATATCTAACTTTATTTTATTTTAATTACTCTCGTTCTGTGAAGTCTACTCACCCTTGGATTTAACTCACATTTTTCTGTTAAAACATTTGTATTTCTTCTACGCCCGAAATGTCTAAACTGGTGTGAACGTTAACTTGCAGAGTTAAATATATGTGCAAACAAATCATTTCAACATGTGACAACATCTTTATATAAATCATACTATTGAAATCTCCCAGCAGCCAGCATGATTTGTACCCCTTTCTGTTGCATGTGACAATATGTGCATGGACAGCATGGATGCTAACAGTTTGTCTCTGTGAAGTCATGCTGTCTGTTTTTCTGTTTGTCCCTGTACTGTATGTGCACAGTGTGTTAGTCTGCAGGACATTACTGCAGCCTCCTTCACAGTCAAGTTCCTTTAGTCTTGTGCCCCATTCTCATGCGGTAAATCAATCCCACACACAACATCCGGCAGGCGGATCGAACTGTTCCCAAGGTACGCTGAACTCATTCCCTCTGAAAGGGATAGTGTTTCCTGTGATCGTGCTCAGAGATCTCCCAACCCGTCTTTGAAAGGTTCCCCTCCGACAGATCTCCTTCCATCAGATTTACAGATTACCCATATCCTGGTTCTGCCTCTTCTTGGCACCGTCAACAAGTGCCACTAAGGAACAGCTGTGAGGGACTAGATCAATGACATCTGCCTGTTCATCATGATAGTGTGGCTTTCATTTGGCATGCCCTTACACTGCTGCCCCTCAAAGCATTGTTTGTCACGCATCCTTACCGACTTTAGGACAACATGCATTGTTCAGAGCTTCATCTACTTAGACTGGTGAAATGTGCATGCATTTTTAAATGTTGTATTATTGAATATTACTATTCACCATTCATCTTTTTGCAACTCACATATTTTTCTGTTATTACAATAAGCAGTATTTATTTCACTGTACAGCATATCATTTGACATTCTATGTTAAGCTCATTTTAATGTATTGTACCTGCATATTATTAACTTCTCCTGGATTACTTGCACATTAGTCTTGCAACATTCTCTGCACTATTTTATTTCTACTACTTCTTATTTCACACCTTATTTTGTGATTGTATTTGTTTTATGTCTTATACATTTTTATGTTGCATTGTTGGAGGAGCCTGTGACTTAATATTTCAATTGCATAACTACACTGTAGCTGTGCATCTGACACTAAAGCCTTTGAACTTTTGACATTTGAACTTTATTTAAGGAGACTGCAATGGTGAGGTGTGACTAATAAACTTGCAATTAAATGTTTGTTAAGGTAGGTACTGATTGTATCCGTTTAAACTACTACAACTACATTCCATCAACATGTTTGTGTATTGCACACATTGTTATTGCAATATGTGTCCAACAAAGCCTGACCTTGGACTCATTCCATTATCACAGACCCGGATCCCTGACCCAAAAACCTGCCCAGGAATGTACCATGCCACATCTGCAGAAGCACAGTTCAACCCATATCCCTTCCTCTCTTTTCCTCTCTCTCTCTCTTACACACACTCTTACACACACACACACACACACACACACACACACACACACACACACACACACACACACACACACACACACACACACACAAAAATGTATTTTGTCGGTGTCTGACGGGAACGTGTAATTGGAAGGGCTCAGGGGTGGTGATGCTCAATTAGCCTTGTTGGTGTGTGTGTCAGGGTGAATTGAGTGACGAGCCACGGTGACCGGATCTCATCAGCAGAGAGAGAAGTCATACAGCATCAGTGACAGAGGCCCGACCCCCCCACCCCCCAACACCAGCCCCACTACCACCTGTCTCCCTCCACATTACTGAGCTCTAATCAGACACACTTTCCCAAACAGGAACACACCACTTTTGAATTAAAGTCGAAAAATGCAACTTCCTTGCATCTAAGTAACCGACGTAGGTGATTATACATTAACATTCTGTGGCTAAAGACTGACCACATGGCTGAAGCCATTTATTCAACAAAAACAGACATCTCAAATATATAAAGGGTTGTCTAATAGTGGTGCAGTAATGACGTGTTTTGGAAGTTCAGTAGGATCAGGGACGTGCACAGACATTTTGGGGGGCGGGAGCTCAAGTGAGAAAAAGAGCGCTTCCCATAATCATTTATAAAAAAAAATGTTAAAACAAAAAGTTAAATATAGTTGCATATCTCTGACTTACTGACCAATTTATTTTAATACCCTCACACTCACGCAATTGTTTAATACTCCACATAAGTCTACAAAATAATCAGTTAACACAGAGACATTAAAGGCAAAAAGATCGTTTTCTTTTATGTACTTGTACATTTTGTTATTTTGGTCTATTTTGCTTCCATGTTTTCTTTCACTCTAATGGAAAGAAAACTTTAAAAAAACACGTATAAATGGTGTTCGTTTTACTACCATGTCTGAATTCTTCTATAGATTTAAAGCTAATCTACATATGTAAACATATATTTCAGGGGAACATACTGACTTGACGTTAGTAACTATCTGGGGAAGTTGTGAGGTTTATCCTTTTCACCTGCAATGCCTTGGTAACTGCATGCAAATTAGCGCATTTTAATTAAGATAAGATAAGATATAAGATATTACTTTATTACTAGTGTTTGTACCAGTTAACGCCTAATTTGCATATCAATTTGGCGATTTTGATGATGTTATTAGATACACATTTTACTGTATTCACCTTTAGTGTCTCCCGTTAAGTACAGTAGGCTACATTAGCCTGTATGCCCATGATACATGGCCTTAGCTAAACCTTGAGCTAACTTATCCATTAGCTAGTAGCCTACCTAACTTAACTATTTGTTTGTGTCTTTTGGCTAATTAGCTGTAAACTCGAGGCACTGGCAGCTTAGTCATTTGTTCATCACCACTCAGGATCATCTCCACATATTAACACCACTTGTGATTTTCAAAGTGTAAATGCAATCGGCAGAAATAAAGAGCTAACATTACCCACAGATTCCACCGGGTTTTAGAATAAAACGTGAAAATCTACTGTGTGTGCTAACTAGAACAGATGAATTGATTCCACCACGTTAACATTATATAACAGTGTCTCGCAGGGAAATAACAATCATTTAAATTGAGTAGTGGGATCAGTGGGAAGACAGTTTAATGTGGGACCTTTAGGTAGACCGAGCTCAGCCTCTAAATAATCCTGCATACATCCAGAGAGGACTCCCTAAAATAAATAAATACATGCTGTCTGACAAACAACCTGATAGAGATCTACAAATAGCTTCTTGTGTTTTTACGTACTATTCCGTTTTCTTTTTAAACACTGGGACATGACCAGAGTAATATTAATGAAGAAACCACGCCAGGAGCGTAGACTCAAGGACATTTTTAAATATGGATGGTAAAATGTCAAGGGGACATGGGCACGGTTGTATCCCCACTAACAAATGTGAGCTGTGTTTATAGGGTGCCCCGTCTGATGCCATGGAAATGAGCTGTAAATAAGGGCTTTAGATACTGTCAAAGTATTAATGACAGTGCACCAGAGTGAACCTCTCCTTCTTATTTTGTTCATCTGTGTGGCTGTGTAGCAGTAGTCATACGCTCGCCTTTGTTACATTACTTTTATTTAGGCTAATTGCAAAATAACCCCCTTGTTAACCTTTTTAACCTTTCCAAACACTTTTCTTTATTTGTAATACATTAGCACGTAATGTCATAATGTGACATCTATTACTCCTTCTCTTACTAATTACTAGCTACCTGCTTATTGTGACTTGAACAGTAGTGCATGTTAATAATTAGTCTGCACAGTGATGGGAAAAGCTGAATGAAAATACATCACACACACACACACACACACACCCCCCCCCACACACACACACACACACACACACACACACACACACACACACACACATACAGGTTTTTGTGAACTAAAAGGACACTTTGACCCAAACACGTTTTTTCCTTCATTAGAAGGACACCTCTTTCCACTAACTTTACAAAGATGTTTTGAATATCAAAAAATCTATTTTGAGCCATACAACACAAATCCCACTTCAAATGTCCAATACACATATCACAACTCAAAATACAACAACCTGACACCATGCTTAATTATGAGGACAGCAGATAATGAGCTGCATAAGCCCCGCCCATGACACAATGGTTATTTGTGAGGACAGTAGCTATACAACACACAAACATGTCACTGAAGTGTATTAAAGGGACAAACATGATTAAATGGAACATAACTTTATACAAACAAGTGTTGGATTGTGCATTACAAGAACAAACCTTTTATAAACGGACAAAATGTATACAGCATAGGAATACCTGATTCGTGATGTAATATTTTAATAGACAATATAGTGCACCATAGATATATAGCTTAAAAGTATGTTAATGTGTTTTAGTTATTGCTTGCCTCCTGTTTGCAATCTGTTGTTTTCATGCAAATGTAGAACCACATTCTAATACTCTCCAGAGGGGTATACTACAAGCAGGTCTTCCGAGACGAATTAAATCCATTTGCAAGTACAGTAAATGCTTATATTTGCAGCACTGCTAATTGCAATTACATAATCGATAAAAAGAACCGATAACCATTTATAGCAAAGTGACCGAACTGGTTTATCACTAATACAAAATACTATTTGCCCTACAAGACTGCTCATCTACTTGGAGCATTACCTTTCAAAAGCTGATACAAAAGGACATATGGCACCTTGCACAGTGAACAATGAGCCAAGTTTAATGGTTATTTTCACATAACATTTTCTCACATGAAAATTGAGCTAAGACTAAATCTTTATTATTTGAAACATATAACTCTCCTTCCAGCATTGCCTTGGTACGACAGAGGATTAGGGCCACACAAAAAAGAAAAGATAGGAGAATAAAGTCATAATTATGAGATTAAAGTCGCTATGTTAGGAGAATAAAGATGAAATTATCCCGGGGGCTGAGGGGTCGTTGCAGCAGATCTTCAAGGAAGTTATATTGACAGATTGGAGTAGTAGTGCATGTTAATAATTAGTCTGCACAGTGATGGGAAAAGCTGAATGAAAATACATCACACACACACACACACACACACACACACACACACACACACACACACACACACACACACACACACACACACACACACACACACACACACACACACACACACACACACACACACACACACACACACACACACACACTAGCAAGTGATCCCTTTCATGAGCCATTTGAGACCTACAGAGTCTACGGATGGTCACATATTCCACACATGGCTCTCCCATCAGTTCTGCCCTGCCTCGCTTTCTCTTCCTCTGATTTTCCAACAATGGTGGCCAAAGATGAGGCCCATCTCCCAGGCCTGGGGTGGTGTGTTGACTGGTGTTTGTTTTCAAGGATAACTTCTTCCGATAAAACTTAATAGGTAGACGAAAGGGAAAAAGAGAACTCAGAGGGGATGGAGGTAGCGTCCGACCCCCAATTCCATCAGCTCCATCTGGAAATTATGTAGCTGCCACGGCCATGCACACATGGTCAGAGTTAGGTCTCTAAATGGATGGTGTTCGAGGCTGTTTCATAAAGGATTACAGTGTGGTGGAGGAGTGATGCAGCGAGGCAATGCCACTGGTGAAATTGCACGGGGCAAAGGGTTTGAGAAGGTTGCCTTAAACATGTAATTTGCCACAGACTACCTGGTTAAAGCTCTGTAATATGATTCAGAACAATTGGAAGGAGCTTTGTCCTCTCGTATTCATTTAATTTTGAAAAAATCCTACACTACAGCTATTGGTGAAGCACCAGCTGTGTCAAGTTTCAATAATAACAAATACCAACTTTGGCATCTGTATATCGAAATGATATGATGAGTTGTAAATATTAAGATGAATGATGGCAGAATTCCATTTCAGCCACTTCTGTTTCAGTTTATGTTGGCTCACACTGTCCTGGATTACTGGGACTTTTGAACAGAATGTAGCCATCGTTAATATTATTAGTGACACCTGTGACAGGTCAAAATGTCGACTGTGCAAAAGGATTAATGTGCTCACCATTAAGTTGAGATCTAGTAAGAATGTTATTAAAATCTAGGATTGAATCCACTTACTGAATATGTAACCTTTCCAATCCCTCAGGAAATGTAATAAGGGTCGGTTTATAACATGTGAGAGTAACACCAGTTCAAACTAATAGTCGTAAAAGTCAAAAGCCTCAAATCATGATTTGTTGGCCAAGAAGGCAGAAACACTGCTGTACTGACTTAAAGGTCCCCTATTATACTCCTTTTCAACAATTTATTGTTTAGGATGCCTTTCACAGAATAGTCTACAACAAACAATTTATAAGTTTGGCTATCTTATGTGCATTATTAACATTTATTAAATGTGCGTGACTGCCAAAAAGTGGAGAATCATCTGTGGAGCGACTGACCAACGGAGTGATTTATAGAGATGCTAGTCACAGCTAACAATGATAAATTATAGCCCAATAATATGTGTAATTTATGTAACCTAATATACAGTAATATATCTATGACATTGAAGTAGCAGGTGTTATTTTACTTTATTATATGTGTTCGATGAGTAACATCCTCCAAAGTTTATCATGCAGCCTGCAGTCCTCCACAGTTGGCCCATATACTGTATTCTGTCATTTAGCCGTATCTCCATCATCGAACAGCATTACATATGTATGAGGAATAGGCTTTTCCAATCACGTTAGGATGTCTTTTAAATTACTTCTCTGTTATCACTGCAGATTACAGCCCCACTCCTCTTACTATAGTGTGGAATCAATTACACTCTCCCATGCTACAGATATTACCTGCCTATTGTGAGCTGCTGTCAGTGGGCCTGAGGGTCTCTGAGTTACTGTAGGCCGGCGCATGTGACGCGTTTTAAATCCCAGCATCTGGCTGAGCTGCTGGATGTCATGAAATGCTAATTCTGCAATATAACTCACATGTGAGCACCTGCGGACTGCTTTAATGCAGATACACATTGGGGTTCCATGTGAACACACAGTAAGAGAGCAACAGTGTTTATTTTATCTGCATTAGTAATAAGTATTGTTCTTATAAAACATGTACCTGCAACATGTACAGTATGTTTAAAGTATTGATGTTTCTTTATTCTTCTTGTCTCTCCTGGCAACAAGGTCATCTTGTTTGTTGCAGCTACTTTGTAAAAGATGTAAAAAAGTCACTTTGTGCCCTTTATGAGCATTACAGTTTAACTACATATCTGATGACTATCCATAAAATAACACAACATGGATGAATCGCCCCTTCAAGCAAGGCAAATGTTTTGGTCACATTTACAGCTCTCACTGACATGACACTAAACCATACAGATCAATACTCTCTCAACAACAAAGATTATTCAGAGATTATTTCCCTTCCCTCTTTAATGGTAACACATGCAGAGCACACACCGTGAAATGTGTTCTCTGCTTTTAACCCATCCTAGTCTAGTACTAGGAGCAGTGGGCAGCTATTGTACAGCGCCTGGGGAGCAATGGGAGTGGGGGGGAAGGGGGTTGTCCAGTGCCTTGCTCAAGGGCAGCATGGCAGGGAAGGGCCCAGGAGGTGCACTGGGACCTCTCCAAGTAGCAGTCCACACTCCATATTTAGGTCTGGTCGGGGACTTGAACCGGCGACCCTGCAGCTAATGTATGTGTTGTAATAGCAGAACCATTGTACACTGAACAAAAATATAAATGCAACACTTTTGTTTTTGCTCCCATTTTTCATGAGATGAACTCAAAGATCTAAAACATTTTCTATATACACAAAATAACCATTTCTCTCAAATATTGTTCACAAATCTGAGATAGTGAGCACTTCTCCTTTGCCGAGATGATCCATCCCACCTCACAGGTGTGGCATATCAAGATGCTGATTAGACAGCATGATTATTGCACAGGCGTGCCTTAGGCTGGCCACAATAAAAGGCCACCTTTTTTTGTGTGACCACCATTTGCCTCACGCAGTGCAACACATCTCCTTCGCATAGAGTTGATCAGGTTGTTGATTGTGGCCTGTGGAATGTTGGTCCACTCCTCTTCAATGGCTGTGCCAAGTTACTGGATATTGGCAGGAACTGGAACACGCTGTCGTATACGCCGATCCAGAGCATGCTCAATGGGTGACATGTCCGGTGAGTATGCTGGCCATGCAAGAACTGGGATGTTTTCAGCCTCCAGGAATTGTGTACAGATCCTTGCAACATGGGGCCGTGCATTATCATGCTGCAACATGAGGTGATGTTCGTGAATGAATGGCACAACAATGGGCCTCAGGATCTCGTCACGGTATCTCTGTGCATTCACAATGCCATCAATAAAATGCACCTGTGTTCGTCATCCATAACATACGCCCGCCCATACCATAATCCCACCACCACCATGGGCCACTCGATTCACAACATTGACATCAGAAAACCGCTCACCCACACAACGCCACACACGCTGTCTGCCATCTGCCCTGAACAGTGAAAAGCGGGATTAATCCGTGAAGAGAACACCTCTCCAACGTGCCAGTCTGAAGTCGGTTACGACGACGAACCAGAGTCAGGTCGAGATCCCTGAGACGGTTTCTGACAGTTTGTGCAGAAATTCTTTGGTTATGCAAACCGATTGTTGCATCAGCTGTCTGAGTGGCTGGTCTCAGACGATATTGGAGGTGAACATGCTGGATGTGGAGGTCCTGGGCTGGTGTGCAACTCGATTTTGACAGGATACCAACTGGTGACTTCTAGAATTCTGTGAGTAACATTCTGTTTTTAGACTTCTCTGTTTCAGTGTGTGTACTCTGTATAAATGCTCTGTAGTTGATCTGACTGAAATTGTGATTTTAAATCTCAAAACCTGTCAGACAGAAACTTGGGACAAGTAATTTGACTGAAACCTTAAAACTGAACTAACTGACTGCTAGGGTTAACTTTGATTTAAACATTTGTAGAATACTAAGTGCTTTATTGAGTAGGTGTAACTGTATTAAGGGTTAAACTCATAACGTTATAACTTAGGGTTTAATGTAATTGTAAAACCATTGGGCCACTGAAAAGACACAATAGCAACTCAGGAGGGAGCCAGTCTAGATTTCCTTTTGAGGGCCACCAGCTGCAGAGAGTTAACTAATTAAAGGGGCGTGGCCCCACATCTGTGAGAACTCGGCAATCAGGTGTCCATTTTAGGTAGCACTTTCCTGGAGCGTCAGCTTCAGTGTCAGACAGACGAAGATAATAGAGTCCTGCTGGAGTCAAAGACTGACAAAGAACATAGCTGCTACAACCCGCTGCTGCAGATACACGCTTTACAACATCAGGAGGATACGTCCCCAGCTGACCCAGAAAGCGACGCAGGTTCTGGTCCAGGCTCTCGTCATCTCACGCCTAGACTACTGCAACTCCCTCCTGGCTGGTCTACCTGCATGTGCCATCCGACCTCTGCAGCTCATCCAGAATGCAGCGGCTCGTCTGGTCTTCAACCTTCCTAAATTCTCCCACACCACGCCGGTCCTCCACTCCCTCCACTGGCTTCCGTTAACTGCTATAATCCACTTCAAGACAATGGTACTTGCGTACCATGCTGCGAATGGATGGTTAAACCGTACACCCCAGCACGTGCACTGCGCTCTGCATCAACCAAACGGCTCGCTGCACCCTCGCTGCGAGGGGGACCCAAGTTCCCATCAGCAAAAACACGTGGGTTGGCTATCCTGGCTCCAAAATGGTGGAATGAGCTCCCTATTGACATCAGGACAGCAGATAGCTTACACACCTTCCGGCGCAGACTGAAAACTCATCTCTTTCGACTACACTTCGAGCAATAGAACTATTAACAAAGCACTTATATACTAATAAAGGACTGACTTACCTAAAGCCAGTTGAGTAGCACTTGAAATGTTTTTTTGCTCTCTGAAACTTGATGCACTTATATGATTCTGTTTTCTTCAAGTTTGTATTTTGTTGGTCGAACGCACTTATTGTAAGTCGCTTTGGATAAAAGCGTCAGCTAAATGCAATGTAATGTAATGTGTGGTTACACGTGGTCTGCGGTTGTGAGGCCGGTTGGATGTACTGCCAAATTCTCTGAAACGCCTTTGGAGACGGCTTATGGTAGAGAAACGAACATTCAATTCACGGGCAACAGCTCTGGTGGACATTCGTGCTGTCAGCATGCCAATTGCACGCGCCCCCAAAACTTGCGACATTTGTGGGATTGTGCTGTGTGATAAAACTGAACATTTTAGAGTGGCCTTTTATTGTGGCCAGCCTAAGGCACACCTGTGCAATAATCATGCCTAATCAGCATCTTGATCAGCATCTTGATATGCCACACCTGTGAGGTGGGATGGATTATCTCGGCAAAGGAGAAGTGCTCACTATCACAGATATTTTCAGATTTGTGAACAATATTTGAGAGAAATGGTTATTTTGTGTATATAGAAAATGTTTTAGATCTTTGAGTTCATCTCATGAAAAATGGGAGCAAAAACAAAAGTGTTGCATTTATATTTTTGTTCAGTGTAACTCAAAAGTGTGTTTTCAGTCTACTGAATATGAGAAAAAAACTGTATGAATCCTTTTGTAGGGTCTGATTAGTTGCTTCAATTGATGTCAATACAAAATGCAATTGGATTCAGAAGGACATCCTGGTATTTTGAGCATGCTGCCATTATATGTAATAACTATGCTGTATCAATGTTCATCCTTTATTTCCTTTTGTATGTCCACCATGAGTCCAAAGATATTGCAGAAGCTGTTGTGGTGCTAAATGAAATTGTTTTTAATGACGGCCGTTGACAATTCTGGGGACAGAAAAGCCTGTGAATTTTACTGTATCTTTTCGAGAGCAATTCATTCAATACAGTCTATACTTGTCGAATCCAAACATATACGAGTGTTTGTTGGCACGGGCAATTTTGAGAAATATGGAGGAAACCCTCCACCACAATGTTATACTTACTGTATCCAGCCAACACGATCTACAGCACTACAGGCTTGATACACTTCAGAGTGTATGCAGGCTGAGTGTGTAGCACCATTGTTTTCCTGCGTGCGGCACAAAGCTCCAGTAAGGTACTGATCACAGTTACTGGAACAAAGGGGCGGAACAAAACACTGATGAATTAAGTGGATGTGGTGTGTGTGTGTGTGACTTCTATCTGCATCATTACGTATGTATGTGTATTTACATGTGCCTGCAACATGGGCATGGTTATCTGTTTGTGTATATGTGTGTGTGTGTGTCTGTGCATGGCCATGTGGGTGTTTCCTCCCTCCATGTGATTAATCAGCCATTCATTCAAATTGTAAGGTCAAACAGCAGAAGAAGCAGGAGGAAGCTGAGTAGAGGAAAGCGGATTGTACTCCATATGCACACTTACAGATACATATACATACATGCCTATACTATTTGCTGAACAGTATTGAGAGGATCACATGTACACTGTTACATAGACTGAACTGATGTGTGATTTTAACGTGTAGAGTTATCTATTTTATATTCTTGCCCAGTACATGCAATATATGAATAGACATTGTGGGGTCAAGTTACATTTATTTATTAATATAGTTGTGGTCATGGAATGGTTTTTAAAAAAGTAACTTGAGTCAAACTTACCCATCCATTTTTCGTCTGTTTGTCCACACTGTAAAATGTTTGGCTGTAAAATTACAGTAAATTACTGACTACTAGTTGCATGGATTTCACAGTGATTGACTGTAAATATTTCACAGTAATTTACTGTATATATTTTACAGTTAATTAGAATAAAAGTACAACTAAATACTGTGACTTTACAGTTGCCATGCCCATGGAATTACTGTGATATAGCAGTACAGAGCTGTGGTATTATGGTACCTTGCTGTACGTAATTACCTGTATGTCCACACTATTACTGTAGAAGTAATGCAACACAGTAGCCAGTAATTTACTGTAAATATACAAATCTTGGGGCGGGACACGATAAATAAAGCTTTGCCAGTTCGGGTCCTTATCACAACTGGTCAAGATGGCCAAACGATTCTCTGCTCAGAAGGCCTTGCAAATGATTCTGGAAGAGAGAGAACCATTTGATGATGATGTAGAGGAAGAGGTTTCAGAATGTGAGGATCACATTTCTGAGAATTCTGAGTCAGTGACAATGTGATCTAACAAATGTAAAAGGGCAAATATTAAACACATATGTTGCTTGTAATTGGGATGAAGTAAACAATTAAAGTAAAAAAATATGTTTTTGACCTCCACTGTCACAGATCATATGCATGAGCCATCACATCAGACACCCAGAGAGAAAAGTCTTTTCATAGCATGGCTGACGATGTCATGTAATGTTCCTCCAATCCTCTCCCAGGCGTGATAATGTCATTGGTGACAAACGGTCTCAAATGACAACAGTGGTAACAGAGATCCATGGAATATTTCCAATAATTTGGGTGTCTGAGCGTTTATTTTCAAGGATTATCTTTGCATGGCTACATTTACCAAGCCATGACAAAGCAGATACAATGATTTTCTGCTCGGGGTTGAAGAATGAAATACGCATTAACCAAGAAGGTTGGCAAACACAGTGTTTGTGCAGTAAAACTGTCCAGTTATTTCACGGTCCATCAAGTACACATTGGTCGCAGGAAATAAGCAAACGGATATCACAACATGTTAAACACAATAGCAATCTAGAAAGATGACACATTATGAATATGTAACTAACGCGACAACAACTGGCATGAAAGATTGGATGCAGGACCTTCATGATGTTGCATTGTAAACCAGGCCAATAAATAGTCTGGTATCTAATCCTTTAAAAAACACCTAAGTGTATTTTATCACCCTGTTTATAGTTGAATATTAGTCCAAATATAATTTGTGAATAAGTGAACATTTAACAAATGTTACCCATTGAAAATGAGTGGCAGTTCCTATGTGATGTCTCAGCTGCTAAATGTGTCTATCTGTTTTTCCAGTGTTGGGAAACATCTCTAGTTTCATCCATTGAAAAGCAATACATTGAGGGGGAAAGTGCAGCAGAATCCTTAACCTTACTTCTAAAAACACCTTAAAGTGGACCTATCATGCTATCTTTAGGCAATAGCATAGGTCTCAGATATATAAAAATATATAAAAAACATGTCTATGAAGTGTTTTGCTCAAAATACCAAACAGATCACCCATTCTAGCCATGCCTCATATCCCTCTATTTCACTTCCTGTTTCATAAGTGCTGATTTTTGGTATAAAGCTTTAAAAAAAATGAAAATTGATTATAAATAACAAAGGAGGGGGCTGCACTCATGCGGGACCCGGCAGCTACTGTCTAAACTAAATACTGCTGTGATGAAACGCCATATCATGGATTATCAAGGATTATTTCTGAAACAGTATGGAGCTCAAAGGCGTTCTCTCTTGTCGGTGATACCACAAGGTGAGTTCCTTTTATCTTCACACACATACTCTCCAGTACAGGTTGGCTCTGAGTGTTGGTGATGCTAATGTAAACACCGACCATATTACGTCCAAAACAGTCAGGCATTGTTTCTGATAGAAACTTTCTGATAGGCCCGTGGGTCCACATTTCCAATATTACGTCATATTGGACGTAAATCTGGATCAGCTCTGTTGTACCCCCGTTTTTAGAGATTTGGGTACGGAGGAAAAGAGAGAGGGTTTTATTTTCTGACGCTGCGTGAGTTCCCTGAATCACCGGGGACACATATTTATGTATAAAATAAATCAAAAAGTGCATTTTGCATGATAGGTCCCCTTTTAGTTGGGAAACTAGGTGTTGCTAGTAGCAGCAAATGTAGCCTCGAGCCTCAGGTAAGAATGAGAAGTTTTCTTTCTGAACTTCATTTTATCTTCTTCAGCATCAACTAATGCTGAACCCCGGAACACAGCTTAAGTTTTCTGATCAGATTTAACTGGCACTTCACAGTACCTGCAAAAAGACTTAGGCCCCGGCCACACGAGGACGATAACGGTAGATTCCGTTACCGTTTTGTGTCATATAGACCATTCGGCCACACTAGGACGACAGAATACGGCACTAAACGACTACGGTAACGATAACGGGTCCCGAGGTGGATAGAACGGCATACGCAACGCTCTGGGGGGTCAAACGGCTCCGTGTGTACGCCCTATACGATCATTTTCTGATAATGATGAGGCAATAGCCCCGCCTCTCCCCACCTCTGCTGCTCACCCCCGCGTCAAAGTAAACTGCACACTGAATTCAGATTATTTATCTTTCTCTCGATATGGACCTAAACGCGAGTGAAGTCTAATCTGACAGGACGGAGACACGCAGCTCTGCTCACCTGCAGCTCCTCACGCTGTGATGCGGCGGTGAACGGAGCAAAACACACACTTCAAGTCAGATTATCACCCTTAGCTATTTTAATTACCTCTCAAACTTCCTAAACTAGTTATACATATGTTTATTTTTACTGTCAGCAGGGTCACTCATTATTGGATCAGCTGCTGCATGAGACAGACACTGACGCTGTCAGAAGAGAGGGAGGAAAAAGAGAGGCTCCATGTATTTTATTATTATATTACATAGTCGTTATTCATTTGTTTTAAAGCTAAATAAATAACAAAGAAGACCTTTGACCGGCACTTTTATAATTTTGTCCGGAAGATTTAAACTTTAATACACGTTGACTGGCGAAAAACAACGCAGCCCCCTAGGGGACATGGAGAAGAAAAACATTTTTTTCGCAAAACTTTTCATTTAGCTCAATGTACTTCCTGGTCAGTTCGGCTGCTACGGCAACACAGAAACCACAACAATGGATAGGTTCATCGATTTTACTTTGAGCTTGGCCTTAAATATAAAGATATAACATCAGCGCTTGGCAATAGGCACGGGTTTCACACATAGACTGTATAGATCAGGGGTGGCCAACCAGTCAGAGGTTAAGAGCCACATTTTTTATATTTTACTGCAAAGAGCCACATCAAACACACAGTCACTGATACCGCTGGTTTCAGTTTTTTGTTTTCTGGAGAAAAGATTTCAACCACGTCACTGATGCATTTTTGTGGCATTGGGATATATATTTTTTAAATCTTCTGGAGCAGAGAGAGGAGCTGTGGATTATTGTTATTGATTAATGTATCAGTGTTTTTTAGGGTCAAACACACTAAACTCACAATTTAAAATGAAAGCGTTTAGTTTATTTAATAAAAGAGCACATGTTCAATGTGAAAAGTGACAGTAGTTATAGATTATTTGCAATATATATAATAATAATTATATATATTTTTTAAATATATATAACTCCGTTCGCGGGGCGCAGCGCCCCTCCAAGACAATGGTAGGGGAAACACTGGATAGTGTTTAATCAAGGATAGGTTTTCCCCCCCTCAAAGGTGATTGGTTCACTGCATCACAGGTATTATTGTGATTGGCTCTTGGGCCACATCAAAATTAGACACGCTGTCATCCTCTCATACTGACACCTGACACCATACATACACAGGTAGGGAGAGCCAGGACGAAAGTAACGGAACGATTTTATCCGAGCCCAAACAACTTTGACCGGCAAAATTACGTCAGAATGATCAGCATTCAATACTTAACAGACCTACTAAATATCAGGTTTAAATATCAGGAGTAGCTAGTGTTGTCACGATACCAACATTTTAATTTTCGATACCAAGTCAAGAATTGCGATTCCGATTATTTTTCGATACTTTTCTTAAAAAAAGGGAAACAGTCTTAAATGTAATTATTGTGCCATAACCATAACCACAACACAAACTTTTAAACAATGAGAACAATAAATACAATAAATGACAAGAATTCGTATTAAATCAAATTAATACATTTCTTAAAGACAGGCCTCGTGGTGTCCGTAGGCTTGCCCTCACTGTCAGAGATATAGCTAAAATACTTCCAAATTTCTCTTTTTTGTCAACAAGCCGAGGCGCAGCGGCAGTAGCACTCCCACTTGCAGCCATGCTTCTTGTTTTCTCACATGCTCTGGCAGCTAGCGCGTGCACGAGAGAGTTGAGGCACTTCAGCGTGCTTGAGAGGGGCGGGACTGCAGGCACGGCTGCAGGGAGTGGAAGCAGAGCGCTGAACACACGGCTCTTATTAAACGGCGCTTTCTCATCGGAGTACTTCCCCCCGTCATTCTTAAAGTACCGATACTAATGAAACAGAGGAATAGTAACGTTTTTAACGGCAGGGTATCGCGGTACCTTTCAAGTATTGGTACACCGTGCAACACTAGTCAGCAGTCAGTGTCTCTCCTCCAAACTCAAACATATACAATTCGATGTGAACTGAAGAGCCGCATGAAACTAGGCAAAGAGCCGCATGCGGCTCGAGAGCCGCGGGTTGGCCACCCCTGGTATAGATAAAGGGTTTCACATAAGTGAAAACACCTCAAGAGAACACTCAGAGCGAGGGGACATGCACGTCCCTCTGAGCTGAGTTATTGACAGATTCGAACTTCGTGGATCCATAACTCATGCACATAACGTTGTAAAAATACAAACAACAAGACTTTAGGTAGACAACGAGCTACAGTCGTTTTATCAGAACAGTTCGATACGCACCGTCATCCGAGCTAAACATCAATAATTGGTCACAATCTGCAGCTTGAGGAGGGAGAGGAGTGCTTAGGGACCGTCTACAAACTGCAACGGGGTTTGCGAGATCTCGCAAAGGTTTTGCGATATCTCGCAAAACATTTTTTTTTTTTTTTTTTTTCAAATAATTATTTTTTTATACTCCATGTCCCCTAGGGGGCTCCGTAAAAAACTGCCCGGTTCCCTCGGCCCCAACCGCGGAGAATAAACAGAAGGGCAACCATGACAACCATGCTTCTTCGCTGTTTTTGTGGAGGATGTTACAGCGCCACGTACAGGCTCCTGCATATGTACTGCAGCTTCTCCAGCGGTTGGAGCTAAACGGAGCTGTCTCGTGTGGACAGACACTATCCGGTGAATATTGCGTGTGGACGGAAGCTTTTTAGCGATTGCGTTTGCGTTAATCCTATGCCTTTAGCCGTTTTCGTCCTTGTGTGGCCGGGGTCTTATATGTGTAACATTTACTAGAGTTGCATAATCACCTTTTGCATATGCAGGCATTGAGATATATAGTTAAGCAATAGCTCAAAACAGCCTGTGGTATATGCTCAGTATATCACAGCTAAGGGGAGTGGTTCGGCCCGACACGAAGCATGCAGTTTGCTTTTCAGCCCAACTGTGATCTGTAAAAGTAACTACAATTCTACCTGTGGTATACGCTCAGTATATCACGGCTAAGAACCAATCAGATTGCTTGATTTGACTTGTCCGTTTTATAAATTCATACAACCAGTTACAGGTATACAAAATGAACATTCTGATAATGTTGATTCTACAAAGACAAGTTATCTCTGCTGTTTGGGCCTGTTGTCTATTAACCTGTTTACACCTGAAATTAAAATGGATCGTTTGTGATCCTTTTCCAAATAGACTTCTGTCCATCAGTTCACATCATGCATCAGTATTTGTCTCCACAGGCGTCTTAAGTGAGACAGGCGTCTTAAGTGAGACTCAAACACAATGCATTGTTTTTATAACATGACGAGGCTATAGTGCAACATCCCTAGTCTGCTTGGAATTAAACGAAATAATTACTGAAGTTTAATGCACTCAATATTTTTCTGTTTGGGCTTTTTGAGACTTTCATACGTGGTGGACAATGCCAGTGTAAATTATTTGATTGAGTTTCAACTAAGCAATAATCTTAGTTTCATAATAGTTCATCCCAGTTAGCAATGACGCAATGTAAATGTCTAGTACTAATGTGAGGATTTAATAAAGATAAATGAAGCAGTAAAGGTCTTGGTTAAGACTACGGATCCTCTATGTTATTATCATATTACTTTGAAAAGCAATTAAGAAGCAACTGGAGGTGAGTTAAAGGAGAAACATTACAGCAGCTTTGGTGATGTATTTTCTGTCCTTGTTGAGGACGCATCAGTACGCATTAAGATGAACACTTCTGAAGGTACATGGCAGGGACGCGGGAAGGGAGGGTGCTGAGGGGGCTGCAGCAACTCAACTTACAACTCTCCGCCAACAGATGGGGGATCTGTTGGCGGAGAGTTGTAACTGCAGCGCCGAAAAGTTCACTAAACAAATCAATACAAAAGTTTTATTTTGAGTTACTATTTTTGAGTTAGCATTTTAGTGTAAGCAGTCTATGAAAGCTTCACTATATAAGAGGACGTGATAATGTGGTGTGCTTCTTCTGTTGCTCTGCTATAGAAAAGAAGCTCGTCAGTGCAGGCAAGATCAAGGGATGGGAGTTTTGTGAAAGGAGGGTTTAACAACTGGCGAAAGGCAGGGGAAACATTTAGGGAGCATGAGAAGTCCCATCAACACACAGGCCGTCAACAAACTGGCAGCATTAAAACGAACACCGATGAATGCACTGCTCTCACAAGCTGTTGCTAAAGACCAAATGGCTGCATTTCATATGACGTTATTATACAGGGCCGCCCAGTGGCACGGTTAATATAATACATTAACCTTGCATTACCTGAACCTCATCACGAGGACGGCAGTATTTTAATTTCCCGTGTTCAGTGAATGCAACAGAGGCAAGACACCAGACCAATCAGAGAGTTGAATGGAAATAAACATGTCTTATTGGCTGACAGGTACCTATCCTGTGAGCTGTGACAATGTTTAAACTGTCAGTCGGACGCGGAGTTTCTGAAGATGGACATAAGAACATTTTTTCTTAAAAAATACGACAATTCTCAAGTGATTGCTCACACAACAACCCCAGATCCACCACTTGAGCCAGGTCAACAAGGTATGTAAACGTCAGTAAAATTCCAAGTTATGCGAACATGTAAGCAAAGCATAAATTACAGCCACGTTGACGTTACTTTGAATCGCGGGGGTAAGCTAAACCGTTAGCAAGTAGCTATAGCTAGCCAGATATATTAAATAAACACTTTGTCATACAATCTAAATGTAATTTTTTTAGCGTTACCTGGTGATTTCAAAGAAAGCTCTCTGGGAAATATTGACTTACTGTTCGACATGAAGCTAGAAGCTACCTTACAGTACACAGTTGATCCTGAGTCCTGTCAGTTAAAGTGTTTCATAGTTAGCTTAGCTAAGCATCAACCTAGCACTGAAATATATGGATGTTATGTGACAGTATTTCTGAGAAAAAGTCAGCTGAAATGGTGGCATAGTTGCCACTGCTTTATGTGTCGACAGCATGTTTGAACGTATTTGCAGCAGTACATGTGGCTGTTTGGCCACTGACGTTGCCATAACAACACCTGAATTTAAATGTGCAACCTATGTGAACATTATGAGATGGACAGCCAGAGAGAATAAATGAAAAACAGTTATGAAATAATATATGACAAAACAAGAAGTTTAAAAGGGGAGTGATTTGTAAAATATAAGAAAAACAAAATATGTTTACAGTTCTGTTTCATATGAGTGTTGAGAGATGTATCCATAGATCTCTTAATTTTGCTCTCAAAATGCACCAGATTGATGCTTTTGACTTCAATATCTAAAAAAAAAATCTTCCCCCCCTCCCAGCGCACACCCAACTCTGACTGACTTCCTGCGTCCCTGGTACATAGGCAGACCATCCTGGCTTGTGGTTTGAGTGATGGGATCACATGATGTGTGTTAATGTTACTTTTGCATACTAATGGCATTTATAAATTGATAAGATAACTAAAATAAATGAATAAATACATATATGTCATCATGGTAGCTGTCATGTCTTTCATGTGCGCTTCAATGTCACTGTGCACCATTTAGATGATTGAAGCGGGCATGACGACACTGTTGCCAAGTGTCAAATGTAAAGTGTTGGACAACATGTTAATGCATCCTGACAAGCATGGATCAAAGCCTGCGTTACCTCTGATTGCATTTGTGCCTCTACCTCAGTGTACGCCGTTACTGATCAGACAAAACAAGGAAGGCTCACATATCACGGCCACATTTAACATCACAAGCACCTAGCAGGGGGAGGCTTAAATGGACAAGTGTAATGGCCTGCCAGTAGGAGAAATGCTGATGTAAGAGATGCAAAATACTTTCTGCTGACTTCAAAAAGCAACAAAATCCATGAGGTATTAGATATAAAACCGTCAAAGGAATGGCAGGGAGGGTAGCAGAGGAAGTGGAGATGTGTTTTAAGAGGACATTTAACAGAAGGCTCAACTCAAACAGACACCTATCTGGAAGACACAAGTGTTAGTATATTAAGCATGCACATCACACATATTATCTGCCCAAAACGTCTCACCCAAAACCTTTATTGACTCGTCCTTTTTCCAGTTGTCACACAGAAAGATTTTAAAAGCAATGTATTTCTATTGGTAGTATGTTTCGTGCCTGCAACACGTCTTTTTGTCCGGTCGGGTCTTGAAAGGCCGGAAGCTGTGTGGTTCATAAAAACATTTTCTTATTCAATATCAAGCCAGTATTATTGTTTTTATTTTAAATCGTATAATGTCGGACTTTTCTTGCCGACCGTGAGGAAAATAAATGGGGCTCAGAATACTGAAATATGTATTTTTTTAAAAACATTTTATTCCGAGTGTGCTTGATTTTCTTTTTCAAAGTCATCACATAACGACATTGTAATACACAATGCCGGTTTTCGGCTGCATTAAATATTACATATCTGCCGTAGTTCTCTATTTATAGAGCCCTGATGAGAAGACTTCTGTCACAGTCTGCTTTCTCACTCACCTATTTTCTGCATTATCATTCCTTAGTCACCTGGTAGTCACACCCTGTCTCTCTCTCTCTCACTCTGTTACACCCATCAGCTCCATTAGTATTTAGGCCCCCTTCACCTCAGTGCCAGATCGTACTTCGCAGCATGCTTGTCTTTCCCGCACTACTCCTCAGATTGCTCTCCCGGTTTCGACCCTGCCTGTCCCTGACCAGCCTGCCTCGCCTGCTTCCTGACCCGTTCTGTGCCTACGACTCCCGTCCTGCCTTCTCCCGGAAACCTCGCCTGTCCCCGACCAGCCCTTTGCCTACTATCTGCCGTGTTGTCTCCTACCAGCCTATTGACTCTAACAAAGCTGGTTACCGACTATCTCTGGTTTCCCGTGTTCTGCATTTTGGTCCTCAGCTCGTTTGTGACAACTTCTAGACAAACAGGAAGAACTGCCACCGAAACTGAATATGTGACGTGGATCATAAATTATATATCAGCAATTAAACAACATCTTCAATTTCTCTTCACACAATACGTCTCCTTGCAGTATCAACACTAATTCGGCTGACTTTTATATTTGGTCCAATTGGTAGATGGTTATATTTACACCATAACGGTGCACAGCTGAGAGAAAAGGACTTGTAGTTTTTAAAGATATTACTGATTTTCTTTGAATATAAGAATGTAAATACTGAGTTGAGAGAATAGTCAGGGGATTTGGGTGATGGGAGACACATCTAAGGAATCACAATTTCAATAGCTTACCATTAAATGACGGATATACCTTTCTGTCTGATGTTTTACAAATCAGATATTAATATGTAGAAGTAAAAATGTCAAATAATATAGCAATATCCTGTATAATGATGTGAAAACATGAATAGAACTACACATCTTCAGATGTTATACATGCGTAAGTGTCCTACACTAATAATAACAGGTATAACGTGTTGTGTTAACACTTTAAAATTGACAGTTTTTTAACCTACACCGCCTAGTGGTTACAGCATGTTATTTAATTTTTTTTGTTGAATATGTTATATTTGATGGAAACAATATTAAGAGTACATACAAAATAGGAGGAAAGCAGAAGGTCAATGCTAGAAATATAGAATATAAAATATCAAGAAGATACTGTAAGTGATCTCTACAATAAAACAGTTTAGTGCCGGATGTACAAAGATATTAATAGGAGGATGTGCAAAACAGAAAAACGAATGTACCTTTATTTAAATATTAAAGAATACTTTAGGTTAAGGTCTTCTTTTAAATAAGAAAAAAGCTTTGGGGGTATCTATCTACAGATAAATACTAAGCCTGACATTACATTTCATTTAGCTGACGCTTTTATCCAAAGCGACTTACAATTACCAATTACAGGGACATTCTCCCTGGAGTAACTAAGGGCCTTACTCAAAGGCACACTAGTGGTGGTGTTCCTGGTGGAATTTGAATTCACAGCCTTCCGATCTTCAGCCCACCTCACTATCCATTAGACCACCACTACCCCTGACAAAGTACTTAACGTCTAATATATTGCTTTTCTACATGTTGAAGCACTTATTTTAACTGATATTATACATATGAATTATACTCTTATAAGATGTATGTAGATAGTATAAGAAATGTGCAGAATGACAGTTTAATGGTGGAGGTATACACACCTATTGATAGATGTCTTGTAATGCACTGTTGAGGAGCCTGCGACCCAAGTTGTTCATTCATTGCATAACTACATCGTAGTTGTGTATATGATATGTCAATACACCTTAGAAAATCCCTGTTCGAGTCCAGTTTGCCGTGGTTTTATTCCATTTCATAGAGCTGTTTGACGCTTGGCGTAACCTTGGCACACTGCCACTCCAACATCCAATCACAGAGCTTGAAGGTTAATCACGGGGTTTGTCAAGAAAAGGGACTGTAGTCCCAAACGATAGTTGAGGATTATGGGTAGTGTAGGCCATCCTAAACTCAGAAAAAATTATTTGTTTCTCCGAATCGAAGGGGGAAAACACAAAAGCATTGTACACAATTTAAACCAATCAATGTTGTGTAATTTACAAGGATAATCTGGTGTTTTTAGTTGATGAGTACTGCAGATTAATATGCAAACTTCGAGACCGGAAATACTGTTTTCACCCCAAGCTGTTGCCTGTAGTGTTAATTTCGTCATCTATTTTTTTATTTAGTTTTAGTCTTAGTCCTGTGTCCTGTAATTTCCTTTTTAGTTTTAGTCATATTTAGTCACTTTCATCCTGTTTTTATTTAGTCAAGTTTTAGTCGACTAAAAGTCTGAGCATTTGTCTTATTTTAGTCGACTAAAAGTCTTTAGTCGACTAAAAGTCTGAGCATTTGTCTTATTTTAGTCGACTAAAACAGTAAACATTTTAGTCAAGATTTAGTCGACTAAAAGTCTGAGCATTTTAGTCTTATTTTAGTCAAAGAAAACTAATTATTTTAGTCTACTTTTTGTCATCAGATTAGAACATTTCAGTGAAAGTAGTCTTGCCAAAACCAATAATTTGTCATTTTAGTCAAACGTATTTCACAATAAGATTATATCTTGTCCTTATTTGATGAAAAACACAGTTTGAATGATTAAGAATGCAGCTTTGCAGAGAGTATCTGCTCAGGTTTGTGGTGTTGTTACCAGCTGTGTTATGGCCACATTGCTTCCCTTCTGATAAAACAATGCATTCACTTTTCTTCTCTGCCTCATTGTAGCGAAAATGGGCCCAAATAGCACGTCGTTTCTTTCTCCCAAGCAGTGGTGGCTTTAGACTTTTTCGTTGTCAGTCATTTTGACGGACAGGATCGTAACATTTCCGTCATAATCCATTATTATCCGTCGACTGCACAATTTATCAATCACTCGCGCTGACGTGGGGGTATTCGGTTAACGTGAGTGCGACCACTGCTCCCAAGCCCTGTTGTTGCCATTTTATTTTCTGTTAAATAAGGTTAGTTAGACCATGAGTTAGCTGCCCGGTGTAATTCAAATGTACCGCCGCGCGCAGCACAGACACACAGCTGCTGCCCTGCCGCAGCACCGGAAATGGAACTGCTGGGAGAAAAACTGACTATCAGAGAAGTAACGTTATCTTTGATAATATTTCGTCTCC
Source organism: Harpagifer antarcticus (assembly GCA_902827135.1). Classification (NCBI taxonomy): domain Eukaryota; kingdom Metazoa; phylum Chordata; class Actinopteri; order Perciformes; family Harpagiferidae; genus Harpagifer; species Harpagifer antarcticus. Next base: position 23,709,014 of record CADEHL010001005.1, on the reverse strand, counting down.
TCATTTTTCGTCAACGAAGGTAAAGAGATATTTTGGCATAGTTTTTATTTAGTAAACTACATTTGCGTCTCGTCACTTTTCGTCAACGATATTGCATGATGATTTCGTTACAGTTATTGTTTACTGCCGTCGGTGCCGTCTCGTCATCGTCTCGTTTTCGTTGACCCACATATTTTGTCATATTTTTAGTCAACGAAATTAACACTAGTTGCTTGGCAACGCAATTCTGTTGATAGTTATTTCATAACGCATTAACACCATATCCCAACGTGCATTGCCGCTAAAACACCCAATCACCGAGCTTCAACCATAGCTGAGGATCTTGGGTAATCAGTTCAGTGGGTGTGCATCGCCTTCGCCTACGTCTGTTTCCTGTGACTTTATTTTGAAATTCAGTTCCTGACTGACGGCAAAAAAGCCCAATATTATAGAATCAAACAAATAAATAAAAACAAGGATAATTGTGTGTTATTGGTGAGTAAATAACAGTGTGTTATTTAGAAAATAATAACAAATTAGAAGGAAAAAAAGATTTAAAAAAATACAGACTTCAGTATTCTGAGGCTCTGAGCCCCATTTATTTTCCTGACAGACGGCAACAAAAGTCAGACATTATACGATTTAAAATAAAAACAATAATCGTGGCTTGATATTGAGTAAGAAAATGTTTTTATGAACCACACAGCTTCCGGTCTTCCAAGACCCGACCGGACAAAAAGACGTGGTGCAGGCACGAAACATACTACCAATAGAAATACATTGCTTTTAATATCGTTCTGTGTGACACGAAAAAAAGAGGAAAATTGTGTTGGTGAACACGAATCAATAGATTAAATGTTGTGACTATAACACGAAATGCCGTGAGACTGGGTTGCCTCACGGCGCTGTTACGATCATTCCATGTTGTCTTGTGCCCATGGGATGATTGGTCTGCTCAAGGGTTTTCTGCTAACTGCGTGAGCAGAGCGACTATGGTGGCTAGCAGCGGGGGTTAGCATTGTCTTTCGCTGCTGCTCTGATAGCTCATGTGAACGTGCAATGTCAATGGCTTTCTCTAGCGTCAAGTCTGGACCACGACATAGCAGTTTTTCGCACACTCTTTGTGAGTTTGTAGCAAAGACAATCCTGTCTCGAATAATTTCCTCACTGTTTGGGTAGTTGCAGTCTTTACTTAGCAATTTTAGCTTTGTTACAAACTGGTCGAAACTCTCACTGTCTCCTTGGATTTTTTCATGAAACTTATAACGTGCAAATATGGGATTTGCTTTCGGAGTTACATAAGCTTAAAAACCATCATAGTATGTTTTTAGTACCTTGCTTTGGTCTTCTGTGACAGTCCATGTGTTAAAGATGTCTCTGCATTATTCCCCAATCCATAGGAGTAGATAGTTACATTTTTCCTCCTCGTCTTTAGCAAGTAGCGGGCCTGAACATGCTGCCGAAACTTTCTCCATGCATCCGGCAGATCAGACGCGTCCCAGTCCATTCGTGGTGTTGGAACGTCTGTGTTCTCCATCTTCCTCGTCAGGTCGATGATAAACGAACGAACTCTGACACCATGTGATGTTCTGTTCTATGGACATATAATTGTCTACATAAACAGACAAAGCGGACTACTGCTGTGATTTAGTGGGTCCATCTTTATTCAACTGGCACGTAACCTGCACACATGCATTACGTCATCAACGTGAGCTCAGTCATCCAAGATATTCTATCCGCCAAGATGTTACACTAATCTTTAAAGCACAGTGTAGTCAAGGACAAGATGAAACCACAAGGCCAATTACAGTCACTTTTCAGCAGGTTGCTATTTATTCCTCCTGATTCACATTCTAGTTATTTTAAGGTCTCAATATGTCAATGCCATCTATGTCACTTAGTTTACTGAAAATACTGTTACTAATTTTAAGCCATGGTTGTGCACTTATTTACCTTTTTTTTTTTTACCTGCTATTCACCTTTTCTTGTAACACTGTCAATGTCTCCGCTGTGGGACTAATAAAGGATTTCTGATTCTGATCCTGACATCCCACTATCCCCTTTCTTGCTCACATTGTATGGCAGCATGTTGAGTCTTGCATTATAAAACAAGAGGCAGCCCTGCCCCAGCGCTGAGCGTTACGATATTAAAACCACACAATACAGAGGCCGCTTAAGGGGAGTGACCCGTCAGATCTCATGTCTGGTTCTGTTTATGTCCGTTAGCTTCAGTGCCGTACATGTTCCCCGGTGTGTATTTACCCTGCCAGCCTGCTCCCCATTAAAAAATTCATTTTAGCAATGCAGAACAGCTTTAATAGATTAAATTAATTTAATAATCGTCATGCCAAAATCTCCGCACAACAGGTTCATCTTACAAAGCAGAAGCCTTTGAAACCTGAGGAAAGAAGTTGGCCATTCATTTCATTGAGTTTTGGAGCTGCACCTACCCAAACTCATCAATTAAACATGGAGTCACTGAGGTTAAAGCATTTTGGTGTATAGCTTCGTCTAAAAAAGCCCCTCTTTTAATACAGACAAGGAAGCAATACTGTACTACTTAGCTGATTCATCTAATACACTCTGTAGCACGTTATGAAATATAACGCTGGCATACAGATGCATTCTACTCCAAGACTTACATTAATATGATGCTATATTGTATAGAGGAATGCACCAGACACAATAAGCTGTGTCATCAGGAAGTGTGTGGCGTCTCTCAATGATTAAAACATGTCTTATTTAAATCCTGTTCAATAAATAATGCAGTGTTAAGCTTATTTTCTGTGACTCTCAGAGCCGTTTACATCCAATTGCCAAAAGCTCTCTTGGATGAGGGAGTCATGGGTCTAGATGCTAAGCCTTAAAATCTCACTTGGTCACAGGCTGTGAGTAAGCGCCACCGGTCCCCTGCAGCCGGGCCGGCCCAGCAGACCCTGAGCAGCATGGCATTAGCATGCCCATTAGCATGGTGAACAAGGTGAGAAAACGCCACCTCTCAGAGTCGCAGTGCATTGCATGAATACTGTATGCAAAACCAACACTCTCCTCCGTATTTGAACCAAGTTAACACCAATGACGAGGTGAAAATGGCACGTCCATAGGACTTTAAGAGGAGGAAGTGTGAAAATCATCACATCACCGAGTCTGAGATAAGGCAGCTTTTATAGCATAGGTAACCAGAAGGGTACTCAAAGAGCACAGACCTCCAGTATGGCCAAATGCACTACTATATGCACAGAGAATAAATGTTAGCTATTATCAATAAATACTCTGTATATACCATACATCTGTGTTAGCCTTAACCCTCCTGTAGTGTTTGTTTCTCCCCCCTCTCTTTGGTGTTCCTGTTCACATTTGACCGGTCTGTTTGAACTGCTATTACATTGACACAAAACCAGTAATCATCACCAAATGTAATTGAACTCCCTTTTAAGCTGTAAACAATCAGAATACTGGTTTACATGAATAACTGCAGAGAATACAAATAATAGACACTGAACATGTATTCCAAAATTACATTTTGTTGATTTGTGGAAACTATCTGATGGAAGAACATCATCTAGGCTAGGGTTACCCATTCATTTCCTACAGCGGGGAACCATTTGTGTATAACAACAGGTGTAACAAAGTTGACTAAACCACTCAAAATGCAATGAAAGTGGTGATCAGCAATTGTATATGGTCATCAAATGTAAAACACAATATTTATGATTGATGGAATTAGTAAATCCGTCAGATTTGACTCAACACGACAAGAGGAATAAATGCCATTTAGTTTCCAGCTTTGGAACATTTACAACATTTCTTACCTACAGTATGAGCTCGTGCCAGACATGATGCCTGCAGGTTGTCCTGGTGAAGTGGACGTTATCTCAAGCTCCAAGCGAATACTAGACTGGGTTTAAAGAGCCTGTGACACGAGTTTCCCCCATCATCCAAACCCATCAATTTGAGTAAATATTGTCCCCTTGAAAACTGATACTGAACTGATTTGGTATATTTGTACTTTGATAACCATTAATCTGCCCTTCAATGTTGACCATATTCTGGATCTTCTTGGGTATTTTTCAAATCCCACCAAATGACGTGTGACGTCATTGCGGGCCAAGAGCTCCAGCTGCACCGTTCAGGATCCCAGCATCTGCATGTAAATGCACGATGGCGCACACAGCAGCAAGCTCAGACAGCGATGACAGTTTAATTTTGAACGTGTCTGAGAGCTCATATGAGGCTGAAGGATCGGTTTATGTTTTATCTGTTAGAAGTAGGGGTGTAACGGTATCCGTATTCGTCCCGTACCGTCACGGTTCGGACGTCACGGTTCGGACGTCACGGTTCGGCACATGCAGTCACACGACGAATACGCCTTTTTTTTTTTTACGAGTGGGAACAAGTCATTCAGGGCAGTATCCATTACACTATTTATAGTCCAGGGGGCGGTATTGCACCTAAAAGCTGTTTGCCAGCCGCCCTTAAACAAAAAATGAAGAACAAGAAGAAAACACAACAACAAAACGAACAAAATACAAGAAGAAGAAAAGTTAGTATGGCGATTTCAGATAACACACAGGAGCTAGAACCCACCTGCTTCTTTTAAATCAGCTGTGTGGGAACATTTTGGGTTCCCTGTGGACTACAATAACGATGAAGTGTGCGAGTGGTGGATCGGACGAGGACGAGGACGGTGTGTCGGCGTTGTTCGACAGCGGTGCTGTATGCTAATGGTAACACACGCCAAACATGCTATATCATATCAGAAGGCATCACCCAGATTTGCCAATCACCGGAGTCCGGCAAAGACAGCAGCAGTTCAACAGCTTATGCCTGCTGTTTTTAAGAAGCCAATAGACGTGAGAGCCGAGAGACCAAAATAAATAACGGAAGCTTTTGGCATTTTTTTTTCAACGGCTATGCGCTCTTGAAACACTTTCTTATTATTTATGATGTAATATTTTCAAGACATTCTTTTTAGTTTTACAGCTTGATGAAACCTTTTTGTTTGACATCAGCCATTATAGATAATATGGCCATCTGAATGTTTGTGGTACTGTTTGTGGTTTGTTTTTAACTGTTACAGTTAATTATTCAAAATGTCAGAGTTCCTTATTTTTAAACTGAAACGTGCACTACTGTTAAAAAATAAAACAAACCTGAAATTATGCATTTGGGACTTTTTTTTTGCTTTTTCTTGTTGTACCGAACCCGTCCCGAACCGTGACCCCCAAACCGAGGTACATACCGAACCGTGACTTCTGTGAACCGTTACACCCCCTAAATGTAGGAATTAGGTGCGTCAATATGGGCGATAATACGGTCATGTAGCCAGTGGTGGACTGGGACTAAAAATCAGCCCAGGACTCTCGACCGGCCCACTTCGGTACCGCTAGTAAATTGTCAACGGGGGGAGTGGGGGATGTGCTAGTGACATATCCGACCAGCCCACTTCGGTACCGGCCCATCGGGATTCGTCCCGATGGCCAGTCCGCCACTGCCCCCAGCCCAGCCCACGTAAACTGTCAACGGGGGGAGCATCGCTGCGGGGAAACGGTGGACCTAGTGTCCCGATCGGAGTGGGAATAATAATAATCATCATCCGTGCATTTTATCTATTAATTCCCCAACATTGTGGTAAAAAAACCACATGTTTAATCCACGTTGGTGTACTACAACTACAAAAAGCATCGGTTTGTTTTCTCATCAGGAAATGCAGACCGGCTCAAACAAACGATTTTTAATCATCATCCTCACGATCATTTAATGTATCACATGTTCGCCAAATTGACATGAAAGCACTAATAAATGTAGTTTCATCCACTTGAGTTTACAACTACAAAAATAATCGATTTGTTTTTATATCACATCCTACGGGAGGAAATTCAGCAGCTCTCACTACCGATTTGTAATCCTAATTTAATCATCATCTTCACCACGATCATTTATGTTTATGTTCGCCGAATTGACATGAAAGCACTGACAAATATGAACATACTGTAGTCAACTTCATTAAAACGTTATTAACGTGCCTAAACTCAGTAATTCACCATTTCTACGCATGACAACACACTTTGTCCGTGTTTGGCTCTCTCGCCGCACAGTGAAGCGTTCCCGCATTGACGTCATTTCCGGCTTCCCTCAAAACTGCAAAATGAGTCGAAGGAATTTCCCCGTGATGTTCCAAATTATTGATATTTATCGGAACGGTATCGCACCTTCTTTTTTAAGCTGATGGTTCGAGATTACTAGTAGCCAAATATTTCATTGCACAACAGTTGTTGGGATGCTGTCACAGGCTCTTTAAGCTGCTATGTGGAAGTGGGGAACATCCACGCTTAAAGTGTGCATGTTGAACTGCACAATCTGGCATAGTGTTCTGCTTTTATACTGCGATTGATGTCAAGTAGGATCCAAAACAGCTTGCTTAACGGAGCTTTGTAACTGATCTCATTTTTGTCCCAATCATGGGAGTATAGTGTATAGAATGTGATGAGTAATATTTCTCGTGGAACCTACCTTTCCTGAAGGCAACATGCGGAAGGTGCCGTCACTCCTGAGTCCAAGCCCCTCTCCGTTAAAGCCTGCGTAATATCAGGGCAGAAAGTGCGAAACTGAAAAATACAAACTAAAAATGAGAGATTAGTTCTGAATCTGAAAGCACAACACATGCAACTAAAAAAAGTACTCGTAAATCATATGAAAGTGGAATATGAAATTCAATAATTGACTCAAAAGAATTACAAAACTGAATCAGAATAATATTCAAACTAAAATACTTATTTTTTGTTTCGAGGTTGGATGTGTGCTGCTCTACCAACTCTCTATAACTATATTGAATTTGGGGTGAAATAAATATAAAGTAAAAGCCACAAGCCTCTGATTTATTCAATCTATTTGACTTGAATCTCTGTTATTATCAAAGCCTCATGTTCTGCACAGACTCTGAGCAGCTTTCAGACAAAAGGCTGATTCATCTGCTTGTACTGCCCCACTTATTATCGCTGCCCTCACTTTCTTTTGAAGACCCAGGACATTTTATGGTGTCAAATTGCAATCTGGAACACACATCCTTCTTTGGCAGACATTCTCATAGCAGACCAAAATTATAAATGCTTCTTTTAGGAGTATTCAAAAAGTCTCTGCTGTTTTCCACAAACCATACAGCTCAGTTAGGGCAGAGGCAGGTAGATACAATAGAGACTGCCATAGATCTAAATAATGAGATGTGTCATCACTCTTGGGAATGATGGCATACTTTAGCCATAGAAGACCTGTCAAGATACTTTAATTGTTCTGGAGCTGGGAGTCTCACATTATCACTATTTCTGTTCCACTATCCTAGTCCTTCAACAGAGCCCATCCCAAGTTCCCTTTAGTGTTTACTTCCTGTCTGTCTTCTTCTGCTGTTCCCTTAAGCGTCTTTGGGTTCAAGAAAAGCGCTATAGAAATATAATTTATTATTATTATTTAGTGTTTACTTCCTGTCTTTATTCTTCTGCTGTTCCCTTTAGTGTTTACTTCCTGTCTGTCTTCTTCTGCTGTTCCCTTTAGTGTGTACTTCCTGTCTGTCTTCTTCTGCTGTTCCCTTTAGTGTTTACTTCCTGTCTGTCTTCTTCTGTTGATTTTTCTGATGTCCAGCACTCTTTCACCATCTTTCTTTCTCTCCCTTGATCCTCCTCGTCATTATTGTAGTTTATTGGCAAGAAAATCTACAAGAGATTGTACAGTGCAATCAGAGAGATACAGTATGTCCACATTTTTTAGCAAGTCCACGAATCCAGTCTTTGTCAAGTCTGTCACCACCTTCGCGCAGTTGCTGGCGCCACTTCGTCCGGTCCTCCGCCAGCCTCTCCCAGTTGTCCGTCGCAATGTCCAGGGCCTTCATGTCACGTTTTACGACATCCTTGAAGCGTAGCAGTGGTCGTCCTCTACCTCTGGAACCAGCGCTCAGCTCGCTGTATAAGATGTCCTTTGGCAGGTGGCCATCTGGCATTCTGCGAAGGTAACCGAGCCACCGCAGCCTCCTGACCTTCAGTGTTTGGAACATTGACTTGCTGCCCGTACGCGCCAGCACTGCCTCATTCAACTAAGCTGTGTAATTAATGGTGTGAAGGCTTTCAGCTTTCAGTTGAAATCAAAAAGAGACAAATAAACAGTCAAATGCAGTTAGTTTTAAATTCCATTCATGATATTTCTATTCCATGATTGTAACAAAACTGATCCTCCCTTAACAACAGAGAAAAAGACTCAAATCTTTGTGACTTTTTGATGACACCGTTACGTACTTTGACAATGAGTCAATGTCAGTAACAACTTACTCTTGTCCCTATTATAAATTTGATTTTTGTATTATTTAAAAAACGTAGTACTTCAAGTATTATTAAGTATTTTAAGCCTCTGCTCAGGTGACAGTTGAGTTGGAGGCATTATGTTTTAGTTGACTGAACCATTCTCCTCAACACAATATTGTTCATACATTTAATACAAAAATGAGTTATTACTTTTCTAACCTTTTAAAGTAAATAATATATGTTGTTACATTTTGATAATAAGTTGTTCTATCAAAAAATAACCTGACATCAATCTATATCCTCCTGGGACCCAGCCCATTGAAAATGTCCACTGTAGTGGACATTTTGTTAAGCCCCAAGGTCCCCCTCGGCGGGTACTTTTTTTTTTTTCACTACACTGTGTCTCAGGGGATCCTTATATTTAAGAACCTATTAATGTGTTATACCAGATTAACGGGAATAATCTCAGCTAACTGACGATACAAACCATTTTTACCAAAAACAAAGCACAAGTCTCATAAGAAGCAAAAGAGCGTTAGCATTTTTCGCTCAGGGGTCATTTAGATAAATGACCCCTGAGCGAAAAATGCTAACGCTCTTTTGCACAGAACTCAAAATAAAAGATACCCTTATTACTTATCGTAGCTGCACATACAAGATATCCGATTAAATCTGAGGTACCACAGATTATTTAGGTATATATATCATCACTAAGTGATCCGAACTCGCGACAGGAGAAGCAAACACAGACATCACAACAATGTACCTTTACGTAGCTTTTACGGGAGATCGTCTCACCTTAGCTGTCAATCTGATCAAAAGACGTGTTCAATGGCATTAAAGCGAGAAAAAAACGGAGCTGAATCGGTTAATCCATAGGTTGATAATGTTTCTGTCGAATATTTTTTTAATTATTTTAATTTTTAATTTATAATCCATAATTCAATTTTTATGTAAAAATCGGAGAGTAAAAGTTAGCTGCTAATGGTAGCAGCACCAGAGTTATCACAGCTTCCGGTTTTGGCTATGCGTCAGTCTCACAGACACACATTACCAAATAAGGAGTATGTGGGAGTTCCCCTCGATTCCATTGGCTCTGACGGTTAGAAAGAGATGTCAATCAGCAAAATCGAGCAAGGGGGGCCAGAGATAGGTCCACCCAAATGACCCCAGAAGTGTTTTTTTTTTGCTAAAAAGGTCAAATTTCACTTATTTTGCATCAATGTTGATACAGGGTACTTATTATATGTTGTGTGTGTGTGTGTGTGTGTGTGTGTGTGTGTGTGTGTGTGTGTGTGTGTGTGTGTGTGTGTGTGTGTGTGTGTGTGTGTGTGTGTGTGTGTGTGTGTGTGTGTGTGTGTGTGTGTGTGTGAGCAGTTGAAGTATCACTTTGGTTATCTGATGCCCTCAGTGGAAGGACTCACTTTCTCTAATGACCTAACATGTGCTGGATATCATACAGCATGTGGTGGAAGGGCAGCCCATTACTTTGCAATTACTTAACAATGATGGAAGCGAGTGTCTGTGCGGCCAGGCTTCCTGCGTGCAACACGTGCAGAATGCTGCAATATGAATAAATGTAATTGTGTAAATTCAGCGATACAAAAATAATATAATATATAATAATATAGTTTCTATCCTTGGTTATTAAAATGTTTGACCCACCATGCTTACTCCATAACAGGAAAAAGCATTTACAGGTGAAAAATTATGTGAAAATAACCAATCAAAGTTAATAATAATCTCGTGTTGGTGCAGGTGAGGCCCCTTCAATCTGTAAACTTCACCTGGTGGTTTTTCCCACAAACGTGTTCATAAATAAGGAGCAGTCCACGGCTGTTTCCTAATATAAGCAGGGGTTGAAGGCCTGGATGATAACAGTGCAGGCCAGCCGGGCGGATCACAGATCTCTAACTAGCTGTGTTTTAGCATGCCCTTGTTCCATTCCCACATAATCCATTTACTTCCACGTAAACTTCCAACAGGTGTATTTTAGATTCCAACTTGACAATGTTCTGTAGGAGAAAGTGGAAGTCAGCTGGAGGGAGGCATTTTGCTGCTAACTAGCTTTAGCTAACTAGCATGCAGTAACAGCAGTCTCGTCATAAAAATGTTGAAGTATGGCAAAAGCCCCTGTCTGTTTCAAGAATATTAGTCCCAGTGATTAATAAATGTCCACGAGCCGCTGCTTGAAGTTTGCAGATGGGAAAAATAGGAAAATCAGCAGGAAAAGTAAGCAGAGGCAAGAGCAAGCAGAAAAACGTCAGAAGACAGGAAGTGGAATTGTCAGCAGAATAATAACATTTCTTTCTTATGTATCCATGGTGAGGGGGGAATCTCCATGATATCAGGGATTGATAGGATACCTGACCAGCATCATTTACAACAATCCATGAACACCTGCAGGCATAATAATACGCTTATTTCTCATGATGAGTGAACTGCAGTACGGCTGTCTGTGTCATGTTGAGGCGCTCTGTGTGAATTAGCATCCTTAAAGGGGGTGGAGAAACAGCACAGGTCTCTGTCACCTCACTCTCGGGGTGACACAGACATACATAAGTGATGGGGATATTTTTAACCCCCCTCGTGAAATCAGAGATAAATTGATTTGATTCCTGCAAGGCCCGTCAGCGATGCACATCCAGCTTTGATTCAGGCTGGCAGCCGGTGAAGGTGCTATGAATTTTTCATTGTCTCAAAAAAATGAAACCCCACCTCCCCCCTTCCAGTTTGTCTCCTTCCTTTCTGTCTGCTTCTCTTTCTTCATCTGCTCTCAAAGCCTGCATGTCTGTTGTCTTGCTTCTCTGTGCTGCTCACGTCTGCTTCCTCCTACCTGTTTCTTTCACTCTTCCTGATAGCATTGCAGCTTCACCACTTTATATTTCTCTGCATAATTGCTTCTCGTTGACTTTGACTCCCCCAAGTAGCTCAATGTCAGCGCTGACATATGCATGCCTCTTGAGTGCTTGTTCCCTTATCACTGCAAACTCATTGTCACCATGGTTATCTTGTAAAGCTAAGTCAACATGACTGCCAGTTTCAGGGAGCAGAGGTCTAATCAGTCTCAGATCAAATAAAAGACTGTATGATTATAGATAATGTCTTCTGAAGGACATCAGCCTTTTAGTTGTGCTCTATCATGGGAAGGTTAGTTTTCATCTGCAAGTTGAGGTTGTATGTTATAAACATTATTAGAAGCATTTTTGGGTTAAATAAATAGACTGCATTTGGACATTCTGAATGGTGCATTGAATACATCAGTCCCCCAGGCCATGACATGGGACCTTTTAAAGACTATAGCGTATACAAAAAAAGATCTTACAATGTTAGTCTAATGGTTTCGACCACCAACATTATTTCATCATTTAACTACTTACTGTATATTCAAATAGAGTACTGCAGTGATGATGCATTCTTTGCAGGCCGACCAGGGAGTTAGCATCGCAACGGCTCCCTCGACAAATAGTCAATGCGATTTTTCAATTGGTTTTTGGAATATTGCAAAAATCATCATCAAATATCAACTCTACTTTTATGACTTCACAGCGTACATTCAATACAGGAAGTAAAAAGCTAACGTTAGGCTATAAATGAACTAGATCACAGTTGCAGGCGCATCGAAACTAGGTTACCTATTACAATGCTAACTAATTCAGGTATAGGACTCATTCCGCAAAACTTTTTTAATGTTCTATACAGAAAAGCGACCAAGTCTATACTTCCTTGAACTCTAAACAAGACCCTAAACAATGTTTTCCCTTGGCAAATCTATTGATGTGGGAAAAAAGTAGTTAAAATGTCTCTAAACATTGTAATTATAAATACACAATTGCACTGGTGCTGAAATGAACTCAAACATAACTCATGGTAACAAAGGATAAGAAAAAGAAACCAAAGTCAAGTTAACAAATGGGACTAGCTTTTTTACAACTAGATATCTAGCATTCGCTTAATTTAGAAGCTTTACCAATAGTTTTCCATTCTGTTTGAGCATTAAGGCAGGTTCTGGGTCTGAGCAGTATCTTTTTTTGCAATCATTTTTATTGAGCCTTTGAGGGACATTTGATTTATTGAGGCACAACCTTTAAACCTCCAAAATGACAACAATATTTTATTTAGTTGCAGAAACAAGTATTTGCCCATGTGTGATGCTGGAGGACTTAAGAAGGGAGTTATACATCCCTCCGATGTGGAAACAGATCACACACTGTGTTACACTGATCCACTGTAACACAAAAGCAGGACACGGACGCTTCAGTCATCCCAAGTCCCATCATATGTCATCACATATCCCACAGTTGCGGTGTCCTCCACTGCGCGGAAACTACAAAAGCAGGGGGAACTGAGCCTTCAAACAGTGGAAAAATCAAAGGGAATAAGGATGAAGGGCTTTCACTGCTGATCTTTAAATCAATATATGCCTCATATTCCATTGTGTACACTACCTCTATGAAAATAATGATTTTTGTGCTTCACGCTCTTTGTATTTGACTGTAAAGGGACAGAGAGCAGAATCATGCATCCACTCAGCATTACAGTGATGTTTTCAAGTTGACTTTAAGCTCTGAGGCCTGTGACCATTCCACAGGCCTATAAACCTCCTGCTATGTGGAGCTGTTTTTAACAGCTGGTAAAAACATGCCCCAGTCTTTGCCTGTTGATATCTGGAACATGTTGACACCGTCTCAGAGGATTACAGACAACATGTGTAGCATTATACCACGATCAGGTTAGCAGATTAGCACCATTAAAGCCTGTGGTCAACAGCTGTTTTGTGTTTTTGAAGTGAAGACATGTTGCCTTTTGAATTTTGTTGAACTTTTTTCCCAGGACATTTTGTGGACCCCCTTAAATGCCAAGTTTTATGATTGAGCTAAGAGTATTCTTAATTGTATTATTGTTATTAGATTGCATTAAAGTACAAGACCAACAATGAGCTGATCCTTTGAACGGGTTTTGTGTATTTTGAGTGGACCTTACACTCTTTATGCAGAAAATACAACAGTACCATACATGGAAGCATCCACCACTAAAAAAATAATCCCTTATAAATGTAGTTATATCCGTTTGAGTAATATCTTCCAAAAACTACAGTGACCAGCTGTAAGAGGAAACTATTGAGCCTTAAAATGTGACCAGTTGTTGGCCTAGAAAATTAAGGTTCTGGGCCAAAGTAGGATTGTTTTGGCAACATTTTCTTAACTTTCAGTGTCTCAGACCAGTATGAGGTTAAAAGGGCCCTATTCTGCTCATTTCCAGGTTCATATTAGTATGTTGTGCGTCTACTGTGACATGTCTCCATGCTTTATCCATGCTACAAGATCCAAGATGGCGGCACGCATGGTTGCAGCGGCTCACGGCTCTCCCTGTTTACTCATCTCATTGTACTACTCATCTCATTGTACCTGTATAATGACAATATAGAATTATATTCTTAATGTTCAAAAAGCTCTTTATTTATCTCATACTGCCATGCCTCTGATTTGTTAGCTGGCCGGCTCTGTTGTCATTGCGCAACCACTATAATGGAACACAGGGATTTTAGGACCATTTATATTCACAAAAACCTATATAACACACTACTGGAAAGAAAAAAAACTCAAAAGCAGAATAGGGTCTCTTTAAAGACGTTCAGATATTTAAAACTGAAGTAAAAATGACAATCTAACAGTTTATTTGTCTCTTGCACTTCTAAAGACCCACTGGGTCTTTAGTGCCTCCTCAAAGAAACCTCTTTTATTCTCTTACCTTTTCGTCCGTCTGTTGTTCTCCAATAAACACAGCAGCAGTCTGGAAACAGTATAAAACTGATTTGTGGGGAGACTATTTGTAGTTAATGTTCATAAAAACTACAGACCCAGTATTATGCTCAACCCCCGCTCCGCTACAATAAAAACACCTCTCATCAGCATCATAATGGTGAGGTTTAATAGACAGGGACTCCGGAGATGATGCTCTTCATTACGTTTTATTATATCTGCGATTCAGATGCTGCAGTCTCGTTCTCCATGCACATTCAATAGCAGGTGAAACACTTGGGCAATAAAATAACACCCTTGTGTCTTATTAGCTGGCAATCGCAATGTAATGAGACTCTCAGTGGTGTGGTACTTACACCTCTGGTAAACATGAAGCTTGAGGAGGCAGCAAGGTTGGTGCTTACCAAGACTCAAGGTCAATGGGAAGCTGCACTTTCCAGGAGCCAAGGATTATTGGATTTGATTAGAAAACTATGCAATATTGGACTCCAAAATATATCTTAATGAATGTGACCCCATCCTCCGTCAAATCCTGATGCTTGGTCAGTGCCCATCAAGAAGCATCCTTTAACATCTTTGTTAGAAGCACCAGGCTTTAAATGAACTTACAATGTAAACCCATCAATGTCAATATCACACGGTGATAGCATTGTTTTCTTATTATGTCCGAGAAACTCCTTAGGGTTGGGGTGGAGGATGGACAGGAAAACAAACACAGGATTGACTCCCAGTGGAATGTGTTGGTGTTTTGCATGAAAACAAAAGTCAATGTTGACCTATGTGACCTTACCTTTGCTAGTAACCTACGTACATAAAGTCCCAGTGAAGTATTCCCTCCTGAAAACAAAGTATTTGACGGACAGTTACATGTCGGAATGTAAAGCAACATTGAGCCACAGAGGACTCTGGCCTTACAAAACACCTCACTGTTGCTAACATTTCAGAATGCATTGATGATGGTTGTAATGATATGATTGATTCAAATTTGGTGGCACTAGATTACATTTGGATTTTGATAAATACCTAGAAATTGATTGTTGCATTTCTTTCTTGCATGGGTTGTGAATATACACACTACATTTAAAAAGCATTTTAACACATTATTTAACAAACTTTTTTAACCAAAGTTACATTCTTCATTTTAATTGACTATGACTACTATGAATTACGTCTTCATGTTCATGTAATTGTTTAAGCACATTTTCGAGATATTTCATTTCAGCCACACAATGGCCTTCATCAGCTCAACAGCAGGTCTTCATATCAGGTACTGCCGACAAAGAGTTCTGGAGAATTAAACTGCATCACCATTTCAGCAATTAAAATGAGCCTTCAAAGTAACACAATTAATTAAAACTGCGGTCGCACTTGTGCGCGCAGTGATGAGCGGGCCCTCGCGTCCGTGCGCCTGTCGGGGAGGGCAGCCGGTCGTCCCGGCGTCAAGCAGACGCGTGGGAGTCCTGGGAAATTAGCCGTTTCTCATTTCTATAATTTTCGCGTCCCAGACTCCCAGGTCCTCCAGCAGCGACCCGGAAACGGATGTCGGCGCGCCATCTCGAAGGAAAACAAATTTCTCTGAAGGCTCGTCGAGGATCGATTATCGAGGAGGCTGTCTGGAGGAGCCGTAACCGAGGATAAACTGATTTAGAGGAGAGAGGAGAGAGGAGTGTCTCTAGAGGAGCTATAACCGAGGGTACACTGATGCAGAGGAGAGAGGAGTCTCTCTGGAGGAGCTATAACCGAGGGTACACTGATGCAGAGGAGAGAGGAGTCTCTCTGGAGGAGCTATAACCGAGGGTACACTGATGCAGAGGAGAGAGGAGTCTCTCTGGAGGAGCTATAACCGAGGGTACACTGATGCAGAGGAGAGAGGAGTCTCTCTGGAGGAGCTATAACCGAGGGTACACTGATGAGTTCTCGGGAGTCGATTTCAGCCAACAGTGATGTTTAAAAGAGGCGAGACGCATGGCTGGACTTCTGTCAACGAAGCACAGCTCTGCAAACTGTTCCCGTTGTGATTATAAGTTATTCAAGATCATCAAATGTGCATCAGACTTTCTGCGCTCAGACCCGGCGGCAGACATACATCTCTGGGCGGGCATTTGATTTACCAGGGCGGGCACACCACCACACTTACATTGCCCGGGAAATCTGAATTGTCAACGGGGGGGGGAGGCGCTCGTGAATTGTTGAAAGAGAGGGGTTTTAGGTTGCCATAAGGCTGTTGACGGTCTTATGAATCCATTGGTAGGTTTTGTGACACATTTGTAACGCTGTGCCAACTTGGGCAAGCACGCAGGCAAACTTGAGCGCACACAGGGTGGAGAGGTGGAGTGAGGTTGAGTGATGGAGAGAAAGGGAGAGAGAGAGAGATTGAGCAAGGCAGAGAGCCTGTGCAGCGGTCTGCTTGCGCACAGAGCAGGAGTTTGTGAGAGAGCCGGCTTGAGAGTAAATTTCTCTTCAAAATATAATTGATTGCCAGCTGACTTGCTTGCTCGTTGGTAACGTAGGCCTAACTGGTTTCTTCTAATGTGCTGCATCTGGCGCTGAGTTGCCATATTCCATTCGTGAACCACTAGCAAGAGTAAACTAACTGACAGGCTGCTGTGCCGCATCTCACTCAAAAACCCACACGACTCAACCCAGGGTTGAGTCGTGTGGGTCTTGCGCGCAGCCTTTCATTCAGAATTTCCTAGCAAAATAAAAAAATGATATTAAACTAATACAAAAATAAATATTAGGACAAAGCCCTACAAATAACAACAATAAACACAATAATAAAACAATAAAAATGTGGTATTCAGCCCTGATTAAAACAGCGGGCCCAAATCCTGGATGGGCGGGCCCGGCCCCATGGGGCCCGCCCGTGACGCCGAGTCTGCAAGGGCTGTAGCCTGATATACATTATATGCTTTAGGAGCTGTATGTGTGTGTTGTACAGTCAGTAGGTGTCTGTTGTGGAGTGTATAGGTGTCTGTTGTAATTGATTTTGCCGCCAGCAGAGCCGGTGTGTGTGGTTTAGGAGTTATGAGCATTTCTTTCTAAGCCCCGCATTTAGATTAATGACGGGCATATTTATCGACTGAACATGCTCATTTTCTACGGTAATGTGTCTGACCCTCAACTGATGCTGTATACTAAGTTTGGCGTTGAAGAAGGAAACATGGAAATTTAAGGTAATATTTCCCAGTTTTTAACATTATGCTAATTGAAAAAAATGAAGTAGGTTGAGCTTTGGGGTTCAAGGACATAATATGTAGAGTAGGTCCACCCGAATAAGTGAGGAAATGTCAGGTCATTTGGAGTTACGGTGCCACTTTGTAAAGGTTTTCAAAAATGGAAATGTAGTAGTTTGGATTAATTTGTGACATGTAAATCGTCAAAAATTGTACATTCTCCGTTAGCTTACGAGCTCCCCGTTTGAGCTAGCAACTATTTTCTTCGCAATTTAGCATCATATTGGATAAGGGTTGAATTTGTCATGGATTTGCATTTTTCCGATCATTCCCCTAGGAGGAGTTTGCAAGAATGTGCTTAAAATGCATGAAAAACACACATTTTTGAAAATGGCCGACTTCCTGGGGGGCGGGCCTAATGGAAGGCAATTTGAAATATGTGTGCAATCATAATAGTAATGTGTATACAGCATTTCGTGAATATCGGAATAACTATATCCGAGTAGTTTGGAGTAATTTGCTACATGTAAATCGTCAAAAATTGTGTATTCGCTGTTGGCTTACGACCTCCACGATTGAGCTATCAAAAAT
Source organism: Harpagifer antarcticus (assembly GCA_902827135.1). Lineage (NCBI taxonomy): Eukaryota > Metazoa > Chordata > Actinopteri > Perciformes > Harpagiferidae > Harpagifer > Harpagifer antarcticus. Next base: position 23,691,218 of record CADEHL010001005.1, on the reverse strand, counting down.
GTTCTTCTCAATTAAGTATCATATTGGATAGGGGCTGAACGTGTCCTGGATTGGAATTTTTCCAATCATTCCCCTAGGAGGAGTTCGCAAGAATGTGCTTAAAATGCATGAAAAACGCACATCTTTCAAAATGTCTGACTTCTTGGGGGGCGGGGCTAATGGAGTCTATGTACAAATAGGTCCGCAATTCCATGAGAAATGTCTTTGCCAAAATTCCTGAAGTTCTGAGAAACTATATGTGACTACCACACAATAGGGGGTGCTAGTGAGCAGTTTTTTTGAAAAATTACATTTTTTTTTTTTACATTCTCGAAAAGATCGTGGGCTGTGACGTGTTTCCTAAGTTTTGCGTCCGAAGCTCATTTTATGCTATTGCAATGTAAAAAAAACGGTTTAGGCCACGCCCACATTCTGGATTCGTTACGACACTTTAAATCTCAGTTCGTAGTCATCCCCAGAGAATATGTAAACAAAAAATCGTCCATCCGTACTTGAGTTATAAATTGGTGGTGTTTTTGGCGCCCCCTATAGTCCAACATGAAAATGCTTTGCTGTGCCTATTCCTCAAGACAGACTGAACCTATTTACCAAAATCTGTGATGTTTGGATACATTGTTGATGAGTTATGAGCATTTCTTTCTAAGCCCCGCCTTTTTGCGAGTACGTTTTGATTGACGGCGGCAATATTTATCGTCCTAACATGCTCTTTTTCTATGGTAATGTGTCTGACCCTCCACCAATGCTGGATACGAAGGTTCGTGTTGAAAAACTGAAAATTGAAATTTAAGTGAATATTTAACTGTTTTGAACATTATGCAAATTTAAATTTAAAAAAATGTAGGCGGAGCTTAGGATTATTTGTAGAGCAGGTCCACCCGGATATGTGTGCGAAATTTCAGGTCATTCGGAGTTACGGTGCGACTTTGTAAATGTATTCCAAAATGGGATTTTGATAGGTGGCGCTAGCGAGCAAGTCGGAATATTTTAACCCATTGACTCCAGAATGTTGCAATTTTTACCGGTTCTGGCGTCCGTGCAAAATTATACAACTTTTGAAGTATCCTAAAGGCCTCAAAAACAGGAAAGATGGCGACTAAAAATAATAATAATACCACCAATAACAATAGGTTCCTCACACTTCGTGCTACGACGCCGTTGGGTCCTAGCGCTCCGTGCTCGGGCCCTAATTAATGCAACAAACAAATATTGTGTGTGTTTGATTGAAGTCTTTCCTCTGCGTCATGGAGCTGTATTGTTGTTCAAAAAAGTATTTACAAAATCCAGCAATGAGCCAAACTGATGCATTCAGTGACATGATCCTTCATTACAATGAACACAAACACTGTTTATTTTTGTCTCGATTCCAAAATACACTGTCCCAAACACAACAATGTCTGTTAAGTGTCATGAAATATTCCTGATTATTATACTGTTTTTCCTTACGGCTCTTTCTTTGAGTAATGCTTGCTAAAACTCAGATATTAACTGAGCCATTTAAAACATAAACCCATACATATGTGTCCCATTTTTAAAGATGTAAATCTCCATAGTCACACATGCCCCTTTCACACCAACGCGTTTTCAGCTCCGGCTAGGAGCTGGAGCCTGAAAAGTACCGGTTTTTCCTGTTCACACCGCAGAGGCGCCGCCTCTTGGCTCCGGTTCGCTTCCAGCTCCAAAAAATTGTCGGTCTCGAGGCAAGAGCTTCGGAGCTAAGAGGCGGCGTCGCTTACGTCTCTCTTACGTCGAGGCGGGGGCAGGGGCAGATTCGTCGTTGATGCTGAAGACCACAAAGAAGTCTTGCATTTCGCATGTGATGTTTGTAAAGTTCCAAGTGAAGTCGTCCCTTGTAAAGTCGTCCGATGCCTTCCATTTCGTTTCGTAAGAGGATAACCAAAGCGAACAGCGCTTCAATACAATCGGCCATTGTTGTTGTTGTCGATGTGAGGGATATCCGCGTGGTTTGGATTTTATGAACGTAAACGGTGACGTCATGGCGCAGCAGCGGCAGCTCTGGGCGGTGTGAACAGAGCGGGAGCAGAAAAGCTCCCGCTCGGAGCTAGAAAGGGAAAAGCGCTGGTGTGAAAGCCGCAAAAGAGAACTGAGGGACAGGCTAACACCTTGTTGTTCTTTATTTAGTGTTTGTTGACAGCAATGAATAAAATACTACTTAAGAGATTCCAAAAGCCAGACATAAAAAAGCCTTGTTGGTCCTAAAGCAGTTCCTTTGTTTTTAATAAAACTGCATTCCAAAAAGGAAGGTAAGTGCTGCTTCACATTAGAGCAACATGGATCCAGTATGATCAGCTTTTAAGAGATCGATGAGGGGCCTCTCCACTTTATTCAACGCAAGGGGGATGTCCTTTGGGGCCACTTCAAAACCTGTGGTACTTCCTTATTATTTCACAATACTCCGAGTTTAGTCCCTGCAGTAAATTAGACGTGAGTTTTCTTGTGGAGGACAAGTCTCTTTAGGTAAACAAAGAAAAGGAGAGCAGGGGATTCTGGGTGAGAAATGGAACAGAAGAACAGACGAATGCAGACCTGACCTCTCCAGTTAGTATGATGTTAACCTCTCCCCCCGCTTTCCCCCCTCTTCCCCCCATCGCCCCTCAATAAATAAACCAATGCTTTGCCAGGCAAGTAGAAGAGATATGGTTCATTCCTTCCCCCCACCCACCACTTCCTGTTTCCATCCGGCAAAAGGAAAGCTAGCCGGTGATGTCAGCACTGCTGAGAGGTGACTAATCTAATCAGGTAATTAAGCGCCTGCTTGGGTCAACACTGTCTTGGACAGAGGAAACAGGGGCTTGGCCACAACACAACCCAGAGTGAACTCCAAGTCTGGACAACAGGAAAAACAATTACAGCCAGGGTAATTCAATAGAGAAATCAAAACAAGGCCATTATGGATTAGACAAAAAAGGAATGCTAGAACAACAGTTTACAGGATGGTGAAAAAAAATCAATAGAAGGGTGGAATTAATATATTTCCCTGAGTAGAAGCGGCAAAAAAGCGGCAAGGAACTACTTGCGTTGCAAGCGTTTATTCATTTTCACTTGGAATTCACCTCACTTTTAGGAGATGAGACGAGTGGTGAAGATCAACAGTCTTTGTGTTATTATAAGTAGGGGTGGAAAATCACTTCAAACCATGTGTTCAGTTCAGTTCAAGGAATTGCAGTCACTGAATATGCGGTTTGTTTACTTTTTTCTTTAGCTCAAAATTGTCAGAACGAATAACTGTTAGTGAACGCATCACAGTTCAGCCCTGGTTCTGGTTCAGCAGTATGCTTGGATGGTTGGTTCAAACTGTCATATTAAAACTAGCCTATGCAGAACATCAGCACTCACACATTATTTACAATGCTCTTCAGATACTGTCACCTTGTTGTCTTTTAATATGCTTACATACTTATACTTACTGAAGAAGTAACGTACTGTGAATCACAGCTGAGCTAGAAATGGTGCTAAAGCTACTCTACTGTTTCAGTCAGTGACCGTTGTGAGTCAGTGACTTCTACTACTTCTACTAGCCAGGAGTAATAGTTGTGTAGTAGTGAATACCTCTACTCACAGCACAGCATCACTAAGACTGTAAAGAAGGAATCAGGCCCACTGAAAAACATGTCAACGAGTACAGGTGAGACAATGGAAACAATGCAGTCCAATCTTAGCGATAGATTCAAGTTTGAAGGCTTATCAGACTCTAAAATACTACAAATCCTTTGTTGAACAAACATAATAGCGTGTTGGCAGTAACATTAAGTAAATATTACTAGAATAATGGTTTTACAGTTTCTAATTTGATAAATGGTTGATATCAGTTTATCCTGTGTGGACAGAAACCTGTTTATAAGTCAAATGTAATAGGTAACTGAATACATTTTTACATAACCTACACACTGGTTATGAAGGTAACAAGATAATTGTATCTTGTACACTAGTTTTTAAAGTTGGCTAACTAAACAGTACAATATACTGCTTACAAAGTGATCAGTAGAAAAGCTCAACTACACTCTAAAAACAAATGCAACAGTTTGCATCGATCTTTATTGAGTTAAGACAACTTCTAATGAAATTGTCTTAAAGCAGCAAAGTTATTTGAGTTAGGGGAGAAGGCTTTTCCTCTACAATCAGGTGTTTTTAATTACCACTTACTTAATAATTGGTAGCATACACACAAGTTTTGAAGTTGATTACTCAAAAGATTAAGTTGTTCCGACTAGTTTTACCACATGATTTAAAAGGAATTTTAAGTTGTATGTACTTAATTACCCTCATTCGGGATACAAGTTTTTAAGTTGATTACTCCAAAAATGAAGTTGCTCCAACTTGTTTTACCACATGATTTAAAAGGAATTTTAAGTTGTATGTACTTAATTACCATAATTGTGAACACACATTTTTAAGTTGACAAATGTTGCTAACCCCGTCCCTTTCATGTGAACGCGCTCTCAGCCGGACAGAGAAACCCTGGTTGATTTACTGAGTTGATAACCAGCTTCGTAGGACCGCTTATCGACATCACGTTTGTTAGGGTTTGTTAAGCCGGGTACATCGAACATACTTTCATTTTGACACACAGAACAATGAGGGCTATCCACCCTTATCCACAATGTAAACTAATTCACACAGCCTCTTCCCTCTTCTCTCTGTGAGGAGCAGCAGGTTCAGCTTTCAGAACAAAGTAACACAAAATTAAAATGGCATTCATTTTTTTTTAAATATGTCGGGTAGTAATAGATGTATTCATTTTTCTTCTCAAGAGAGTACCAGAATGTGTATTTGATGTTAGTATTTCCAAAAATCTCCTGGGGGAGAATCCCCCCAGCAGGGGTTGGGTGTTCAGCATGTTAACTCTTTCACTTGTGGGGAAGTTGCAGGATTGGCTCCAGGTCACCCTTTTTATTTACTACAAGACAAATGTGACTTTTTATTTCATACAGTTCAATTTGGATTGAGACAGGGAAATAATCTAAACCTCACGTGTGGCGTTTCACTGTCAAGGGGAGCGTGTATGTAATTACATTGCAAATACTGACATGAGTCACACCACTGTATGGGTTAGCCCTACCATAGATTACCCAACAAAAACACTGGCGCCACAACTGCCGACCCGTATTGCGCATGCGCAGATCTAAGATCCACTAGAAATGATAAAAAAGTAAAAGTCTGCTGCTTATTGTTCTCGAGTTCATTTTTATTTATCGTACGATAAGTCAATGAATTGCTTATTGTGACAGGCACACAATAAAACAGTGGAAACAAACATGTGTTTGACTTTCATTAGTGAATGAAACTGTCTGTCCTTTATAGTCTGAGTCCAGTATTGTGTATTTGTATATATTGTATATATATCCTGTATATATGCTAAGGTCCCGCTGCTGACACGATAGCAGTCATTTTGTGCGCATATGTGTAATGTAAAATGTAAAAACCCATGATATCAAAATCTCACTCCAGCCAGGTACCCAAAGTTGGCAACCCTGGTGTAACTCAGCAGAATATGAGAAGAGCAGCACCAGCTGCAAAGAGCTGTGCCTTTTACTGTTTACTTCACTGCGTTTCCCTTCATTAGAACAGCTGAATAGAGATCGAGGCTGCTACGTTTAACCACACACACTTATACACACTACGGTTGCCAGACACTGACCATGATCAAAATCGATTATTCGGCAGCCTTGGCGAATAATAATCGATTATTGTCCTGTCACCGGGGCGCATGGTGTGTGTGTGTGTGTGTGTGTGTGTGTGTGTGTGTGTGTGTGTGTGTGTGTGTGCGTGTGTGTGTGTGTGCGCTTGTACTAACAGAACTTCCAAGAAGTCTAAAATGATAATATTTTACATGTTAACCCCGTTCGCAGGTGTTTGTGTGCTTGGTAGCTTAGCTTGTTACTTATTAGCCAGCTAAGGACGTAAGCCTTTATACATACATATACATGTTAGTTTATGATTCAGCCTTGGGTAAGACTTTTATAGTCTATGGCTATGACGCCCATAATGCTAAACGGGAGCAAATGTTAATAAGGGACCCAATTATCTCAGTGGTGGCCGCCGGAGCTAACGGAGCCGCAGGGGGCTAGCTTCAGCCGGCGTCCTGGAGCTAGCCCACTGCGGCTCCGTTAGGTCCGTGCGGTGGAATCCGTCTTTTCTTAACGTGTGAATGACAAGCATTAAGAATAACAAAATATAGCTAATTCTCTTGCAGATTGTCTCATTTTATTATGAATGTAACGTTTATATAGGGGAACTACACTGTCAGCAGTAACTTGGTATGCATGTATTTCATGTTAGCTTAGCTTCTTAGCCTGAGCTAGCTCTGTTTACTTCCAGTTCGGAGGCAGCAGGTCCCGCCTCGGCTCCGCCTCTTTGCCCTTATTTGGAGCAGGCGGGATTAGACTCTGACGTCACAGTCGAGCCGTTAGTGGCCGACTCCGCCTACTAAGGGCTTCTCGGCAACTCTGCAGAATCCTATGGGTGACGTCACGGACACTACGTCCATTTATATATACAGTCTATGGTTGCAACACAAGTCTGAAGGTGAATTATGTCCAATAACGTGTCACCACAGGGTCTTATTTTATTACGTGTTGATTTCTATCAACACGTAGATTACTATCAACACGTAATGTTGTATCGATGTATATAGAGATGTAGGCCTATTACAGCAAAAGTATTCTCCGTCGGGACTTTCTGCAACAACACCACGCCGTTATCTTGATTCTGATTGGCCAGAAGACATTATCAAAGATGTTCTATTGAGAAGACGATCACTACATGACAAAAGTTTTCAAAACCGTTTCTAGTCTTCGGTATTTCCAGACAAGTGGCTACTGAAATCAATCTTACTAACTGTTGTCTGTGCAATTTACTCCGCGAAGTTGGCGTACTTTATTTAGCTTACTTTAACATAATTCTTCAAGCCATTTCTTGGTAGCCTACCCCAGCCATACCCTGGCGCCGCCACTGTTCCTACATCTAAAGTTTTAGCTGGAAGTGACATGATAGATAAATAGTCTTGTAATGCTTTAAAGAATGAATTGGACAAAGTTGTTCATTATGCACAGCTACATGTTCTTTCAGCACGTTCAGTAGACTGGAAGAATCTCACCGTGCACAGAGGCAGCGCTGGGAAGATAAAAGTAAGTAAGCAGGACTTGTTATCAAGTCCAAATGCCAACTACAACCTTCATGTCTATTTAAAAAAAAGCACATCTCAGGCCCACCACTTTATGAAATTGCAGCCCCGTCTTGAAGATGTGAGAAAAACAGTCATTTTGTTTAGAGCTGTGCAGGTAAAACTAAATGGAAGTGTAATTTCGCTGTATTCTCGGCTTCCTTCTTTAAAGCTCTTTAGCTTTCTCCTGGAGTGACTGGCTATGATGTCAAAGGAAGCCACATAAGCGATCTTGAATTGTATTGTTGTACTTGTTGACAGCATTGATTTTTCGCCATTCATTTCATTAGTGGGACACTTTAAAGATATCCTTGAAAGTGTAATAAAGAGACACAAACGACTTTTGAGTTCCGTTAGCCTCCAGCATACATAGACTTTATGAGAGAACACAATAAAAACTTATAGTGGGATTCAACATTGCCACATTGTGTTATGTGTAAGCAGCTCAGAGGCTAACTTATTCCAATGTTTTCCGTCTGCCAGTAGCGCTCAGCAGATGTTTCGGAGGGGCAGTCGTCAAGGCTCCGGCTGTTGCTATGGGACTCTATTAACCATTCAACAGCACAGCATGATTTAGCTTAAGTTGAAATGTTTTTTGGCTCGAGTCTTGCTGAGCTCAATAACATTCACACCTCAGTAATTCTTTCTTATTTAAAAAATGGCTGGTCAGTTGATGGATTGATCTTCATCAAAGCACTTCATCATTTTAACAGTGTTTCAGCTCACAGTGACCTTTACACAGGAAGAACACCGGAGCACAGTGAAGCCTAAATTAATTGTGTAGCTCCAATAAAGGTTGAAAAGCGTGTTCATGTATTCATTAACCCTAACACGTCAAATGTAGCACTAACATCATTACATTACAGATTTACAGAGAAGTTCACAATAAAAGCAGCAGTTGGTTTATCATTTTGTTGTTCATTTAAATATAAGTTGTTCTATTATTTAAATGTTAGAAACCGTCATTAGGGCCCCTGGATGTGTAAGGCTGAGGATATACTTTCAATTGCCCATTTATGAGACGACTTTGTTTGTTGTAATACATGTCAATAGTTTTTCTACATATGTTGGTTAGAATGTGAACATTTTTGTGAAGCTCAAAGTCTTTCAATGTATTGTTCTCGGTGTGGTTTGAACACATTCCTATAAGATTCAATTTCCATTTCGATGTTAAGGTTTGCTATTCTATCTTCATGGTCTTACCAGACACCAAAGCAGATTCATTGTATGTTTAAACGTACCTGGCAATTACCCTGATTCTGAAACTTGATTCTGATTATTACTATTTATACAATCATGTGACATGCTGACAGCCAACCAATATCTTCAACGTTTCTCTCTGGCTTGCTTCAGACAAATGCTTTAATGGGCGGTGAAGCAGCAATCAAACAGAACCATACATTTATAAAAACACTAAAACACAACATTTACATTAGAAGCATCATTCGAGAACTTTTTTAGAGTGACCCGGAAGTTAGCATCCAAAAGGCTCCCCGACAATATATTATGGTATATTGCAGACAAACACACATTTATGATACCAAACGTGTTTTGTTTGTTTATGATATTTGTATGAGAAAATGCAATCACCAGAAGTAAAAAGCTAACATTAGGAAACTAACTCATGGCCGAAAATGCTTCGTGTCAACAAAGTTAAAAGCGGATTTAGTAGTTTCTTTAGTCACCCTGTAGCAGCCATTTTTATAACATATATAAGCTGCAGGCATTCACATGGTTGGTATTTACTGATATATTTTATGTTGTGGAATAAAATGTGAAAATCTTGAATTTGGCACGTTCAAAAACTAACCCAGTTAAAAACCAGGTTACCAGAAGTGGTACCATGCAAAGGCATTTTAGGGTTTTAGGACTCATTCCTGCACCCCTCTATGGAAGCTTGGTAATTTGTGCAATACATTGCAACTTGGGGCTGTTGGGCTTGAGTGGAATTAATTCCATAAGACGGGCATCTAAAAAAACAAAACAGACATGGGTCACCTATAGAACCTGAGTAGGTCTGAAAAAACACACAGAAATGTCCAACAGGTGTCTCTGGTGCTGACTGTTGCTAGGTGGACCCACACTTATAACACACGAGTCACAGCAGCTAAAGGACTTTCATAACCCGCCCCCCATCTCATCTCCTCCACTTCTCCTTTTTCACAAGCAGAGCTTTCCTTGGACAGGGTCATGCTTGCCTGACTCCCCCCTTTGCTCTCTGCTTCCTCCCCCCCCCACAGCCTCCTGCCCTGTGTTATTGGTCTGCAATGGAGCATGGCGGCAGATGAGGTCCTTTGACACTGAGACAGAAATACAAGATGATCGGGCACTAATAAACATCCGGACGCATTCCATTCTGCGGGCCCCCTCCCCGACGCTATCTGGAGGTTCACGCTGCGTCTCTCTGACCTGATATTTTTTCAGTCTGCAGACTATAGTGTCTTTGCTCTGAGTAAGGCGATCCTAGCTCTTCTCTTTGTGGTGCTAATGTATTTGGAGTCGTCCCCCCCCCCCACCCTTGGGGCTGCAATTATTTTTTATCAGCCTGTGAAAGTTAGTTAAGTGCTACGGAGTGAGGGTGAACAGGGCAGCAAAGGAAGGGGCGGGGGTTGTTTTGTTGACTAAATCATGCCCCTCAGTGCCCCTCAGTGCATGAGACGACAGAAAGCCCCCCCCCCCCACGCACATCAAGGAACCAGGCGCTATTATTGCTCAAATATTTCCCCAGAGTTGGAGGGGGAGCATTGGAAACAAATGAAGTCATAATGGAAAAGGGGGACAGGCAAGGGGAGGGACAGGAAAGGGATGAGGAAGTAATTGGTAGAGACGGGACGATAAGATAACAGGCCGACTAGCTTCTTTATTTAATTAGCTCTCCTCTGAACTCTGCACCTAGCCCCCCCCCCCCCTGCTATGTGTGTCGTCTGCTGAGGTTGCTCGGAGCACATATGGCTGCGCGACAGTATAAACGCTTGATCAGTTGCTCTCATTTGCATATTTTAACAGGCTAATTGGTCTAATGTATGCAGCTGTAAGCACATTAGGATAATTAAAGTACATGTGATGCTCGAGCTGTCATGAGATGCTGACCTGTGCTCCTTCCTGGAATCTTTTTTTTTTCAGCAACAGCTGTTTCACTCACAAAACTTGCAGATCGGACACATTCAAATCTTAACCTGTTACAATTAGTTGGGTACAGTGTCTTAACTCAACAGGTGCTGTTCATGAAACTCATGTTTTGCAGTCAAACATTTATATATATTTATTTTAAGATATTCTTTGAGGCACCAGTGCCTTCATGGCGAGACAGAGTCAAACGGGGATCAGAGGGATAACATGCAGCACATGGACGCAGGCGGGATTTGAACCCTGGTCATCCACACAGGGACAGAGCACTGGCATCACGAGCAGCAAACAAGTAAGCAATGTGGCATCCCAAAAACAAATAGAAAAGAGAAGGAAAACATTTTGATTTTTAAATATATTGTCAAACATATTTGTATCTTTATGGTTTATTGCACTTATTGTAAGTCACTTTAGATAAAGGCGTCAGCTAAATGTAATGTAATGATCAATGAACAAAACAAGTTGACCTGCAGGGATGTTATTACGTTGGTGTTTGATTTTAAAATGAAACAACATTTTGAGCAGGTGCTGGATGTAAATGATTCTACCAAAATAATCATGATATCTGAAATGGGAATATGTGTTCAATGGCAATCCATCCATTAGTGGAGTCTCTATGAGCCTAATGGAGGACTTTAAATGTTTATCTGACCAAGTGCATTAGTATCATCATGGTATCAGGTATCTAACTGAAATGGGACCAGTGCCCCAATGCGCACCTGTAGAGTGAATAGGGGGGGGGGGCATGCCAACGGACAGGTGATAAGAATGCTATTGGAGATGGTGAGAGGGTTGTAACTGAGAGGCACTAAAAGCTCCAAGCTCCTTTGTGTGTGGTGTGTGTGTGTGTGTGTGTGTGTGTGTGTGTGTGTGTGTGTGTGTGTGTGTGTGTGTGTGTGTGTATGTGTGTGTGTGTGTGTGTGTGTGTGTGTGTGTGTGAGCTCCATTATCACACTGTCAGGGTGCACTGGCGTCATGGGTCTCGAGGATCACACAAAGACTCCACTGTGAGGACAGGTGAAGCCAACACAAACAATTCATAGTGCTCCGTCACCTGCAGCACACTGTGGATGGGGAGAGGTGGGATAGCGTATGCACTTTTATACAGAAGGTAACATTCACTAATAGGCCTTTCCTTACAGCAGACTCCTTTACGAGGCCCTTTTATCCTTATAGAGGGTTTCTCTTTCCTGTAGTGTGTTATAGGAGGTAGTGCATGTAAATGGTCTGCAAAGGCTAGACTCCCTGTGTTCCCTCCAGAGGGAGTTTCTCTCACACACACTCCCCTCCGCCTGAAACTTCACTTCCCGCAACATAATTACATCACTATGTAACACTTGTGCTTCTATTAGTGAGCACTCCAACACATTGTACGAGATAGGCTAAGGGGCGGGACATCTCTAAGTGGGTGACCAATCGCAACAGAGCCGACCAGCTAACCAATCAGAGCAGAGTGGGCTCTGGTTTCAGACGGAGGGTGAAAAGAGGTGCTGCAGCAGTTCGATATCAACCTGAAACTGAGCATACATGTACTCCTTAATGTGAATACATTCGGATCGAAATGTGCCTCTTTTTTATGCAATTGAGCTTCACATAAAAGATCAGTGTAGCAATGTCACCACGTAGCAGTGACATAATGGCGTCTTCAGAGAGGGGGTGGCAACTGAAGCGCGTTTATAAAGGGGCGTCTCCTCAAACAGATTTACGTTGGATTGCAAGTCCTTAAATGTACAAATTGTCAGGATGCAGACAAATGTGGCCGCAATCCATTCTTTTGAATTATCTTTTCTCTTCTCTTTCTCTTTGCTTCCTGTCCTTCCCTCTAGTTTTCCAATTCCCACATACAAACAAATCTCCTTCCATCTTTTCAAGTCTCTCATCTTGTCACTTTGTAGGCCTTTGTGCCCTCATCCTCTCTTCTCCATCCTGCAACAGCTCAATCCCTCTTTATCCCTCCTCCAGTCTCCCTGCTTACTCTGTCTGTCTCTTCTCAGCTCATTGTCTCCTTCCTCTCTTTCTCCTTTCTCCTCTCGCTAAATCCCACTTGTCCCCCTCTCTACTGTACCTCTCACGTGTCCATCTCCCCTTTCTTTGTGTACCTGACTCTGAGCCTGCAGAAACCAAGGGGCTATAGTGGCTTAACTTTAATTGATGCATGGGATAGAGGGAAGGGAGGGGGAGGGATGGCTCGGGGCTGACAAGGTTAATTCTGTTTTTCCTGGCTCCCGGTCACCTGGCGGCAATTAAACCCATGACATGTCTCCCGATGGAAGGAGACACTGACAGAAAGTGAGAGGGGGGGGGGGGGAAGAGATTGGTTCCATGTTCAAAGGAATTTCAAACAAAAGAATGGCATGACAAAGTGAGGGGGGGGGGGGGCTGCGTGAAGCAAATGAGATACATCAGCATGGTCGGGATGCTGTGCAGTAATGAAGAATTGGAATTCAGGGGATTATGCTTGTATTGATATTGACAGTTTCTTCAAGGGACGCCTGCATCAAATGCTCTCCTGGAATATTGTGATTGTGGATGAAGTCGACAATGCAGAGATCTGAGCAGTTCTGCACTGAATTCATTAACTTTGTATTATGGAGAAAGACCTGCAGGTGTGCCAGTGATAGAAACAAACAACTGATAATCCAAGTGAAATCCCATTGTTGTAACATGTACATTCCATATGCATTCAGGCTCTCTGTTCATTTAGATGTGAGATACATTGTGTTTCTGCCTGTAGAATAAGCAGAATTAAAGAATGCTATGGAGACACTACAGGCAGAGACAAAAGCTATTTAATTAGTTCTTCAACTATGGCTGTTTAGTTTAGATGAACAAATGTCCCCAAAAGTTGAGATATATAAGGGTTTTACTTTTCACTAGTGTAATGTATATCGAAAAACTAGCTACATATTAAAAGTTTAAATACAAAATAGAGGACTAAATGTCATCTTCATATCACTGATTTGAATGGAACAACAACATTGGGCTTCATAGTGCATAAACACACGTTTAGGTCAGTGTACAATTGTGGTCAAAAGTGTACATACACTTGTAAAGAACATGTATGAATGACAGTCTTGACTTTCCAATAATTTCTACAACTCTTATTTTTCTTTGATAGAGTTATTGGAACACATACCTCTTTGTCACAAAACAAAATTATTTTATTTATTTAAAATAGTTATTTTATGAATTTAGTATGGGTCTTCTGAAAATGTGATACAATCTGCTGGGTCAAAAATATACATACAGCAACATGAATTATCAATGTTGCCGATGTAGAAAGTTGTGTCAATCAATTTAGCTTGTTGACATGGGCTCTTAACTTCTTGTGCGTGATCATAATTGACATAATGTGAAGCTGCTGGGACACAGGTGTCAGTGTCCCAAGTCAAACGTGTTTTACATCGCCATGGGCTGAGAGGCTGCCATGCAGGAAGGAAGCCCTAGCTCTAGAAGCGCCACATTGAGGCTCGACTGAAGTTTGCTGCTGTTCAAATGGACAAAGAAAAGGCCTTCTGGAGTAAAGTTCTGGGGTCAGATGAAGCAGAAAAGGTATCCGTTTGGCCATGATGACCAGAAATATTTTTGGAGGAGAGAAGGTGAGGCCTTTAACCCCAACATCACCATGCCTACTGTCAAGCATGGTGGTGGTATGCACCGAGCATGTTCTGCTGCTAATGGAACTGGTGCTTTACAGAAAGTCAATGGATTGTAATGAAGAAAGAGGATTACTTCCAAATTCTTCAAGAGAACCTACAATCATCAGCCAGAAGGTTGGGTCTTGGGCGCAGTTGAGTGTTCCAACAGGACAATGACCACAGACACGTACAAAGTGGTAAAGAAATTGATACATCAGGCTAGAATTAAGGTTTTAGAATGGCTTCCCAAAGTCCTGACTTAAACCCGACCGAGAACATGTGGACAGTGCTGAAGAAACAAGTCCATGTCAGAAAGCCAACACATTTAGCTGAATTCTGTTAAGAGGAGTGATCAAAGATTCAACCAGAAGCTTGCCAGGAGATTGTGGATGACTACCAAAAGCGCCTAATTGAGGTGAAAATGACCAAAAAAACATGTTACCAAATATTAGCATTCCTCTATGTATATTTTTGACCCAGCAGATTTGATCACATTTTCAGAAGACCCATTATAAATTCATAAAATAACCAAACTTCATGATTTTAGTTTTGTGACAAAGTAGTATGTGCTCCAATAACTCTATCACAGAAAAATAAGAGATGTAGAAATGATTGAACAGTCAAGACTGTCATGAAATACAAGTTATTTGTGTGTGTGTATGTAAACTTTGGACCACAACTACATGTATATTTCTATTCAATTATGATTCATCTTTAATGTATCCAGTCTAATCACTCAACATTTTCAGACAACAGATGGTGAAGTGAAGAGTCAAATAACGCCCTTTTACAAAAAGATAACAGTCTATGGATGTGGAAATGACCTACCCCATGTAACCCTATAATCCCATGGATGTATAATAAGAACTGGATACAGCGTTGGAGGCGGGGTCTTGTTCTTTACTATGAGAGCTGCTCATTGGCACATGAAGGCAAAATGGCCCAACTTTTGAGAGAGCCAAACGTCACAGATTACCCATCATGCCTGGCTAGAGCATGCGCAGTTGAGTTGCCCCTTAAGCCCCGCCCCCCGAGCTCCCACTCTTGGCTCACTAGAATGAATGGAGAGAGAAAATACATCTAGATTCGGCTTTTAGTGCATTTTACAACTTTAAGGACAGAATGATTCTAATAAGGGCTATAACATAGTTCATACTGGGTAGTTTATTTAGTTAAAACGCCCCCCCTTTGGGAAAGACTACATTTTCACTATTCAATAAATAAACATCAATACAACAATTCATACATTTTTTTATTTTGTAGCAAAATATGTTTTTACATCCATCCTTTTCAAAAACTAGACATATTGAAGTACTGGAAAAACATGGTTGTGTTTTGTTCTGCTTTGGGTAGGGGTAGGGGTTGCTTTGGGTATCAAATATTTATAAAAAAGAATACAAAAATAATCAAAGATTCATGATCTTCACTTGGAGTGTCTTGCAAAAATATTTTGGATAAAACAAATACCTGTCTCTCTTGTTTTTTTGTTTTCTAAGCCTATCAACAGGGGGTACCCCACATGCAGCCTGCAGGTAGCCTGTCTGGTGGGGCGGGGGGGGGGGGGGGGGGGGGGGGGGGGACGACAAATGAAGCTTTTTTGTACCAGTGCAGAGAAGAGGTAGAAGTACAGTAGAGGGGGAAGGGCTTTGCAGAGAGTGTCTGTGATACAAAGAGATATCCAACATTTCCTCTGTACAGAAATGTGAAAATGAAACTAGAATTGTGTTCTGGATAGTTATGAACGTGAGCATTTATTTAACGAGATAAAGCCTCATTAGCAAATAAAAAAATATATATTTCAGGAAATTTGTTTTGAAACACTTCATTGTCTTGATGTACCTTTGTGTCTCACAATTAGAAGACATTCACTCATGATGGATATGTGTTACTAATCATTTTAAGAAAAAGCACAGATGTAAACAACTTTGACACATGGCTTTCTTCTGTTCATGTTTTTTATGTTATTTCTTTATATAATACATAAAATATATTTATATTGTTATTTTATTAGATAAATTATATTTGTATTATTTATTTATGTTGTTTTTTTGTATCATGTGTCTGACCCAGTTGGTCAGTCCACATGATTTATCAGGGGGAGTTTCAGCCTAAACCAAATCTATCAAATGTTGAACGTTTCTGGTGTTTCATCAGCATTTGTTTACAACTTCAAAGTAAAAGAAGAAGGTACTAAAATGTGTCATGTTGGGAACACAATTACCAAGCACACAAACAGAGATTATGGTTTGGCTCAGACAAACTATCTGATTTCTTCACACAGACCCAGCCAATCAGCAGCCAGCTCCTATATTTACCCAGCATTCATCATTTCCTGGCATTTTGGCATTCCTCTGTGACACAATTGCGCTGGAGACCTCGTTGTTCTGTGCCCCGAAACAAAACAGAGCACCACCCATCAACAGCGTCCAGGGGGGGGGGGTGAGATGTGGTGTGTCGGCAGAGATAAGGAATGATTAAAGAGCGAGCGAGAGAGCAGACATGCTGAGTTGATCCAGCTAACTGTTCACTCATCAGTCTGCTAATGGTCTGGAGGGGGGGGGGCATTGTTTCAACATGGGTTTCCAGATGTTACAATATGGCCTCCCTTTATATTTATGTCTTTGCTCTCCTTTTTCTCTTTCTTCTCTGCTCACTTTCTTTTTTGAAAACCCCTTCTGTGTGTTAATGAAGAAAACGCAATAGGGGTGTGCACCTTGGATTTCTGAGCATATTAATAGTGTTTTTGTTGTTGTTGTGACCTTGTGTCATTATGAAAGCCTCTCAAAGATGTTCCTTTTATTATTAGTCTTTTTACAAGAACCATACATAAAACCACATTAATGTCAGAGGTAACGAGAGAATTAATGTACAACATGTAAATAAATATTTTCCATCTGTAGCACCTTGACACATATCAATGAACATATACTAAATAACATCATTTAAACACCAATGAACTGTCTTTCCTTAACTAACACCTTCACAGAGAAACATACAGCACACAGACACATCCAGTATGAAGTCTGGAAAGGACTAAACACATGCTGCGTCTGTCCCAACGTGGACAACATGTTCCAGTCAGTGCTTTGCAGATAGCCCCACACCTGCTATGACTCCAGCATGAAATATCGTAATGTACACATTGTAATGTCAAACATGATGTTAAATCCCTAACAGCATGATTGGCTGGAGGTAGAAAACATGGGCTTCAATTTGTCATGTATCAACCTATTCCTAATGCCAACGAGAACAAAACAGAGCTTTTCAGAGCGCTCGGCTTTCTTATGCTCCGTATGCTGCAAGCCCTTTGAGTTGAAAATATTTCACATCTTCAGAAAAGCGCCGGAGACGTCACTGTAGTTAATTGATGGAGAAGCTTGTTTTGGACTGTGTTTGTCAGACGGAAACTACCAAAATAAAGACCAAAATGTTCATTTATAGCTTTCAATACAACATTTCAGTGAAGCCCACCACTGTATCCGTCTGGAATCAGAAGCATTGATGGTCTGCCAGAACAAGGCGCTGTGTGGACCCTACATTGGTACCACAGCAACCCATGCAGATAGTTTGGTGATGTCTGTGCACTAATCCCATCTGATCACCGTCAAACTGCAGTGTGTTTTAAAGAGTAAGTCTAAAGGCGGACCAACCCTCAAATCTCTCTCCACTCTTCATGTAAGCTCTTACATCTGTTTACAGTCCACATATATTCATATTAGGGCTGTCAGTCGATTCAAATATTTAATCGCGATTAATCGCATGATTGTCCATAGTTAATCGCGATTAATCGCAAATGAATCGCACATTTTTGATCTGTTCTGTGTGTGTGTGTGTGTGTGATGGATCGTTGGAGCTATGTGCAACTCAAGGCATATGCTCGAACGGGAGCTGCCTGGACGCTGCAATCATGTTGCGCACTATCCTTGCTGTGTGTGCTGACTTTTCGTACAATGTCCCTCTGTCTGGCTTCCTGCATAAAGTCAAGTGCTCGGCGCAGTTGTGGCGAAATGTCGCTCCTCTGTTTTCATTTAAACAGCTCCTTATATCCGTTAGCGCAGCTAGCTAGCATCAGATGCTAACAACAACAATGCACGTAAGGTCTCTCTCTCGCTCGCTCGTGCCACACATACACACACCCTCCCAGTCCTCTCGATGGCCAGTCAGTGCCTGCCGGTGAGCGTGGAAGTGTGGTCTGCAGCAAGCGGACGGCAGGAGCGGGGCTGTCAGCATCAGCTTGTAGATGGTATTTTAAACTCGATGCGCTCTGAAACTACGGGGCGGCCGAGGAAAAAAAATATTATTAACGCGTGTTAACTTGACAGCCCTAATTCATATATAATTGACAATAAGCGGATTGTATTCCACTGTACAGTATTTCATCCTACATTATGTTAACCTCATTAAATTACTTGTAAATAGTTGCCGGCCGCCCCACCTCTTCCCACATACAAAAAAAAATATTTAAAAAAAAAATATTTTAAAAATATATATATTTTACATGTATTTTTAATGAACAAGGTAAATATCATACAATTGGTATCAGTAAAATGTATAATCTACAATAAAATCTTGTTTAAAATTGTGTTACGATGTCTAAAGTTACTGATAAGTCACATGTTTCCTGCCTGGCCTTGCCCATGGCATTAGTTTATCATTACCGGGCGGAGCCCCCGAGCCAAACAGCAGCAACCAGCACGTTGCAAAAATCTCAATAGTAAATTGTGCCGCCGAAACGTAATTTCAGCCAATCAGCACCGTCAAATATTTTGGTCACGAGGGCGCTCACGTTGGCGCCCACGTTGCTTACGTGCGGTGACGTGAGTTGTTTTTTAGACTCGTGAGTGACCAAGGTGATGCAGTAGTTGGATGAGAATGGTGTGCAGGTGGAGTCGCCGGACCTCGGTCCGCACCCAATTCCGTGCAAGAGCTAATCTCCAATCCTTTCGAAAGGAGAAGTTTGGGAGATAAACTGTTGCTTAAAGACCTTGGACCGGACCAACCCGATTTTGTATATATCACAGCAAGCTCGTGAAAAAGACAAAACGTATCAACGAGGCTTCTTGCGTAGCTGGTACACCAGAAAGGCATGGCTAGCTGGATGCAAACAGGTAAATGCTATCTTTTATTTCCCATGCTTGCTCTTCAAACAGCCGGGGACAGATACGATCTGTTCAGAAACTAGACAAAAGTTAAACAAGTACAAACCACAGACTGTCTGTGTTATGGAGAATACAGTCGCTGGTTTATTTATGTCTGTATAGGCCGTTGTTGTGAGTGTGGACGGTCGGAGCATATATAACGTTAGCTTAGCCAAGCTCCATTCAGAAAACAAGCATTCTAAAACGATTTGCATTAATACCAACAAGTACAGAGCGGCTTTTGTGCATATCACAAACAAACCTTTGAATGTTAAATCTTGACATCATTTGTTTAAATACATGTAATCGTGCATGCAGCCTATCTCAGTGTTGTGGAAAGAGGTTTTCAGATACAGAGTTGTGTTGGATTAGATTAATGAATGTAATTTAATATATAATATTCTATTATTCGTACATTACATTTGAGATACTTCTTTTTGCATTGGAAGAAAGAGGTAGACAGTAAAGGAAGGAGAGAAGAGAGAAACCAGATGGTGTGCTGCAAATAGTAGGTTTAGAAATGGAAAGAAAAGAAAATAGAATGGAGACTGAAGGAAGCGGGACTGGAGATAAATGGGGTTAGCTTGTGGAGTACAAGGAAAACCAAAGAGAGAACATGAGAGAAGCAAACACATTCTCTGCAAACACAGCTGCAACCCCGGCAGAACCTTTAACTGTTGATTCTCCTTGCCAGAACACATCTACCATGTGGCAAATTGCAGATGATTGAATATGTGAGAATTACAAATCAGCCACAGACTCCACTGAGACATGCATTTACATTTTAGGTATTAATCTGCTGTTAGAGTAAGTACAGTTAAGAGGTTCAGTTTCTAAAAGGTTAAACATTTGACAGAAACTATTATTAGGACACATCTAGAGTAAATATTAATTCTAGCCATTACAGCTTCCAAGGTTCACCTCACTCATATGAAGGTCACAAACCTAATGTCTCAGGTCTACCTTTGATCCAAATGCATCAAAGATAAGCAAAGCATTTCATGAAAGATAATGGCAATTATTTGAATTTGTACTTAATGCAACACTTTCGTGGCACTAATGGATCCAAAAAACAAGATGGCAATGGTGAAATACAAAGATTGTGCCAACAAAGTCCAACTTGAGATGGCAGTCAAATAAAGAAAACCAATCGGTGAGTTGCTTTAAACCAAATTGTAGCTAGCAGTCTTGAAACTGAAGTGTTTAAGCTTTTTATTTAAACCTGATTAGTTACTCAGTTAAGTTAATTACCTTGAACCTGTCAAAGTTGACATCAAGTTTTAAATTGGCCTGTCACAGTATTTTGGGCGTCAGAGTAACTTGCTAACTCGAGCAATGGGAATGTGGATTGGCTGAAATGCAGGTTGAGCAGCAGTCACAATGCTTTCAGTTTAATGCATAAATCAGAGCTGCAAACGACCAGTTTATGAAGTCTGTCTAATGATGTGAAGTTAAAAAATCTTACAGCCTGTCCCCAGCATAAGGACACTTAAACATGACAATACTGCCTAATCTTACAATCTGAAAGAGCTCTTTCACATGACAACAAATGCATTCACAGATCAAACCAGTTGACTGGCCTCCAAACCACCAGCACATGCCCTCCGCCCTTTGGATTTGGTCCAATACGCAATGATTAAACCTCATTATCCCTTTTCTCTTCCACAAATCCACCCATTTTGGGTTTAGGTCCTCAATCAAGGAAGCTATTGTTGTGTTCCCACCTGGCTGCTGGAGATAGAGGACTGGGGAGGGAATCCAACTTGAGACACTTAAAGCACTTGCTAATACAGACGTTTAGTGGGCTTTCTCTATTGTTGCCAGCTTGTCGGATTAAATGAAGCTAAACGATTAGGACTCGTGCATACAGTATTGCTCTGTAATTGCAGCGTGTATTGTTAAGCTGTAATTGCCCAATAAAAATCATCTGCCAAATGATTTCAAAGTTGAATAACCAACGCAAACAAGAGGATGTCTGTTTAGTGGAGTTACAAAGTCTTTGTATGT
This sequence comes from Harpagifer antarcticus, assembly GCA_902827135.1. Taxonomy (NCBI): domain Eukaryota; kingdom Metazoa; phylum Chordata; class Actinopteri; order Perciformes; family Harpagiferidae; genus Harpagifer; species Harpagifer antarcticus. Next base: position 23,670,129 of record CADEHL010001005.1, on the reverse strand, counting down.
CTTTAAATTGTTTTTTTGTAATACTTGTTCCCCTTTTCAATTGGTCTCTTGCATAATAGCTGATGTTTCTTTTTCCCATTTGCTCAAGATGGAAATAAAAACACTGAGACCGGACATACTGGACTTTTAGAACTCTGGCAGCAAACCATTAATAACATTCTAGGATGCCTCAGATGTCAAGTCCACCTCAAGTTTGATTTAAATTAAAGTGCTGACGAATGTATTCCTCGGGACGAAGATGTGATTGACATCTCATATCATTCGATCCTCAGCCCTATTAAAATACCAAAAGTATTTTCATTGAGTGTCTATGATGGGAACAGTGAGAGGAAGAGCAGGTAATCTGAGAGGGTTCCCTTTAGGACTGCTAAAGGTGCTGCACACACAGATAATGTCTCATCATAGTGAAATCAACCCACTTTCTAGAAAAAGAGATGGGAAATTGTACAGTTTCTTAACATTCAAAACCTAATTATATATGCTCTACATGCTGGACTTCTAGACAAGGAAAGGGGGGAGGCAATGTGTCGTTTCCAGGAAAATGTCCAGCTGTACACTAAGGTTGAATAAGAAGTGTGTGGTTTCAAATCTTGGCAGAGACTTGTCTCTAAATCCCAGCAGAAGGTAATTGTGTAATTGAACATGATAAATGTCTTGTATGTATGCTCACAAATGTGTATTTCTATGTGATTTTATGCTATCCTAGTGTGTGATCTGGGCGCTATTTCAAGCTTATCTTCTAGAACGTAACCCACAGAGGAATGCTTCCTTCCTCTCATGTTTTTCTGATGTAGTGTCACAACACACTACCTTAGTAGATTCCAGCAAAAACTGCCTTTGTCAGATGTAAAGCAGAGACTGTTTTTACCATTAGCTTCCTCTGGCTGAGCGGCTGGTTCTGTTTGCAGTGTGACTTCCTGTCACTCAGTGCACGTTATTAGCTTTGTTGTTAAGAGGTCTGTACAAATCTCCATGTGTTGGTTTTGTGCCAAGATACTTGAAGGGGGGGGGGATTTGAACGCTTGAGCAACAAAAGTTTAAAGCAGGGAACGTTTAGCCTCCTAAAAGTTCATTGCTTAGTTAAACAATTTGCAACATTAGCTTAACACTCAAGCGTTTGTCATTATGACAAAACCATTCCAATAATTGTTAGTTTCAACACGACTGAAGGCCCTCGCTCATATAACCTCCTGAAGATTGTCTGGAGATTAACTTTCCAACCTTTTTCAACTCAGGGCCCACTTAAGAATCTATAAAATATTTGCGGCCCACATTCAACCATAAACAATACGGAGGTTAAATAAAGTTCTGATTGGTTAATTCAGTAGTACAGACCCGTTGCTAAGGAGGATCAAGAAACAGAAAGGAAAAGAGTTTCAAATTAAAACAAATCTTAATAGTGAAATATTTCCAAACAAATCATAATATGTTGCTAATTATTTGGCGGCCCACTGTGGGGACTTATTTACACACATCATTTTTATTATTTTATCCCTTTTCCAGACATTGCTTTCCATAGTTTTTAAATCACTGTCTGAGCTGTTACCTCGTTGTGCAACTAAGAAAAACAAACATTAGAAATTGTACAACTATATATTTAAGAAATTAAAACAAATCTTAATAGTGAAATATTTCCAAACAAATCATAATATGTTGCTAATTATTTGGCGGCCCACTGTGGGGCCGCGGCCCACAGGTTGGGAACTGCTGGTCTAGATAATTTCAGGGTTGCAGTGCAAGTGTGAAAGGGGATAATAGTCAAAGTCTTAACGTCGTAATCGCCTATTGTTCAGGCCTCAGGCTCGAAAATGACATGCCCAGAATGAATGAGTATATCTTCCCAACTAAAAGGGGTATATGAATAATCTTTTTTCTCAAAGCAATGATACATCTGTGAGTTGGCTGTATGTGTCGGAATCAATATAGATATTTTTATTTTAAAGTAAATTCAGATTGAACATAGTAAAACAATTTGAATTCTAATCTCCGCATAAGAAACCCCATTATTTATAGTGAAAACTATAATAGTGATAACTCAGACTAAAGTGAACTATCTAAACACTCAGAGTCCTTTACCTCACTGAACCTCTCAGTCTGACTGGAGAGGACTCTCCCTCCACATCATTGTAGAAACATCTTCTTCTTCCGTTAGAGCAGCTAGCACCAGATGCTAATAACAACAGCGCTGGTTCCAGTGCACCCTCCCTCTCTCCCTCGCTCACTCGCACTTTGGCTGTGAGCTGCGGCGCCAGATAAGCCAACATCCCTCATTTTCATCACTTACAGCGCCCATCGTACAGGGCGAATGAAAAGTGTAACCGGGGTGAAAAGCGTGTTACATTTACTTAATTATGAATGTTGTTACATCAAGGCCTAACATTAGGATGAGCGCCAACGGTCAAAACATTTTTTTTTCCTCCCAGAGCTGCCAGCGCAGCGCCTCCACAGATCTGGCGCCCTAGGCGAACATCTGTAACGGCAGTGCGACTGGCTGGCCCTGGGCCCAGGTTACGCTGTAGGAAGTGTAGGTACAACCACAGTCTATAGGTACAACGCTACATGTCCCGCCCCGTCGCAGTCATACAGTAGGCTACGGAGAGCGGCGAGAAACATTTCCTCAGGCATCGAAAAGCGGAACCGAAATTCACATTTCTAAATGATGCTGTTGGAATCGAAATGTTGGAACCGGTTCTCGGTACACAACCCTAGTCAAGGTAGATGCCAATTTAGTGAGGTTTAGCAGGTAGGTCCAGGCGGACTCACCTTTGGGTACATTTGGTTACCATCAGTGCCATTTGACCTTTCTCAGGTACCACAGTGTAAAACTCATTGTATGTAATTGAAATATCACTATAGGTATTCATTCCATCCAACTACAACTGTTTTGGACCTTTTTGGAAAGTTCACCCAGACCTCTATACCTTTTTTTGCCACAAAGCGTTATGTTGTGCCAGCTGGCAATCAGACCTATGCATTACACAGAGTTGTATCTCTGGAATCCATTGGTCAAATTGGGTGATTGACACCTCTTTGTAACCATTAGAGCCAATATAACTAATACATGGGGCAGTTCATAAGTCCATGTAAACATTACCATTGGTCAGTTAGAATGACTCACACACAGGCATGCCCAAAGCAGATGCTCCGTCCGGCTAACCATTATACCCCGTTTATTACAAATAAATGTAATTATGGATTATCAGTAATCATTTTAAAATGACACAGAGACATTGGATTAACCCTCAGCAGCGATTTTATGCCCTTGAACACAACCTTTGATCACAAAACAGCAAAGGTAAGACATATGTATAGTTATGGCTCTGGAAAGTGAAGTTGTTTGTTGCTGATCTAGACGCTTGCTGTTGGAATTGTGTTTCCTTTAGGTAAAGATGGTCGTCATCGTCTGTTAGCTAAGTTTCTTCCCGTTAAGTGGGTATGCCACATTAATAGGTTGTTAAATGTTAACAAGCCCTGGGATGGTGTTTCTTACAAGATGCTGCGTGGGGGGCAATCGGGCTCAAGAGGTTAAGAATGTTCTAGGTCAAGAAAGCGAACCCCCCTTGCCCCTGTACATACGCATGTCCACGGTACTGAAGTCAATGTAAGTTGCTTTGGCTAAGAGCATCAGCGGTATATTTCTTACCATGTTAACAATGTTTGTGAAGAGTTCTAGCATGCTAACATGTGTTAGGACAAACAACGTTTTTCTTCTTCCTGACGCTTTTAAAGAGTTGAAAGACTGCCAAATGTATTAAAGTATATTCTGAAATCTAATGGCGTGTCAATCATTGTCATATCGTTGAGCATTTATTCAAAGGGTTGTAGGCCTACTGTATGTGGACTTCATTCTACATATAGTAGAACACTCAGGAAGTTGTACATACATTGATTTTTCGCAGACTTAATATCACATCATCTGTTTGTACAATACAAACACTTCTCTTCCCCGAGTAAGCGTGAACACATTTTTATTTATGGAGATTTCTACCATTATTATTGTGGTTTGTCCTATTCTAGCTTTACACTACACTGCACTATTTTGAGCTGTCTATTATTATGTATTCTATAACACATAGGTTTGAGCAAGCTCTCTGATTGATCAATAGGCGTGTTTGATTACACGATCAAACAGAACGTGCCTAATCACAAAGTATCCAGTGGCCTACACACGCCACTAGCCTACCGAAACTACTTCCATGAGCCTACATCGTGTGGTTTCCATAGCGACGTTTAGCGACACACAGCCGTTACACTGTTATACATTGTCTCTCGTTGGAAATCGGTAGCTACAAAATGTCAGATTTTAAAGTTAATTTTGATTTGTTGGGCGGCCTCAGTATTGATGAATGGTTGGACATGGACACAGACCACAAAACCAACGAAAGATTTGCGTCAGAAGCACCTCCATACAGCGGCTGGCGGAGGCAGGGTTGGAGGCCAGAGAAATCATGTCCGTTAGCGGACATAAAAACGAGTCATCGCTTCGCAGCTACTGGGCTCCATCTCTAGACAACAGAAAGATGTGGACCAACGCGCTTTTTGCCGGTCCGGGACACGCCATGAAACGGCCACTGGAGGAAAGCTCTTCCTATAACGTAGTCCTACCCGTGAACACCACAGCAGCACCTGCAAAAAAGTCTGGCATGGAGTTCATGGAGAGCTGTTTCAAGAATTGCACTTTTAATGGCAGCATGAACATCCACCTTCATTCTGAACCCAAAATGTTTCAGCACCAGGGACAGCCTGATTTGATTTGTTCCGCTAATCCCACACAGTGATTACTCAGATATTTAAATAGCCTAATTCAAGAATTGTTTTCAATAAATTGTTCTCAATAAATTGGTTAATAATATATTATTTACTATAATTATATCAATAACTGTAAGCGGGGTAGCAGGAGTGTTCGATTGATCGGCTATCGTTACCATGGGAACTACTTTCTAGGAACTACTTTCTGACGGAGATTAACTCAAGCAGAAAGCGTAGGTTTGGGAGCAAATTAGCCGACATTATGACATTATTTTACGATATTGTTGATTACAATGATAGTTTGTGTAATAGAATCGCAATCATACACGAGAGGCCGTTCTTGAACGTCATTATTGGTACGACAGTACTGCGGCAGGACCGAGGCGCTTGCGCCGAGGTCCGTACGCCTGTAAATTCCACTCTGTAAAACAGCTGTCATCACAACTAACTCAGTTCATAAATCTTATTTAAGTATATTTAAGTATATGTGAGTTTCCATTCATATGATGGTAACGATCACATATTCCATACTGGGTCAGTTAACAGAACGTCAGGCATCACTCCACACAACACAGCTGCAGTCAATACAGCGCCAAACTGGTGATGAATCATCAGCAGTGAAATTCAGTTCAATTGATCCTAAAAACAATGATGAGGAGGAGACATCATCATATGTCATACATGTCATACATTGATGTACGGAGTTATTGAATGTGACGGACAGCGGGACACAAACAATCTGCATTGTATTCTGACACAGTCTCTTGAATCTCATTGGTCTGAGGCAGCGGATGGAACACGTACACATGTACACACACGCACACACTCACGGTAACACACACACTGTTTTATTTGTTCAATGGTATCATTATATACCTGCATTAAATACAACGCAAGGCAAGTGTATTAATAAAGCACTTTTTAAAAACCAGGCCATTGAAAGTGCTTGACAAAAAGTATTCACAACATTAACACATACGTACAAAAGAAACAAAATATAACACTTCATTTAAATACAATTACAAACAGTAAGTAAAAAGCTAAAGATAAACAAATTAAGAGAAGCTCAAATAGAATAAGTCACGTAGAAAAGTCAAGAATAAAAGAGACGGTGTAGTTTAAGACATGAAACGAAACAGTGACAGTTACAGTGGACCTGCAGGTTTCTGGGAGTTTGTTCCAGATATTTGGAGCATAATAACTGAGCGTTGCTTCTCCATGTTTAGTTCTGATTCTGGGGACAGAAAGCAGATGTGACAGTTCATAAAGTAGCTGAGGAGCACAAATGTGTTTTGGCCCTAAACCATTCAATGCTTTATAAACCAGCAGCAGTATTTTCAAATCAATTATTTGACAGACAGGACGCGGGTGTACAGACCTCAGAATGTGATCCACTGTGTTGGTGTTAGTGAGGCCTCGAGCAGCAGCCTTCTGCTAATGTGACCTCTGCTGGTCCTTTACTTTAAATATAAGGGCAGAAAAACAACTGAAAGACCTTTGGTCCTAGATTTCCCATAATGTAATTCAATAGCATCCTTTGATCCTCCCAACTACCATGTCCTTCAGACTGTCTTTTAGGCTCTTAAGGAAGGTCAGATCGAGATTAGCCTGTGTTTGTGTTAAAAATGTTTAAATGTGTTTGTTTAATGTTGAGCCCTGTCAATTGTGCAATTTCTGTCAATTTTTTAAAAGACAACACGGTTAATCAATCCATCTCAAAGTCAAAACAGCAGAGAGCACTACTACAAATAGTGTTTTCATGCTGAGAAGCACTCCTTGTGAATAGTAAATCTGGCATGAAAAATCAGTGCCCTTTAGAGTTCTTATAGTATCACTGGCAATTTAATGTCATAGCAAGTTGGGTAAATATCAGAGTCAGTTATCCTGGTGGAAATCTGTCTGACTGCACGCTTCATTCTGATGACAGTCCACCTCTCGCCACAGAGTAATTAGAGAATTATGAAAGGCCGAGGTGACAGTGACCTCATTACGGTGAGGAAGATCAAACTAACGACCCGTGACTGATGAAGGCCTCCATGTATCCCTGCCAGGGGATTAAGGGTCTGGGGCTCTGACAATCCCAGACAGACAACTAGAGCCAGCAGCCTACAGATGACATTATCCAGGATTCTGAAAAACACACATTGCCCATTGAAGGTTTAGGAATGGGACATATCTCCAATCCTGCAAGATGCATTCATGTGTGCACTTTCCTGTTTTAGATTCATTCTAAATGCATGCTCAAAAGCAGAAAATGAAGACTGAAATACATCGGTGCGAGCTGAAATCCTCCAATTGATGTGTTTTGAACCGTTTTCATTTTGGAATCATATTCTGAAATGACATGCCATGTGTCTCACTGATCTCTGTCCCACCTCAGAACATTGAACACGAATGTGGATGGATGTCAAATGTAGGGAATAGTTTAAGTTGATTTAGAACCCAAGCCAGGTTTAACACTCCTTCAAAATAAGAAGATGTAATATTATTTTGACATTTTTCATTGACAGTTTGTTCCCCAGTTAACAAAAGAAACAAACTCAATGGAGAAAGGTGAGGAAAGTGTTGCAAGATGAAGAGAAAGGGACACAGAAAGAGAAGACAGCAGAAGCAGCAAAGGTAACAACAATAAAAGGGAAAACTTTCTAGCAGTCTGCACAACACAAATGTCAGGGTATGAAACAAGCGGGGAAAAAACACACCTCATCACATTCAAAGGCAGAGAGAGAAATGGAGACAGAGAGAGTTCCTGGTGGGAAATATTCCACAATTCAGAGCACAGAGACTCTGAAGAGGGAGAACAGGCTATGTGTCAATGTAAGCAGAAAAGAGTGGAGGACGGAACAAGACATATACAACCAAAGAAACCTGAGAATCACGGTGTTAAGTACAAGTGATTTCTGGGACTCTTGAGATGATTATGTGAAACACGCACACCGGAGTCTGGGTGCCAAAAACAGCAGTCTGGATTGGGAAAGTATCGAAGGTAGAGTGTTCTTGCATTTACTCTTAATACGGAATTATCCACTCCTCTAAAGCAAGACTGCTGGATCAGGACAGGAGTGGTCCTGCAGTCTGTGGTTTGGGTGATGTGTGTGTAAGCAGGACTCTCTATTTTTCTCCCAGTCTGCTCTGATTCGTTAGCTGGCCGGCTCTGTTGTGATTGGTCAACCGCTTAGAGCGCTAACCTATAGATTGTTACTAGTGGCGTCACTGTCGCGGGAGTAAACAAAGGACTAAAATCAAGGCGTTTCAGGCAGGGGGGGGGGGGGGGGGGTGTGTGGGACCATTTACATGCACTAAAACCTATACCACAATACAGGAGAGGGAAAAGGATAGGATTCTATTATATTCTAACACCATAAAAGCAGGGCCTCTTTAATTTGGTCCCTCCCATGAGAAACATACCCCTCTCCCTGCTCAGCCAACACTGACTGTGGCAGCAGTGAGGTGAGTTGTGACCTGAGTCAGAGACAGCGTGTGGCAGACCAAAGCAGGATGATGGATGTCTGGCCCACATGGATGGAACCAGCTAAGCCGGTTTACTTCGTAGGTGTTTAATTAGCTGGTTGCGTTGTTTTCCAGAGAGACCAACATTGTAGCCTGGATGTGACGACTGCCACGAATGAAGCTCCCTCATGTTGTTTTTCCCCTCATTTTGTATTTTTCTCCACATTCTTTCCTTAGTATTTATGCTTCCACAGCTTCTCCCTCCCACCAGCCTTCATCGGATGAGATGTGAGTGGGTGGAGGGTTTACCTGTTGATTGTGATGTTGCTGACATGTTGTGGGTAGAATCTCTTTACTAGCAATATCTCTCACTCCTTTCTCCCTATTTTACATACTCACTGCTCTCTCTCACAATCTCTTTCCCTATTGGGAACAAGTGTTAAACACAGGAAAGAACAGTAGTGGCCTTGGGCCGCTCGTCTCCTCGTGTAATGAGAAACAAAACTAAATGAAATAGAGCCTCATCAAAAATAAATGACAAATTTAACCAGCACTTGTTCTCCAACTGTAAACACAATTATACCATCGGAATAACACATTTGTCTTCATCGTTGCTGGAATGGAAGAGGGCATAGGGCAAAGGCATTTTAATAAAAAATAACACTCGGTTTTGTTCGTGTTGAAAAGAGACGATTAATTAAGACAGCTAATTAAAGTAAAGTTATAACTAAAACTGTTAATGTTAACAAAGCAAGTGTGTGTGTAAGTGTGTGTGTGTGTGTGTGTGTGTGTGTGTGTGTGTGTGTGTGGGGCCGAGCATTACTATACTTGTGGGGACCTAAATCTGTTTACACAGTCACGTGTGGGGACTCGCCTCCCTCATGGGGACAAAATGGAGGTCCCCATGAGGGGAATCATTAATTTTAGGGTGAAGACTTGGTTAGGATTAGGGTAAGGTTAAGGGTTAGGGTTAGGCATGTGTTGGTTATGGTTAAGGTTAGGATAAGTCTCCAGGAAATGCATCTAAGTCAATATAATGTCCCCTGAGTGATATATACATGGTGGGTGGGTGGGTGGGTGTGTGTGTGTGTGTGTGTGTGTGTGTGTGTGTGTGTGTGTGTGTGGTGTGTGGTGTGTGTGTGTGTGTGTGTGTGTGTGTGTGTGTGTGGTGTGTGTGTGTGTGTGTGTGTGTGTGTGTGTGTGTGGTGTGTGTGTGTGTGTGTGCACTCGGCTGGAAAGACTAAGATAAAACCCAGACACAACAGTCAGGATAATGACAGTACCTTTGAAAACAAACTAATGTGGCAGTGTTTAAAGTCAATGTATTGGCTATTAAATGTACCATCACATCAGGTGCTATTACATGCTTTACAAAATATGTTTCAGGTTATGTTCCTAAAGAAGGTTTTATTTTTTATTACTTTACATTTTCAGTTTCCAGTCATGAGATGCAACTCCCAGAAGCCAAGAGGCCTGTGTACAGTCAAATCAATCAATCAATGTTTATTTATATAGCCCAATATCACAAATGTTACATTTGTCTCAGTGGACTTCACAGTTTGTACAGAATATCAGTATGACAATATGACACCATCTGTCCTTAGACCCTCTGTCCTTAGACCCTCACATCGTACAAGGAAAAACCTCCAGAGAAAACTCACAGTTTAAAGGGAACATGGGAGAAACCTCAGGGAGAGCAACAGAGGAGGGATCCCTCTCCCAGGACGGACAGACGTGCAATAGATGCCGTGTGTAAATTGAAAAGATAATACATTTGCAACATAGGTAGACGAAATGTTTGGAAATGCATGTGTGTATAATAGGAAGATGAATCCACGAGGATATCCATCCAGGACCTATGATCCAGGACCACAGCCATGACTCACAGACACTGTGAATATGTATTCCATCTGACCAAAAGTGATTTCATTGTTATTATTGTGAGATTATATTCAGAATTCTGACTTTAACAGTGATAAATAGGTAAATAAATTATGATTTTTATCTCAGAATCTCTGAACAAAAAAAAGCTATACTTTTGGTCAGATCTCAAAAGTGTTTTCAAATGTGACCATAATCTTTTTCCGTACCGAGATGTATGTGTCTATTTCACATGTTTTTAGCACGTGTTGGACATGTGCCTTGGAGTTTTAGCTGGTTTTTTAAATAGTCCAGCCAGCACAGCGACGATGGTAATATGTGAGTAATTTTACAAAGGTCTCTATTTCTTTCTGTCTTCGTCTGTATATCTGTCTTCGGAAAGACATGGGCTACCTCACTTTAGCCCCCTGGTCCAATTGTGGCACATTTCCACTGCAGCGGGGTACCCCCGTTTAAGCGTCCCTAAGCGTCCTCGCTCAGGCCTCGGGCTGCCTCGCTGGCCGTCCGAGGCTGTGGCGCATTTCCATTACAGTTTAGGACCTGGGGTAGCAACGCAGTGTAGGTGGGGCGATCGGCTTCACATTTCGAGTTGTTCCGTCGAGCTCCCGCTGGATTTTATCATCCCCAATGAGATGTAGGAACGTCGTCACCTCCTCGGTCGACCACGGTGTGCTTTTCTTCGACGTTGCCATTTTTGTAGCTCCTCCGTTTACAAAAATGCTGTGTATAAAAATGCTGCAAGCTTGCTTCTAAATATATATGCAACGCTAGGGATGATCTCGTGCGTGATCTTGTGACGATTCTCTCCGACCAATCAGCAGTCGGGAGTGTTGACGTCGCTAGTTCAGCCCCGGCCCTGGCCTGATAGAACCACGATTTTATGGGGCCGGAAAAAGAGGGAAAAAGTACCCGCTAGCCGGTGCTGCGCTATATGGAAAGGCCACCAAAAACTGGCCTGGCCGCTTGAGGACGATTAAGGACGCTTAAACGGGGCTACCCGCTGCAGTGGAAATGCGCCATTGGACACCAGGCATTCAGGCTTATAAAAGGACGGGCTTGACCTAACTGTGTTATAAAACTAGGACATGGGTTTAAAAAATATACGGCAATCACAAAATTGGAAAAAAGGTGAGAATTATTAGGTGCAAATCACAAAGCTAGCTACTTGTCATTGCGAAGTCAAATCTAGCTAATATTGAGCTACACTTTAAACAACATTACGAAATCCTGCATTCATTCAGCTGTCATCCAAAACAACAAACAGATTATGACTTCTCAACAGTGTTGTGCTAGTTACTGAAAACCAGTAACTAGTTACCATTACTAGTTACTTCATTTCAAAAGTAACTCAGTTACTTTACTGATTACTTACACCAAAATGTAATGCGTTACTGTGAAAAGTAACGTTTTAGTTACTTAAAGGGCACCTATCATGCCAAATGCACCTTTGTACGTCTTTTATACATGATTATGTGGAACTCACCAAGTGTCAGAAAACACAACCCTCTCTATTTTCCTCCTTCGCCAAATCTCTAAAAAAGGGGCTGCAACGGATCTGAAAAAAATGGATCCACATTCCGACACTTTTCTACGTCACAAAGACGTACTCCGCTTATTGGTCAACTCTCCACCTATCAGGGGAATGAGCCACGGCCACGTGCATTGCCAAACCTCTCATTCGCATATAGGCTATCGGCAGGCTACCCCAGTCACATCTGTGTTTTTTCCTGCTATTGCCAGGATGTCTAAGCCAGTTAAACCACGGACATGTTTATGAACTTCTCTCAAGTCCAACACGGATATGCCTCCAAACTAATGCTACACCCGGGATCAATACCAACCATCCGGGACCAGGCCAGTGAGGACACATCCAATTCTGAAGCTGTAAGTTTTTATTTAGCAGTGTTTTTCCTGATAAAGCTATATCTAGCTTGTAGTATGTAGCATGTAGCATGTAGCTTAGCCGTATCAATGTCGCCTCAACCCCAACTAGTAATCGGTTAGGTGTTTATATGTTCTTGTAACATTTTATTTTGTACGCTCCGCAGTCTTTGCTTTGTCTTTTATTTTAATTATCAGGCATTTGCGAACATGTTCAGACTGCCGTAATGGCGATCTGTGTGAAGGCTGTAAAGCCACGCCTAGCCTAGCCGATAACACAAGTATTTATTCTCCTATGTATTAGTATTTTGTATCCTCTAAAAAATCATATTGAGTAAGTTATAATAACAAACGTAATCTTCTGGAGGTAAGTGCCGTTTTTTCCAGCGTTATGTAAAAGCTTTTGTGATTGTAGTCTGTAAGAACGATCATATATCATCGATCTGTAAGCTAAGCTACGCTAAGCTACGCTACGCTAAGCTAATGAGACATGCCGTTTTTTTGCAGTATGTTTACTTGTTTGCGCACATGAATATAAATGGGGGTGTGTTAGGATACAACACTATGTATGTATGCGAGGGGACACACACCACGAGTAAAACGGAGCTAAAGCCCTGGTATGTTGTTGTTGACGACATGCATATACTAATCTAAACCACTTTTTTTGTTGTGCTTTTTTTAACATTGCACAGGCTACGTGGCCAACTTGATGGACCTTATCTTCGACCAAGTCTTTGTGGACCCTGCACCATTATGAGCGACCTGACAGGGAGGAGGTCATCGCCGGGTATGCCACACGGTTCAATTTGGCTGCTGTCTGAACCTAACAGACATTTCACGGATCAGAGGACAACGCAGGCCGGAATCACCACTTTGATCCTGTGTTCAAGGAAGCCCCAGCACCAGCTCACAAAGCTCCTGTTTTTTATGGGTTCAAATAACCGTTGATTTTGACAATAAAGTTCCGAGTTGATATCAAATGTGTCGTGATTATTCATGTTGGGATGGGTAAAGAATATTCTCATTTCAAAAGCATAAGGTTGTGTGTGGACTTTTTTTGTCATACACATGGGTGTGTTATGCCATTGCTGTGTAGTATATAATAGTACATGTACAATGACAGAATGAAAGATTGCATAAAGCCATATACACCAGTATTTATTTCCATGAACAATATTAGCATTCGTTTTACAATTTCAGTCAAAACAAACCACTCAGTGCTCTATTTGCCTCAACTGTAGTCCAACTGTGTTCAGCTCTGTAAATATTCAATGCATTCTGCAGGGACAACACATTTAGGCACACAGGCTCCAATCCAGGATGGTCCACCACACAGGTTAGAGTCCTCAAGTTCCTGCATCCGTCTTTACACCTAGTGTGATAAACATATATTGAATGACATGTGAAAAATGTATCCTCTAAACAGACAACTTAGTGAAGCTAATGTTACGTGTGGTATCTCCATGCAGCACATGCTCCGGTTGAGAAGGCATCGTGGCGCAAGTTGCACATGTACCCCTTTAGAAAGAAGTCAATAACTGAGCTTTTAAAACACATGAAACACACATTGCTGACAACTGAGGGGTTGGAGTTATACTTTTTATCACCCTAAGTTATTGAACTTTCCAACGGTTGTTGCACGATGTTGGAAGAAAAGGACTGTAAACTATTAAACGCAATGAGGCCATTGTATATATGCTGAAAATATGAATGTCTCCCTTTATAAATATATATATGTATCGCTGTGTTGCGTTACAAACTCTAAGTTACAAACTGTACACATTGCATTCTTGCTAATTAGCCAAAATATGAATGGAATAAGTAGCAAGCATCGTAACAAACAGAGTAAAAATAAATAGGGACAACAGCTTGTCAACTAACCATTCAGAAACGTCCTGCTGCAACCGAGATGTTTGCACCTCCACCAAAACCTCCGCTGCTTCAGTTTCTGGATCAAATTGATAATATGCTTGAACACATGCATTGCTCTGAGATTACATGTGTATTCCACACTCGTAATCACAGCAAGCATGGTAACGTGACTCTCGCCGGCTCTTCTGCTGGGGGCGTGGTCAGCTGCTGCTCAGAATTTTCATAGGCAGGTTTGGAATAAAGCGAAAATGAGCGAAACGAGGCATGGCTAAAAAATCATCTGTTTGGTATTTTGAAAAATAAAATGTATAAATATACCTTATATAGGTATGGTCATACACTATATCATTTAAATATAGCATGATAAGTCACCTTTAAGAAAAGGGCTCCCATTAATGCCCTTATAGCCTTCATTTCAGTTTGTTATTGCATTGGAGAATAATACAATCTGTTGATCAACTTGACATGCATTATATGCAATCTGGATTGCATCGATATTAGCTGGCTTTCCATTTTTGTATATTCTTTCTCCAGGTAGTTGAAAAAAGTTTTCCGTCCCATATGCCGTGTGCCGCAGTAGATAGGATCTTTGATCTGCCAGGACACAACTTACATTTAACAGAAACTTTCTTTTCTTTGTGCTTGACAAAAGTGAAATAGTGAGAATATCTCCAGGTGGAGAAACTAGACTTGAGCTCTGCCGCCGCCATGATAGTCTTGTTAGTAAACAACACAAACACGCCCACAGCCCGTCTCCGCATGTGACACAGGAAGTATTTAAGTACATTTACTCAAGTACTGTACTTAAGTACAGTTCTCATATCTGTTCGCCTGGCTGTTTACTACGTTACGCAGTAACGGAGTAACGCACCATGTAGTAACGGTAACTGAGTTACTGAATTTAAAAAGTAATGCGTTAGAGTACTAGTTACTGCCAAAAATAACGGCGTTACAGTAACGCGTTACTTTGTAACGCGTTAGTCCCAACACTGCTTCTCAAAAGCTTTGAAAATGGTTCAAAATTTAAAAAAAAATATGGTGACATCTGCTGTTGACCTAATTCCTCTGTGACGAATGATCTAATCATTGCATCTTTCCCTGCCTTGTTCAGAAACTCTAGCTGCAGTCAAAGTTGGAACTGTGAAGTGGTGTGGGTTTTAAACTGAAACACATGGTAAACTTGCATAAACTTTTATTATAACAGTATAAGTATAACTCAGTGTGTGTAGTCTATTAAGGCTTTACTTGGTGCTAATGTATCCTGACTTAAACAGTGTCTGGAGAAACGTTAGAAAAACCAACATTGCAGCAGATGGGATCAAACCAGAAAAGCTGAAGGCTTCCTGCTGATATACAGCATCAGAAATCTAAATCTATCGGTAAGTATGGCCTTCTTCAAATGAAGGCCAGGATCTCTCTCTTCATTATAGGTGAATAAAAGTCCCATATTTCAGAATTTACGGTGCAAGCCAACTGATAAAACACTGCTGCATTTGTGTGAAGCTGCAGAGGTGCTGGCAGTGTGGACAGATATCGTATATCATGCTCAGTATTAGCTCCACGTCTGACCCTGTGGCATTAACCAAGATGTCCTGACGTTTAACTGTGGATGTATTCATCAGACAGGAATGTCTTTCCTCCGTTCCACCTGTGTGTGAGGCTTGTTAAAACTTTATGAACGTATGAAAGGTCTAGCCTGTGTTTCATATGACATAGATAGCCCTGTAGAGGTGTGAGGGGGTCAGGTTAATGTGCGGGGGGGGGGGTTACAGAGAGCCCAAGTGAAACCAGAGCCTCCAGGTTCTGTCCCAGATGAAAGAAAACCCCATTCCAAATCCTATTAACAATAGGACCCTAATAACTAAGAATACATTCAGACAATTTCTCAAAGGTTTGCCATGTGACCGCTTTATATGTTTGGATGAGGACAGTAGTATTGAATATATGATCATGTTATAACATTGTTTATTTCAAATTCACATATGCACTTCTGTAATAACAGCAGGACATACCGAGAGTTTTGAGACTGCAGATACAACTAAAAAGTTGAAAATATTAGATTCACAGTTAAGACCTATGACAGCAATGTGAATGAGAAACGGTTGAAGGTTGAACAGATGACACCCCGAACATGACATCAGAACCTCCTTATATGCTTCACGGCACTGGTACTGGCCTACCGTGCTGTTAATGGATCAGGCCCTTCCTCATCCAGGACATGGTGAAGCCAAGCACATGCAGTTCACTCTGCATCAGCCAATCAGCTTGCTCCTCCCTCACTGTAAGTGGGACCATTGTACCCATCAATTAAAACACACCTGTTTGCTATGCTGGTGGAACGAGCTCCCAATTGATATCAGAACAGCAGAGGGTCTACTTATCTTCCGTCACTGACTGAAAACTCACCTGTTTCAACTGAACCTTGGCCAAAAAAAAACATAGAAATGTAGAATGGTTGTCTTTAAGTTAGGCTAATGCACTAGCACTTACTATGGTTTGACTTATAGATAGCTAATGTATCTATAGGATGCTTTTGAGTGTGTTTCTACATGGTTGAATGCACTTATTGTTTGTCACTTTGGATTAAAGCATCAGCTATGAGATGTAATGTGATGTAATATAGAAAAAGGGTTCATTATAAAAATAGAAGAGTTTCATTTTTGCCCTTCAGATTAAAAGTCCAGAGCATCCTTGGCTTTAACCTTGATTTGTGTTTTATTAAACTACACTTATCTTGTTTTGAAGTGTGCTAATACCAATCAAATGTAGCATTTGAAAGCATGCTATCAGCATGGTTTTCTGGTATTGGAATATTGGTCAGTCCTCATGGAAAAATCTCAACAATCACTGAATTGATTGCAATGCAACGTAGTAATTACATTACAGGTCTTCAGAGGAGGAATCATAATGACTCAACAACTGTTGGACCATTTCATGTCCAGCATACATTCATCGCTCCCTCAGAAGAGCATTGGTGATCGCCTGAGACTTCATGTAGCACTACCAGCACTTCCAATTTGTCCAATATTTTTGGTTGATGTCTCCATACTAGGGCAACAAGACCCGCATACCCCTGTTTTAATTTGTGATCCTGTTTCCTTAAAATAAAATATTACTATGCTAACTTATTAAAAGATAGTAAACATTCGTTATACCTCCTGAACTTTAGTATGTTATCATTGTCACTGTGTTAGCACGTTGACTTGATATTGCTCAAGCAGAGCCTCAAAGTGCTGCTACAAACTTTGAGCAATATCTCATGTTTGAGAAATATTAACATCTGTGTGAAATAATTCATCTGTGCCATCATGCTTATCCTAAATATATTGTTTGAGTCTTTATAGTTCCCTCTGATTTCCTGTATTTACTTACTGCATACATGAGTGCCCCCCATGCAAGAGTGAACACACGTCTTTGTATACATACAGCATGATCTGTATCAGCATTAACATGCTGGTGTGTGTATGTGTGTGTGTGCACATGCATGTGTAAATGTGTGTACAGTATGTGTGCAGTAACACTGGGTCTTAATAGTGTAGCTCATCTTTTAATTCATGTATTTCCCCAGTTAAAAGACTCAACGATTCCCCAGATAGTGTCCTTAATGCAACATACAATTAACTGCATATTAAAGGCATACTCCTGCACACAAACAAACGTTTCATAATTACATTCCATGCTGCTTTAATCTCAGCCATAACTGCCTGCTTTCAGGCCTCTGGTCCCATTAGTGTATTCCTGGTTTACTGAGGTAGAAACTAGCAAACACTGAGTTAATCTTTAATCAACAACAGCTTCTGGAGTTGCTCCAGGGTCAGATATACCAGACTCTGCCTTTTACACAAATGCATCCAAGGGTTTTGTACAGAACTGGGCAGACTTTTCTAGAAAATAATCCTCAATCAGGAGGAAATTATCTATGGATGGGAACCATTTCCAGCTGCATCTTGAATATGTGATGCTTCAATTTGTTTACGTTTGATTGATTTAAAAGTGTTCGACAGAACCTTTTGATTTAGCACATTTGTAAATTGTTCAGTCATTTTAAAATCAAAATGCAAAACATTACTTTGGATATTTTACTGATGTTAAGTCAGTGTTCCAGGAAACTTTGTTGGGCTTTACAATTTCCATACAGATTACTCAGTATTTTCAGTATCTGTTAGATAATGTGCAATTCACTACAGTTGCCGACAGCCGTGCAAACGTGCCAAAACCCTTTTTTAAAAACATGGGAAACAAGCTGCAGCTTCGGAAACCATGAAACGTCAGAGTTCAACTCCCGCCTGCTCCGAATAAGGGCAAAGAGGCGGGACCTCCTGCCACCGAGCTGGAAGTTCCAGAGCTAGCTGAAGCTACCAAGCTAAGCTAACATGCTCCCCAAATCTAAAAAAACTAAGCAACTCAACAGTCAACATTATATTTCTTATTGTCTAAAGCATTTATTATTTTCATTTTCCCCCTCTCATATTCAGTGTGGACGGATTGAGACAGTGTGGTGTCCAGAGAGCTGCAGAAACTTCAGGGAGAAACTTCCGTGTGATGGACGTCCTGTTTGTTGGTTTGGAGAGGACTGAGGGTCTTTCCTCTGCGAGGAGGACCAGGCCTGATGGAGGAGCTGATACCATAGCTGATACCAACTGCACAGGCCTAGTCTGTCACTTTATTTGACTAAATGTGTTTACTTATACATTTAATATGTTTACACCTTCTGTCCATATGTGCTTTTTACTTAAAACATTTGATTAACTTTTGGTTCAAATTTCAATAAATTGTATTTGTATTTGCACTCCTTTTGTCCATTACTGAAAATGTTACACATTCACATCTGACTGAAGATTGGCCCCATTTATTTGTGACGTTGCAAACTCTGCGGTTCAAGGGACAGGTGATGTGAAACTCATAAAGTGAGGCAAATAGAAATAATCAGCTGATGGAGTGTAGATGTGGAAATAGCTGCATTCGATCAGCTGACTATGTTTTCACAATAAAAGTAGTTTCTTAGTGAATGTCCAGTACTGGTCTTAAAATCTCATAACATCAGCTTTTAATGTTCCTCTTGGATGTTCTTCTTGACCCTCAGAGAAGGAGACAATGTTGTGTATTTCAGGCATGTCCTTTCCTAACAAAAATTACAGGAAACATAAAACATATTATTGCAGAACAAGTGTGTTATTTATGAAAGCGGTGTGTTTGTGTGTTTAGGGGCTGTAGATATAATTATTTTGTAATGTTTTTTTTATTTCAACAGAGCTACAAAGACAATCAGATTATGAATGAACAGTATGAAGTTCATCAACATTGAAATATATGTTATTATCAAAATAATGTAACTTATCAAAACGTAGTGCAACTGTAGAAGCTTGCTCTGTTGTCTCACAGAAAGAATCACTTTTACCACGTTTTTTCAGACAATATTGAGAGATAAATAGTAGCAGTTCTCACTATGTGTTAAATATCTTTGCCTTCAATACATTAAATTAGAGAGCTGACAAAGTCATATTGCTAAATATCTAAATGTAACTTTTTGCATGGAAAAAACCCTAAACTCAACTGATGTGTAGGTGATCTAGTATTTAGTATTGTTTAATGGAATGTATATCAGTGTATTCAAGTCAATACTTCATTTATTTGTACAGTATGAAATAGAGTCTTTGTACCTGTGCTGAAGTTCACTGCTGTATCTAACTATCTAACCTAATCATCTTGAAATATGACATTATTATTTGTAATATACACACATCTTATTGTGAGGTTGATTTCACATACAGTACTTCGACGTTAGCTTGTCTACATACTTGAGCATAGCCAATTTAAATTAACCTTAGCAATGCATACATTACATTACATTGCATTTAGCTGACGCTTTTATCCAAAGCGACTTACAATAAGTGCGTTCGACCAACAAAATACAAACTTGAAGAAAAAGAGAATCATATAAGTACATCAGGTTTCATAGAGCAAAAACATTTCAAGTGCTACTCAACTGGCTTTAGGTAAGCCAGTCCTTTATTAGTATATAAGTGCTTTGTTAATAGTTCTATTGCTCGAAGTGGAGTCGAAAGAGATGAGTTTTCAATCTGCGCCGGAAGGTGTGTAAGCTATCTGCTGTCCTGATGTCAATGGGGAGCTCATTCCACCATTTTGGAGCCAGGATAGCAAACCCACGTGTTTTTGCTGAGGGAACTTGGGTTCCCTTCGCAGCGAGGGTGCAGCGAGCCGTTTGGTTGATGCAGAGCGGAGTGCACGTGCTGGGGTGTACGGTTTAACCATGTCCTGGATGTAGGAAGGGCCAGATCCATTCGCAGCATGGTATGCAAGTACCAGTGTCTTGAAGTGGATTCTAGCAGTTACTGGAAGCCAGTGGAGGGAGCGGAGGAGCGGCGTGGTGTGGGAGAATTTAGGAAGGTTGAAGACCAGACGAGCCGCTGCATTCTGGATGAGCTGCAGAGGTCGGATGGCACATGCAGGTAGACCAGCCAGGAGGGAGTTGCAGTAGTCTAGACGTGAGATGACGAGAGCCTGGACCAGAACCTGTGTCGCTTTCTGGGTCAGCTGGGGACATATCCTCCTGATGTTGTAAAGCGTGTATCTGCAGCAACGGGTTGTAACAGCGATGTTTGCAGTGAAGGACAGGTTGTTATCTTTGGTCACACCCAGATTCCTTGCAGTCTGAGTCGGGGAAACAATAGAGGTGCCGATGTTGATTGTCAGGTCAAGAGTGGGACAATCTTTTCCCGGAAGGAAAGCAGTTCAGTCTTGCCAAGGTTGAGCTTGAGGTGATGAGCAGATATTCACTGAGAGATGTCAGCTAGACAAGCATACAGTTCCTACCTACATAATAAAATATCTCTCTACGTTACAAGGATGACCTTATTTTATCAACCTCAAACAGAAGCCGTTTGTTCTACAGTATTATCCCACTTAACGCTTAACACTTGTCTATTTCGTTTTAACCTTTATATATACAGTCTATGATTTTAACTTGGAGGCTAATATTAGCATCGTTACCACCGATGTAGCTACCACTCGCTTACACGCTAACCCAAGCCTTAACATTCATTACGTAGCTGATTAAAATCATTGACACATAAATAAGTACTCAAATTTCACATACCGCAAAACCGCATTCATGCACCGTCTGTTTCAACCGCAGAGCGAGTCACAATAGTCCGATATATAAGCATGAAGAACAAACAACCACGGCCGGCTTCAGGTTGTGTTTCCTGGATGAACTGACCAGGCAGAGTCCCTGTAGCTAGCTTCACGGAGAAGCTAGCAGAGAGACAAGAAGCTAGCAGCAGCAGTCACTTGACAGAGCTGTCACTCAATGTGACCACACCCTAATATATGCATAACTTTAAGGCTTAATATTAATTAAACAGATGAGTTGAGAACAAATTCACCCCCCCCCCCCCCAATCCATATTCATGAAGGGGGGATCTAACTAAACATGTTTATTTCTGCTGTAAAGTTGGGTATTTTAACATGGGGGTCTATGGAAATTCCTCCCTTCTGCAGACTGCTCCTACTGGCCACTAGATGAACTGCAGTGTGTGGCACTTCCGTATTGGCGTCCCGGCTCTTCCCCAGAGTTTGCCGCTTGGTTGGCACCTGTCGGCCACATCAGATCACTGATGTTTGACTTGTTGTGGACATCCAAGGCACACATGAATCTGATATCAGGGTTGATACTTGATATATTTATTGTTGCCTTGATCTGTTTTCATGGGATTTGTTGACAATAACATAGAATATATAAAAGAACATATTAATTAGGATTCATGAACGTTAAATAAGTATGGATAAACACAAGAGCATTAGCTAAATACAAAACAAAAATGTATGTGGAAAATGTGTATTTTATTCTGACTACCTTCTGTTATTTCTGGTGTTATTAACAAATATCTGTTTATCAGATATATATTTATTTCTAACAACATGGATAAAATAAAAATGTGTATATTAGTGTGTGCGTGTGTGTGTGTGTGTGTGTGTGTGTGGTGTGTGTGTGTGTGTGTGTGTGTGTGTGTGTGTGTGTGTGTGTGTATGTGTGTGGTCACTCACTGCTCCTGAGGTTGTGGCAGGTAAAAACGTATTCTTTATACACAGATACTTATAAATGGCTCACTTTTTCTTGAAAGGAGCTGTCAAAGTCATATGAGAAAAAGTGTGACCTGGTGTTTTGAGGCCTTGGCTGACAGGCACCAGTCTGTCTCTGCCAAGACTCTGTCACCTCCACCTTGTCTTCCCTCACCCCTCCTGTCCCCTCAAACCTCCTGCCCCCCCCCCCCCCCCCCCGCGCTGAGGCTATGCGGTGGGCCAGAGCAGAGGGCCAGGTGTTGTTAGTTACAGAGCGTCACTTCAATGACCTCAGTGAAATCAGGATCTTACAGCGCTCACACAGCGGGGAGGGGGGGGGGGGGGAGATCCTCGGTCAAAAGGCGTGAACAGCAGGTCACAAGTGAGTCGGCCCGCACACCTCATCCATCATCCACTTCCTTTGTTGGTTCTTTTTAATTTCACACTTTCTCTCCGTCTCTCCAGCTCACACAATAGCGAGTGCTGTTTATACCTGCTGGATTAAAGGGCTGTCCACACCAAGAATGATACAAATAAATATATAAATAGATAACATCAATATTAATATATCAGTGTTAGCAACCACTACGATAAACATTAATGTTGTTCAAAGTGACACTGTACACTTGTTACGGATAGCACAAGGCTCAAAAACCAAACCACGACATATCAGACAGGTACAAATCCACAAAGGCAATGTTAAGAGGTTGATACAAATATAAAAGGATCACAAAACGCTCACTTGGAAGGTATACAAACACCAGACACAAAACACATGATCAATGGATACTTGGGTCACAGGAGATGCCTGAAAAGCCTGAAGCCAAAACACTCCAGCATAGTTAGAACCCAGTGGAGGCCGGCCCATAGGGGCGTTAGGGGCGCCGCCCCCCCACTTCCCACATTTTAGAGTGTCATTAAAAATAAAATAAAAATATATATTTAAAAAATATATATTTTTAATAAACAAGGTACATATTACAGTATATAGTTTGTATCAGAAAAATGTATAATCTACAATAAAATCTTGTTTAAAATGCTGTTACGATGTCCAAAGTTACTGATAAGTCATGTGTTTACTGCCTGGCAGCAGAAATATTTTCCCGTGTATCATTACCCTCTCTCGTCTGGGCAGTAAGAAAAGAGCCCTAAGTGCAGCAGCAGCCAACCAAGTGCTGACTGTTGCTACCTGAAAAGTACTATGCCGCCGAAACATAATTTCAGCCAATGATCCAAGGGCTACAATTTCAGCGCCCGGCCCAAGGCAGTCTGTGAGTTGTTTTGACTCATATCCAAGGAGACAAAACAGGGAGCTGTCATACACTCTGGAAGCAATCATTAGCAGCTAATATGAAAACTCCGTTTTTGACATAAAAACTGAATTATGGATCATCAATAATAATTCAAAGTGACAGACACATTGGATTAACCCTTGGATTAACCTATGGAATCTGTGGAATCTCAGTTTGTTAGCATAAGCTTGTTTGTGCATATCCGATAAGTATATCTATTGATTTATACCTAGAGTGCGTTAGCATTTTTTCGCTCAGGGCTCATTTAGTAAAAGGTTAGCTTCTTGTGAGACTTGTGTTTTATTTCGGTGAAAAATGTTCAAATCATCAAGTAGCTGAGTTTCTTCCTGTTGAATGAGCAGGAC
The DNA here is from genome assembly GCA_902827135.1 of Harpagifer antarcticus. Classification (NCBI taxonomy): domain Eukaryota; kingdom Metazoa; phylum Chordata; class Actinopteri; order Perciformes; family Harpagiferidae; genus Harpagifer; species Harpagifer antarcticus. The sequence goes on along the minus strand of CADEHL010001005.1, from coordinate 23,646,557 downwards.
ACATGAATAGTTTATTACATTTTAAGAAGCCCTGAGACACAGTTTTGTGAGAAAAAAAACGGGGGGGAAAAGCCCCTTAACAGGTTAAATGAGAATTAAATCATTTGAGTGTTCCCAAAGTCCCGGTGTTCTGCAGTTTGTGTGGGCCGAAGTTTTGAAAGATTCATAGCCAACCACACTGAAGATTATGGTGGTATTGATCAGTCTTCTCATATTTTTAAGCCTCAATTTGTCCTTTCCCCCCCCCCTCCCTCTAACATCACCAGAAGTCATAATTTAAGGGGTAATTTCTCAAAAAAAATTTAGGGAGCATCCCCCCGGACCCCCCTAGTATTGTTTGGTCACCATTTCCACAGCCCCACCTAAAATATTTTCCACCAGCCGCCACTGTTAGAACCCCAAAATCAGCTGTTCAATGCAAAGAGAAATACAGAAAAAATGTAATCCAGAGTCAGGTCCGGTGTCTGGAATGACATTGAAGAGGTTTAACAGACAAATGAATAGAGCTGCCCCCTAATAGTCGAATAATCACTAGTCGACTAATAAAGTCTTAATCGAGCAATTTTTCATTAGTCGATTAGTTGATTATATATATACATATAAACATTTTTTTTTAAAAGCTCCTTCTGTGTGCTGCATGTTGTATGACGCGTCAGCCGGAAACCTCCTCAGACTTCATTCAGAGCAGAGCCTGGTCATTAAGTTCATTTGGTCGGGCAGGAAATCCAAAGTGTGGACCTTTCTGAGTGAGTAAAGAAAAACAACGACGGCAAAAAGTCTCCGTATTCACGCCATCTGAGCGCAGCTTCCTGAATGCCGGCTGCATAACAAAACACGGAGCTTAATTATCCCGACTCAGACTCGGAGGACAACAGCAGCAGTGAGTCAGGCAGTCGACATATAATATATAATCATTCTGACCTCAGAAAACGATAAAGCTTTAATTTCTTGATGAGGGATTTTTGCCGACGCTCATATTTTCAGTGTTTCTGTTTCCTCTGTAGTATTTATTAGGTTGTTATATTCAGATATGAATAATAGAAACTAGAACTAAATGTTCCGTGTGTGTCCTCGCTGCTCGTTCACACACACCATGCGAATCCTTACCGGAGCTTCTGCTGTTTGTACCGCTGCGTCCGTGCGCTGTGACTCTCATGCGCTCTCTACATTTAATTTATATTTAAATGGTTCATTACTACAGTTTTATTTTATATGTTATGTGAAGTTATAATAATGCTCTTTATCAGCCTTTGAAACTGAAACCATTTTGGGTGGAAAAAAAAGAATAAAAAAAATATATATATTTATAATCATAAATATTTAGTCATTACATTTAGACCCCTTTAGTCAACTAATCATGTGACGATTTCAGCGCCCGGCCCAAGGCAGTCTGTGAGTTGTTTTGACTCGTATCCAAGGAGACAAAAAGGGAGCTGTCATACACTCTGGAAGCTATCATTAGCAGCTATGGTGTGACGATTAGTTGACTAATCGCCTTAATTGACGACTATTGGTCAACTAGAAAAATGTTTAGTCGAGGGCAGTCCTACAAATTAACATAATTGTATCCATATAACCAAATATAAATGGCCTCAGACACATTTTGCGAAATATTAATACAAATTATTTACCTTCAAAACAAACTATTCCAGTATAAAACTGTAAGTTTTTTTGCAAGGCCAACATGACATCATATACCATTTGTTCAATGACCATAGCATGTTTATTTGCTTTTGTTAGAAACCATTAAGGCTGTACCCGTATATACGAATATTCGTTCGTTAGAGTACTATTCGGGTTTCAATTTCGTTATTCGGATATATGTTTTTTTCGTTTTTTTTGGCAGCCGTGCTGCACTGCGGGAATTTGTTGAAAACTCCAATATCAACGTAAGAGCTTGTGCCTCTTCGGGGGGGTGCTAACACTTAACCATAAACGTTATTGTTTACTTTCTCCGTCTTTATATGTAGATAATTACTTTTTCTCCGTTAATCTCCGTCACGTTGTTTCCATAGCAACGTGACAACTTTCTGTCAGGGTTGAGTGAGGCAAGCAGGACCCAAATGCAGATGAACAGAAAAAATACCTTTATTTCAAGGCTACAGGAACAAACTTTGACAAAACAGTACTCTCACCCAGTGACCAACGTCCAAATACGACAAGGAACTCACAAAGACTAACAGAAAACACAGAACCTAAATACACACAGGACTAATCAAACAAACAAGAGACAGGTGAGGAGGGAGGAGAAAACACAGGGGCACCAGGTGAACACAATCGGGTAATCAGGGAGGGAAAACAGACAGAAAGCAACAGGCAGGAATGGGGGGTGAACACTTTACAAAATAAAACAGGAAACCAAAGACAGAAACAGACAAGACAAAACACAACACGGACAGATCGTGACAGTACCCCCCCCTCAAGGGACGGATCCCAGACGTCCCAAAAAAAAAAACACAAAAGTCCAAAACCTCAAGCAGGGTGGGTGGAGGGGGTCCGGAGGAGGGACGTATCACTAGGCCACCAGGGTGGGTGGAGGGGGTCCGGAGGACGGGACTGAGCTGACCGCCCAGGAGCACAGTAGAGGACCAGGAAGGGATCTCGGGCGGACGGCCCGGGGGCAAGGCAGAAGCCGAGAAGGGGGACTCGGGCGGACGGCCCGGGGGCAAGGCAGAGTCCAAGGTGGGGGACTCGGGCGGACGGCCCGGGGGCAAGGCAGAAGCCGAGAAGGGGGACTCGGGCGGACGGCCCGGGGGCAAGGCAGAGTCCAAGGTGGGGGTCTCGGGCGGACGGCCCGGGGGCAAGGCAGAGTCCATGGTGGGGCGAAGGCCACAGCGGGCGAACTCAGGGGGCCGAGCATGAGGGCGAAGACCGCGGCACTCAGGGGACCGGGCAGGAGCCAGTGTTGACCGGACAGTAACCAGAGCCGGTGGAACAGGTGTCGGCAAGATTCCCCGCGGAAGAGGACAAGGAGTTGGCTGGACCCCCGGCGAGACATGTGATGTCGAGGCCTCCAACGAAACAGGACATGGGGTTGGCAGGACCCTCAGCAGGAGAGTGGTTGGCGGGACCCTCCAACGAGACAGGACAAAGGGTTGGCAGGACCCCCGGCAGGAGAGTAGTCGGCGGGGCCTCCAACGGGACAGGACACAGGGTTGGCAGGACCCCCGGCAGGAGAGTAGTCGGCGGGGCCTCCAACGGCGCAGGACATAGGATTGGCAGGACCCCCGGCAGGAGAGTAGACGACGGGACCTCCAACGAGACAGGACAAAGGGTTGGCAGGACCCCCGGCAGGAGAGTAGTCGGCGGGGCCTCCAACGGGACAGGACACAGGGTTGGCAGGACCCCCGGCAGGAGAGTAGTCGGCGGGGCCTCCAACGAGACAGGACAAAGGGTTGGCAGGACCCCCGGCAGGAGAGTAGACGGCGGGACCTCCAACGGGACAGGACATGGGGTTGGCAGGACCCCCAGCGGAACCTCCAACGGTACAGGACATGGGGTTGGCAGGACCCCCGGCAGAAGACTAGTCTGCGGGACCTCCAACGGCACATGAGTAGGGGCTTGAGTGGGGACTCGAGAGAGGGCTTGAGAGGGAAGTCGAGAGGAAACTGGAGAGTTGACTTGAGAGGTGACTCGAGAGGGGACTCGAGAGGTGACTGGAGAGGGGACTCGAGAAGGAACTCGAGAGGTGACTCGAGAGGTAACTCGAGAGGGGACCTGAGAGGGGACCTGAGAGGGGACTTGAGAGGGAACTCGAGAGGAAACTGGAGAGTTGACTTGAGAGGTGACTCGAGAGGGGACTCGAGAGGTGACTGGAGAGGGGACTCGAGAAGGAACTCGAGAGGTTACTCGAGAGGGGACCTGAGAGGGGACTTGAGAGGGAACTCGAGAGGAGACCTGAGGGGAAACTTGAGAGGGGACTCGGGTAGGAACTTGAGAGGTGACTTGAGAGGGGACTAGAGAAAAGACTCGAGAGGGGACCCGAGAGGGAACTCGAGAGGAGACTGGAGAGGGAACTCGAGAGGAGACTAGAGAGGGAATTCGAGAGGGGACTAGAGAGGGAATTCGAGAGGGGACTAGAGAGGGAATTCGAGGGGAGACTCGAGAGGTGACTTGAGAGGGAACTCGAGAGGAGACTCGAGAGAGGGCTTGAGAGGGAACTCGAGAGGAGACTAGAGAGGGAATTCGAGAGGGGACTAGAGAGGGAATTCGAGGGGGGATTTGAGAGGAATTTCGAGAGGAGACTCGAGAGGTGGCTTGAGAGGGAACTCGAGAGGAGACTCGAGAGGGAATTCGAGAGGAGACTAGAGAGGGAATTCGAGGGGGGACTTGAGAGGAATTTCGAGAGGAGACTCGAGAGGTGACTTGAGAGGGAACTCGAGAGGAGACTCGAGAGGGGACTTGAGAAGTGTCTTGAAAGGGGACTCGAGAGGGGACTCGAGAGGTAGCTCGAGAGGAGACTTGAGAGGGAACTGGAGAGGGGGCTCGAGAGGAGACTAGAGAGGAAACTAGAGAGGGGACTCCGGTAGGAACTTGAGAGGGGACTTGAGAGGGGACTCCGGTAGGAACTTGAGAGGGGACTTGAGAAGTGTCTGGAGGGGAGACTTGAGAGAGTTGGTTCGCCAACAGAACACGGGGTGCTGGAGTCGGCCGGTATGCTGACAGGACTCGAGGAGCTGGCATCGGCTGGAGAGCCAGCAGCAGACGAGGTGCTGGAGTCGGCCGGTACGCCGACAGAACACGGGGAGCTGGTGTTGGCTGGGGAGCCAACAAGAGACGAGGTGCTGGAGTCGGCCGGTACGCCGACAGGACACGGGGTGCTGGCGTCGGCTGGAAAGCCAGCAGGAGACGAGGTGCTGGAGTCGGCCGGTATGCCGACAGGACTCGGGGAGCTGGCGTCGGCCGATGAGTCGGCAGGTGACGAGGAGCTGGAGTCGGGGCCATGACTGATGGGGCTGGTACTTGACCCGGAACCATGGCTGGAACTGGGGCCGGAACCATGGCTGCTGGGCCCGGTACTTGAGCCGAAATCATGGCTGGAACTGGGGCCGGAACCATGGCTGTATGGGCGAGCTCTGGTGCAGGGACCATGGCTGCATGGGCAGGTTCTGGAGCCGGAAACATGGCTGTAAGATCCGGAGCTGAAGCCTGGATCATGGCTGTGTGGGCCGGTTTTGGAGCCGGAAACATGGCTCTAAGGTCCGGTTGTGGAGCAGGGACCAGGGCTGCTGGGGCCGGCACTGGAGCCGGAACCATGGCTGCTGGGCAAGGAACCGGAACACGGATCCATGGCTGTGTGGGATGGTACTGGAGCACGGTACCATGGCTATGTGGGATGGTACTGGAGCACGGAACCATGGCTGCTGGGTCCGGCACTGGAGCCGGAACCATGGCTGTTGGGGGCGGAGCGGAAGCCTGGACCCTGGCTGTGTAAGCCAGGTAATTGAGTATGGAAGCAAAGCTGCGTGGGCCGGTACTGGAGCATGGAGCCATGGCTGCAGGGGCCAGAACTGGGGCCGGAACCATCACTGCTGGGTCCAGAACTGGGGCCGGAACCATGGCTGTGTGGGCCGGTTCTGTAGCCGGAACCATGGCTGCTGGGGCTCGGGCTAACCTGGCCTTGCGACGACTCCTCTTAGCAGCCGCCTGAATACTCCGTGGACCTCCAGAAGCCAGACGAGTTCCGGAATACAACTCCTGGACAGGAGCAGGAACTGGGGCAGAAGCACGGGTTGACTTCAGGCGGAACCCACCAAGGCGTATGGTGCCAGGTTGGGAATTGGGAGACATGGAGTTAGCATGCCTGGGGCTAGCAGGCCGGGAACCACATGTTTCCAGGAAGTCCAAAATCCAGTCAGGTAAGAACTCCACAAAACATAGTTTCTCTGCTGCCAACCGGTGCGCCTCTACCAGAGCGGCCCTCTTCTGCCGAACACTGGACGCTCCCTTCCACCAATCGAAGCAGCAAGCCAAAGAAAAGTAAGATCCAACAATTCCTGTTCAAAAGGATCTGCTGGGCCCATATTTGGTGAGTTCCTTCTGTCAGGGTTGAGTGAGGCAAGCAGGACCCAAATGCAGATGAACAGAAAAAATACCTTTATTTCAAGGCTACAGGAACAAACTTTGACAAAACAGTACTCTCACCCAGTGACCAACGTCCAAATACGACAAGGAACTCACAAAGACTAACAGAAAACACAGAACCTAAATACACACAGGACTAATCAAACAAACAAGAGACAGGTGAGGAGGGAGGAGAAAACACAGGGGCACCAGGTGAACACAATCGGGTAATCAGGGAGGGAAAACAGACAGAAAGCAACAGGCAGGAACGGGGGGTGAACACTTTACAAAATAAAACAGGAAACCAAAGACAGAAACAGACAAGACAAAACACAACACGGACAGATCGTGACACTTTCTGTCAACAGCGCTAACTCTCCTTCAAAATAAAAGCATGTCCATACAAAATAGGAAGCCAAGCCAAATTACACTTAAGGCGAGACACGGCAGGCAAAAACATCGTTTTTCAAGTACTGGTCAATTTTGAGATTTTGTGCTATTTTGATTCCATAACATGTTTTCTTTCAGGCTTTTGGAAGGAAAACGTACAAAATACACATTTAAGTGTTTATTTTACTATAGTTTGTCTATTTGCGTCTGTAGATTTCTCCTAAATTCACCAAAAGTTAGCATTCTAACGTAACATAAAGCACCGCGACCGCTGTGTGCACCATGTCAACAGAGATATCGTTGGAAAGCTCCGTCTCTCCTGCACAATCTCATCGGATCCAAATATGGTCATTTCCTTTGTATCAGCAACCAATCGTGAAAGCACAAAGGGGTCTTAAACCAAGAAACGAAATCTCATTGGCTGGTGTCAATTTCTGACAACGTGATTCGTTCAGATGCGTCACGTGGTGTGCTAAAACACTTCCTGTTTAGCTTTCCGCTAGAAATTGAAATCTCAAAATCGCAAAAGAACGGCGAAAAAAAACGTTCACAGAGAAGACGACAACAATTGTCTCTTGCACGAAGCAAGGTTATACAAAAAACAAATGACCCCGAACATGAAACACCTTCACGGAGTGCGTCGATGCGCGAGCTGTCATCCAGAGAACAGGAGGGTTTAGCTAGCGCCTCACTGCTATCTTTAAAGGTCCTTTTCTCAAAATGAGTTTTTTCTCCTACTCTGAGTTCGAAATTTCAACTTCAGAAGCACGTAGAGACACCAAACTTTCCAGTTATATTCCTATCAATATTATGAAGGCTTTTACAGAAGGGTTTGTTCATATATAATTCATAGCCTGAATTATACAACATTGTATACCTAAAAACATGGCGAAAATGGATATTTTAGGGCTGTTGACAGTATTTTCTGATTTATGGAGTGATAAAAAGAGATATCCAATATCCCTTCTGTAAAAGCCTTAGATACTAATATGACTACAAAATGAAACAAGAATTTGGAACCTGGCTTTATCCAAAGTTCAGATTTCGATTCCTGAAATGTGTTAAAATATGTGCATATTTAATGAGATAATGGCTAATTTGCATATTTAAACATGCTATTTCAGAAAACTTGTAATACAAAAGACAATTGCCTTATTGTAAGACATTAACTGGAGAAATTTCTAGCTGATACCTTTAAGTTAAAAAAATTACCCTATTCACCTGGGGTGTCTCGCCTTAAGACATATACAACTGCAACGAAAGTAACAAACACAATGCAATATCCTTTTCAATTTCAAAGAACACAAATTGGGTTGTAGGCCTATACATTAACAAATAACTATAAAACAACAATACTGTAGAATAACAAAATGAATGCCGTGAATAAACCGAAATACACATGTTGAAGCGGTTCGCTGCCGATTACTACGCACTCCCCCGCGAGGGCCGAATATTCACTGCTGATTACTACCGAATATCCGGAGCCCGAAAAATGGTATTCGAGACAGCCCGAGAAACCATACATGAAATAAACAATATTCTAAAGAAAAATGCCTGTCTTTACAATACAGGCATTAGTGAGGGATTTGATACATCCTCCAAATCTCTCGTCTTCCTCACACCTCCTCCCTCCCTTATCGTTTCTCCACCTTCTCATTGAAAAGGCTCTGGAGGTTGCAATTAGTAGTCTGATTGACAAAGGAAATTGCACGGCTCATGAACGCATCAATACCGGAGATAAAGTGCCCATCAGTGGCGTTAACATGACAAACACAACCACAATCTCAGGCAATCACACAATCAATGTCCAGGGTCACACAGTCATTGTGCTCTCACGGCGATGCATTGATCCGTCAGGGCTGAGGCATGAGAGCTGTGGAGGGTAACAACATCTGCACATGTTCCCATTCTGCATGCACAAACACCTTTTCTGTTTCTGCATCAGTGTTTGTGCATTTATGGCCATGCATGCTGTCTGTTCTCTCCTGGTTCATGCAGTTCATACAGTATGTCTCAAGTGTTGTTGGATTGTGTCTTTAACACATGGACGTCTGGCAATGTGCCACAGCACAGCATGTCCCACAGGAAAGAGGGGATACATAAATCATGGGGGAAACTTTAGATTTGCACAGTTCCCTCAGCCTTCCGCTTTTTTAATCTTTTTTTCATGGAAAGCTAAGTGCTCTCACTATTGGTCGATTTTCAAATCAATAACCTGGATATCTCTGAGAAGACTTGCAGATGTCCATGCAGGCAGTATTCTGGCAGTAATGCATTTCAATCTCTGCACCCACACGTGCAAATGGACGTACACATGCGTGTTTAAGCTAACAGAGAGGTCTATGCTCACATTGTGTCTGTTTCCTGCTAAGAAATAGATATCATGGCCTTTGATGGGAGTAAAAAAGGGGGGGGGGGCTCATGCTGGGAGCCAGGCAGACTGAGTGATGTGTTGTTATTGTTGTGAAAGATGTCAGCGAGTAGGGGTCATCACTCACACATGGCAGGGAGAGATGATGTAAGATGGAACTGTGTGTCACTTATGAAACTTTGGTTAAAGATTTAATCAAGAATGAGCCGGTATAAGAATATAACATTTTTAAGCAGGCCTTTTTTATTTAAGAATATAAAATGATCCACAAAGTACATTTCGCCAAAATTCATGAAAAGGAATTAGATACAAAACAAATATTTCCTCATTTATTTCCCGATGCATTTATCAGTTGTGTGTAGATGTATTCCCCTTTTTTTATGCGTTTCTCTCTTTTTTATAAGTAAGTTTTAGAAGTTGAGAATCTAGAATCATTGATAGTGAATATACAAATAATGTCATTTTGCCAAAATGAATCAAAATAAATCAGATATGTAAATGTTCTGTATTTTTGTTATCAGTTGCTGTATTCTTTCCCCTTTTTTTCTTTCCCCTTTTTGTAGTGGTGATCGCTGCAAAAGTAGAGCAATGTTCTACTTTTGAAGCTTCGATGGAGGCTTCAGCCAATCGAATCATATGCCAGTACAAGCTCTAGCCAATCAAACCGCTGCTTGTGTGTCCGGGGCGGGAGATTCAGGTGATTGGTTGTTGATCTAGCTTCAGACATGCCCGCCGGCAAGCGACAACGCACGCCACCGTGTGTAGGGGCTGTAACTTATGGGAAAACATGGGAGCGGTGGAGATGAGGAAGTGTCGGCGTTCTGGCGATTTACTCGGAAGGCCAGTCCCCAACTCTGGGGACTTCGGGTGGCAGTATATGCCGTGAAGTTGTTTGCGGCCTGCCAGTAAACCCAAAGCAGAAGAAGAAGAAGTGATGTCAGCGGCTTCATTTGCCTAATCCTCCCCCAGGGACTTATTCCTTATCCCTTTTTATGTGTTTTCAATTTTTTTTACAAGGAAGAATTATGGCAGTCAATTACAAGAATGTTTCCCATTGGCTGATCAAGGTCAAAGTGTGTTACATTGGCCAGGGACCCAACCTAAATGGAGTGAAGGCAGCATTTGAAGAATCTAACAACGATTACCCAGCAGCATCAAGTAGCGCGTTCACACCGCAGTACTTATCCCACTTTAGTTCCGATATAGTTCCGAAATGTTGCGTTCACACCAAAAAAATCCGGAACTAAAATTAGTTCATGCCCCCTTTTCCGTCCCTGCTAGAGAGCAGGTACTTTCGTAGGAGAAAAAGGTTCCTATTTCTGATGATCCAGTACAAGCTCTAGCCAATCAAACCGCGGCTTGTGTGTCTGGGGCGGGAGATTCAGGTGATTGGTTGTTGGTCTAGCTTCAAACATGCCCGCCGGCAAGCGACAACGCACGCCGCCGTGTGTAGGGGCTGTAACTTATGGGAAAACATGGGAGTGGTGGAGATGAGGAGGTGTCGGCGTTCTGGCGATTTACTCGGAAGGCTTCAGTAGAAGCTGCTGGGAGACCCAGCAGCTTCTACCGGGGACTTCAGGTGGCAGTATACGCCGTGAAGTGGTTTGCGGCCTGCCAGTAAACCCAAAGCAGAAGAAGAATAAGTGACGTCAGCGGCTTCATTTGCCTAATCCTCGCTCAGGGAACTTATTCCGGTGTGAACGCGATCTGAACTTAGTTCATGAGAACTAAAGAGTTCTCATGAACTAAGTTCTGATGAACCTTTGTGGGAAAAGTACTGCGGTGTGAAAGCGCCTAAAGTGTAAACATGCTGAGGGAAACGTCTATCATGATTGGATTCAGCCAAAATAAATGGTGTCTAATATGAGTTCCTCAGTGTTTACCACGCTGCATGAGCTCCACCTTGGAGGTTATGGAGGGTTTTGTTCTTGTCTGCAGGATAACAGAAAAAAGTACTTGTCGCATCTTCATCCGATTTAGTGGGAGGATGTAGCATGGGATAAGGAAGAACATATTCAGTTGTGTGAGGGATCCAAATCATGTGGCTGACTTGTGAATTGTTTTTCACTTTTGTTAACATTTGAGTGGTCTTCCTTTCACAGTGCTATTCTAAATATATATTTTTTTATACAAATCTACATGAGTGGTATTTTCCAAACAATAGAGTTGCAATCAACACTTCATATTAACCAAGACATCATGTCCATAATGCTTCAACAGATTAGTTGCATTGATAAACGTCACCTTGAGAATATAAACTGAAGCAACAAGGTTCAAAGATAATTTAACACTTACAAAAAAAAGGAATCTATTAACTTACTATTAATGGTGTAGGGAAGACGGTTAGGGCCACATGTGATCTTTGTTTTAGACCTGATCTAAAATGTTTTTTATACTTTCTGTGAACTACAGAAAAACACACTTTTGGTCAGATTCAAATGTTCTTCATCACCTGACCCTAAACCTCTCCCATATATCTGGTCATACAGTTAGTATTTTTCAATTCAATTTGTCCTGCTTTTTGGATCTCTGTATCTATGTATGTCTTCACTCAGGTCAAAAAGGTGTTAGTCATTTTTCATTTGGTGATGGCAGAACTGAAAATGATTTTTAAAAAGCACATTATTTTGTTTTCCATAAAGAAACGCCACTGTCCCTCAGGATAATTGAATGTGATGCATGAACTTAAATTGTACTAGCTGTCGACTGTCACAATACAGTTTAAAAACATTTAATATTAATGCTGGAGGGCCTCCAGACGAGAAAGGACATTGGAACCAGATACCAAATATACAGGAGCTTAAGGCCCTTAACATTTCATTTTAAAATGTGTTATAGTGCAGGTTTTCCCATCAACAAAATAATGTTTGCACCTCAATATCTTGGTTTCTTCTTTTCTGAGTTCACATTGTTCCGTTAAAACAAAGAAATGAACATCTTACTGATATTTATTTTCACTATCGAGGTACTCTTAAAGTAATTGAAAGTAATCAGGTTACATTTCTTTAATATGTTGATACACAAATGAGGTTACGGTTTCCATGTAATTACAGGTAATTAGCAATAGTAACGGAACACCCTCCCAGCCCTGGTTTAAATGTACCACTGTAAAATAGTATTCCATGGTTGACGAAACTACTATCATCCTCTTCCTCAGGAACTTTTACACTTCCTCTCCCGGCGTCTTTAAGCCGGAATGAGTTAACACGTCTTGCTCGCCACATTTCCCACGTTGCTGTGAGCCTTCCTGATGGGAACATAAACCACAATATGGTAGCGTATAGAGTGCGTGTATGCAAAAGCTGGTTACCGAGCCTGGATTCACTTTGTTATCCCTGGTCTTTACATTCAGGCTGACTTCCATTATGTTTTGACACGTTAGCACGTTCATCCCTGCTTTCTGCCTCTCCATTTTTCCCTCTCTGCTTGAGTGGGAGGAGAAGGGAAAAGAGCCTGGGGGGGGGCCACCTGTGCTGTTGTGTTGTTGGATTGTGTAAATCAGTAATAAGGGGACTTAACTTCTGTGTGTGTGTGTGTGTGTGTGTGTGTGTGTGTGTGTGTGTGTGTGTGTGTGTGAGAGAGCAAAGACAGTCGTGTGAAAATAACATTTGAATATATCTGTGTATGATAGCGTAGTGTATGATGTGTGAATACACATACACATTATCTCACAAGACGTACACAACATTGATTTTAAGAATAATTATTATTCGTTTGTTACATCTTCAGCTTTTTGTATTACTGTTGATTATACCGTTGTTCTGTAATATATATATATATTAGGGCTGTCAGTCGATTCAAATATTTAATCGCGATTAATCGCAAAGAGCTTGGCGAAATGTCGCTCCTCTGTTTTCATTGAAACAGCTCCTTATATCCGTTAGCGCAGCTAGCTAGCACCAGATGCTAACAACAGCAATACACGTAAAGTATGCCTCGCTCGCTCGTGCCACACATACACACACCCTCCCGGTCTTCCCGATGGCCAGTCGGTGCCTGCCGGTGAGCGTGGAAGTGTGGTCTGCCGGGTCTGACAGCCCTAAATATATATATATATATATATATATATATATATATTTATATATATATATATATATATATATATACATACATATGGTAACATTTTATAAGAAGGTACACAAATTAACCACCTACTAGTTGTTAATTAACATGCATATTATCAGTATATTGGCCCTTTATTAGTCATTATAAAACACTTATTAATGCTTTACTCTACATGACCATATTCTACAAGTAATAAGCCATTAGTTGAGAGTTTTTCCTCAATAACCCTCTAATTAGGGTTTATTTATTGCAAGTAAGGAAGTTGTTGTACATGAGTTTTGGTCTTAATATGCTCTGCTCAATACAGGCCTAATAAGGCAGTAGTACCACAAGAATAGTAAATCTCCCATTATAACACTAAACAAATATGATCTATTCTTATGTAGCAATACATCAAAGTATAAGTGTTAATTGTGTCTAAATAACTCAAAATTAGGTATTTCTATCTAAGAACATGTTCCCTATTTTAAAGTGAAGTCTTGTTCATAACCAATAAGCTAGTAGTTTGCTTATGTTGGGAACTATTATGTCATGACCGAAAGAACGAGATCGCGGATACAAGCGGCCGAGATGGGTTTTCTCCGCAGGGTGGCTGGTGTCTCCCTTAGGGATAAGGTGAGAAGTTCGGTCATCCGGGAGGGACTCGGAGTTGAGCCGCTCCTCCTTCGCGTCGAAAGGAGCCAGTTGAGGTTGTTTGGGCATCTAGTTAGGATGCCACCTGTGCGCCTCCCTAGGGAGGTGTTCCAGGCACGTCCAGCTGGGAAGAGACCAAGGGGTAGACCTAGGACCAGGTGGAGGGATTATATCTCTTCACTGGCCTGGGAGCGCCTTGGGATCCCCCAGTCAGAGCTGGTTGATGTGGCCAGGGAAAAGGAAGTTTGGGGCTCTCTGCTGGAACTGCTACCCCCGCGACCCGACCACGGATAAGCGGGAGAAGATGGATGGATGGATGGACATTTTCTGTGAACTTCCAGAAAAGAGAAAAAGGAAGCAGATAAAGTGGGGCCTGTGCAGAGGCGAAGTGTGAAAACAAGGGGCTACACACACACACACACACACACACACACACACACACACACACACACACACACACACACACACACACACACACACACACACACACACACACACAAAACCTCGTCAGTGCTTTTCCAGTATTTGGTTCATTATATTTTCTTTGTCATGACTGAAAGAACGAGATCGCGGATACAAGCGGCCAAGATGGGTTTTCTCCGCAGGGTGGCTGGTGTCTCCCTTAGGAAAAAGGTGAGAAGTTCGGTCATCCGGGAGGGACTCGGAGTTGAACCGCTCCTCCTTCGCGTCGAAAGGAGCCAGTTGAGGTGGTTAAAAAAGTCAAGAGCAGTTTCATGATCAAAAGAAGCACTTGCAATCTTTGGGAGAGAGTTTGTTTATTCAGCCTGTGTGTGTGTGTGTGTGTGTGTGTGTGTGTGTGTGTGTGTGTGTGTGTGTGTGTGTGTGTGTGTGTGTGTGTGTGTGTGTGTGTGTGTGTGTTCAGGTATTTAGCTGGTTGTGAATTCCATCATTCCACACTGGGTACATCATTTGCTTCAACAAATGCACCTTTACTAAAGAAGATCATCCATAAATTCAATAAGATAAAATAGCTTTGCAGCAATATGAAAACATTATAGTGGAGTTGAACATTCCTTATTATTTCACACAGTAAATATAACCATATATGCATATAATGTATTTATGATCTGCAAAAGTCTTCAAAACTAAATAGCTTCAATAGCTTTTTGTTCAATACGCTGAACATCAATTATATTTTTTGAAAGGTATTATCTTCTAAACATTGTTTTCTTGTAAAAAGTTGTACTAAGACATTTTTAATGTCATAAGTTTTATCATTTAAAAATTCTGAAAATATAATTACATGATCATACAATAAGGAGTTTTGTCTCCATTGGCAGTTGGTCCTCTTTTTATCTTCATGTTTTCATCTTGATAACAACAGGGTTTCCAACTAGATTTAGCAGGGGTTTACCCCCACAGTATTGTGTTCTTCCTGTATTGGCAGAAACAAGCCCCCAGGTACAGCAGTGTGCTGTGAGGCCGTATTGACGTGATACCTCATATAGAATAGAATCGGAGGGATGAACCCCTCTTTAATGGCACACAGAGCACACAGTGAAATGTGTTCTCTGCTTTGAACCCATCCTAGTACCACAAGTCTCATTTCATTTCATTTCAAACCTTTATTTATACAGATAAATCCCATTGAGATCATTGATCTCTTTTTCAAGGGAGACCTGCTCAAGTAGTTCCACATGAAACGTAAACAGAACAACAAAAAGGACATCATACAGCATCATTACAGGGATTTACAATTTATAATAACCACATGAGCAGGTACCAACAGCTTCCGATTGACTAGCATCCAACCGAGCTTTAAAAACATTTAGTGGCACCAGATTGTTCAGTTTCCATTTCAATAGCAGACTATTCCAAGACAGAGGAGCTGCGCATCTAAAAGCTGTCTTCCCTAAGACAGTCCTAGCAGTTGGCACATTTAATAAAACCACAGCATGCGATCTCAGGCAGTAGCCACTTACAATTTTCCGTGAGATCAGGGAGCAGATATAAGATGGAAGTTTTCCTAACATGGCTTTGTATATAAAAATGTACCAGTGACTGAGCCTCCGTACAGTTAGTGAAAGCAAACCAGCCCTTGCATACAGGTTACAGTGATGGGTTAATGCTTTACAGTTAGTCACAAATCTCAGAGCGCTGTGATACGCAGCATCTAACTTGACCAGGCAATTGGCAGGACTTGTTCCTGTAGAAGAAACCTAGCCTAAGGTATTTGTAACAGGTTTGTAACAGGTAACCACTTCAATTTGTATTCCTTGCGTAGTTACAATATCTACAACAGGCTCTGGTATCTTTTTAGCTTTTGAAAATAGCATTACCTTGTACTAGGAGCAGTGGGCAGCTATTGTACAGCACCCGGGGAACGAGGGGGGGGGGGGGGGCACCGAAAACGACCAAAAAGGTCCTCTTATAAGTAAAGAATGTGATCCATTCAAAAATTAAGGACTTAAAGGAGCCATTAGCAATCATGCTTGGCCAGAAAAACATTTCATCGTGCTGTAGGAACCCAACAGCACACAAGTTGAATTATTTAAAATTAAAATCATATTGGTTTTATAAAAAAATGGGGAACTACATCAAGAGTTCACATGATCTAGCTTCCTCGTGTTGAATGAGAGAAGACATTCTCTTCCACCACTCACCCGACAGACTGGATGTTGTTTCCAGCAGTAAAGCAAAGAAAGTTTAAATATATATCACATTTCAGACACAAAGGCAATTTAAAGTGCAACAGCAATTTAGAGTAAATGACATATGAATGACATACCAAACAGAAAACAATACGATTTAGAGAATAGTTCAGCATGAGCTACAGTAGAATGACACGACAAAACAACAAACTAAACCTATTATCCCAACTTAAATAAGCCGATGCTATACAGAATAAACAAAATAAGAACTATAGAAGTCAAAATGTGTCCATCTGAAACTTTTCAAGAAAGAATAAGTTGAATAAATATTATACAAAGACATAATTTGTCCTAGTAGTTATATTGACTTTCTAGGAATCAATCAACTGTAGGTAAAAATACCAATAAGAAAGCATGTATAAATCCTGGAAGGCAGACCGCAAAAGTCCACCAAGCATCCTGGAAAGGTGTTGGGGACAGAAATAGTACTTTGATAAGTGCTACCTCCTGGGTAGAAATTGTAACCTTGGAGTCAACGATAAGCAAAACACAAGCTTTCACATTAATGTATGCACAAGTTTGAAGGCAAACAGAGTGAAGCTGGTGAGCACAAATACTCAAACCTACACTCCTCGGTCATACCCACCCATTGCAGTTGAGGTGTTGCATGAAATAGCCATTATAAAATAGTAAACCAAGGTGGCACGTTGTCACTAACACTTCACTTATATCACACCACCTCCCATCAAGGACCTCTCTGTACTATATATATGCCACGTCAGCTCACATTCAGAGGTCTGGGCCTGCACCACTCAGTGGGAAGTAGTTCTGAGACCTCTCCTCCTCTCTGTGCCCATCGTAAATAAATAAGTGGAAATGTAAAGCAGACCTCTATGTCTGGGGAGGGCTCTTAAAGACACCTACTCAAGTGGAGTGTTGGACTCACGGGGGGGGGGCCCCTGCACGCTCCATCTTGGTTTGTTTTGCTAACAGCACTGAACGCCATCTCCCCTTTCAGATAAGAGAGGAAACCAGGGGGGGCAGGAGACACAATGAAAGAGGAAAGGAGGTCTGGAGGTGTAAAAGTATTTTAAGCTGCACTGTAAAAACTCAAAATATGCCAAGTATATTCGTCTCATATCTAGTCAGAAATGTCTTGACACTTGATATGAGACATAATAACTTAAGACGTAAGAATGCAGTGATATTAAATTTCTTTGCAGCATTTTTTCCAGTGTGGAATCAGAACAGCCATGTCTGACATGTTGTATAGTGGCCCATCAGCTCATGTGTTCGTCATTTGCTATTCCAGGCTGGAGGAGTGACAGAGGAGGACGTCGAGTAACACTACAGGAGACAAGGTGTGCAGTTTCTGTGCTACCTTTAATGCTTTACAGAAGCTGCAGCTGTGTCTGTTAGCATCATCATCATGGACCATAATAGAATTTGCTGCATGTCTTAATTTCTTAATATAAAACAGCTGTGTGGCAGATAAGACAAAGAAGGATACTTGTGAGAGAAATTGGTAATTGATGAACCACTTATGTGCTTTATTCTGTTTTTGCTGGTGTGTAAATCAAATGAGCTCGGAAGAAGACAGTTTTGATTAAAGGAGCAGAGTAAGGTAGCTAATAGGCTCGAAGCGGGGGAATTATTTGTCACAAGTTAACAAGACTGAGCGTCTACATCCACAGTAGTGATGCCAGACTGGTCTCCAACAAATGATGTTCTGAATAACCTGAAATGCGTTGTTAATTACGTGCTGAGGGAAATACATTTTCCAAAAAATACTGATTTAACCCTTAGATGCATAAGTGGGTCTTTTTTGACCCAGTTTTCTTAGAGTATCTTTGTAATTAAAAAATGTTATCATTTCATATTCCAGCTATTCCTCAAAAAACATGTTTTGGATATCATGCCATTCAAATTTTTTATTTAAATTGTATACATTTTAAGAAATTGTATTTTTTGTATTACTACCCCATCTTCCATAAGTGGGTCAAAAATGACCCTCATGCATTTTCTATGGAATTTCGCTTTTTTTGCAAAATGTAATTTTTTTTTTTTAAATTACACATAGTGAAAGATTTTATATAAAATATTTCTAGTGTGAACCAAAATATAATACTAAATATTATACAAGTGATTTTTCTTAACCAAAATCACAAAAATGGCATAAAAACACATTATTCTAATACGGGTACTTTTTGACCCACTTATGGAAGAGTGTAGGGTCCAGTCACTCGTGCATCTAAGGCAGGGGTCGGCAACAGGCGGACCGCAGTCCGGATCCGAACCCAGACGCCAACCTATACGGACCCGGAGCTATAATCAATACATTAATAGGGGATTTTTCGGCACCTCCCGCTTTTTTAACGCTGATTTGTGTGACTTATGTAATGCGTGGAGAACCGAAGAGTTTTCGTTTTGACGGACGGACTGACGGACAACTACTCACTTCAAAAAAGAAGAAGAAATCTAGACCGCAAAAATAATTAAACAAGTGAGTACCTGTTTTTCCTGGCCAAGGACAGGTTCCTTGAACACAACACGAGCGTAACGTATCTTCACGTGGTATACAGGACTGTCTCAGAAAATTAGAATATTGTGATAAAGTTCTTTATTTTCTGTAATGCAATTAAAAAAACAAAAATGTCATACATTCTGGATTCATTACAAATCAACTGAAATATTGCAAGCCTTTTATTATTTGAATATTGCTGATTATGGCATACAGCTTAAGAAAACTCAAAAATCCTATCTCAAAAAATTAGAATAGTTCCTCAGACCAAGTAAAAAAAAAAGATTTATAACAGCAAAACACAATCAAACATTTGAAAATGTCCATTAATGCACTCAGTACTTGGTTGGGAATCCTTTTGCACGGATTACTGCATCAATGCGGCGTGGCATGGAGGCAGCCTGTGGCATTTCTGAGGTGTTATGGATGCCCAGGATGCTTCAATAGCGGCCTTTAGCTCATTAGCATTGTTGGGTCTGGTGTCTTTCAGCTTCTTCTTCACAATACCCCACATATTCTCTATGGGGTTCAGGTCAGGGGAATTTGCAGGCCAATCGAGGACAGTAATGCCATGGTCAGTACACCAGTTACTGGTGGTTTTGGCACTGTGGGCAGGTGCCAGATCATGCTGGAAAATGAATTCCTCATCTCCATAGAGCTTTTCAGCAGACGGAAGCATGTAGTGCTCTCTTGGTACACAGCTGCATTTACTCTGGGCTTGATGAAACACAGTGGACCAACACCAGCAGCTGACATGGCTCCCCAAACCATCGCTGACTGTGGGAACTTCACACTGGATTTCAAGCAACTTGGATTTTGCTCCTCTCCAGCCTTTCTCCAGACTCTGGCGCCTTGACTTCCAAATGAAATACAAAACTTGCTTTCGTCTGAAAAGAGGACTTTGGACCACTGTGCAACTGTCCAGTGCTTCTTTTCCTTAGCCCAAGTCAGACGCCTCTTCCGTTGTCTTGAGTTCAGAAGTGGCTTGACCATGGGAATACGGCTATTGTAGCCCATTTCCCGGATACGTCTGTGAACAGTGACTTTGATACCTGGACTCCAGCTTCAGTCCACTGTCTTTGAAGCTCCCCCCAAATTCTGGAAGCGACTCTTCTTCACAATGCTGTTAAGGCTGCGGTCATCTCTCTTGGTTGTTGCAGCGTTTCCTGCCACATTTCCACCTTCCAACAGACTTTTTGTGGATGTGCTTTGAAACTGCACTCTGTGAACAGCTTGCTCTTTGAGAAATTTCTTTTTGTGTCTTACCCTCCTGATGGAGGGTGTCAATGACGGTCCTCTGGACAGCAGTCAGATCAGCAGTCTTCCCCATACTTGTGATTTAGTTTACTGAACCAAGCTGAGTGTTTTTCAAGGCTCAGGAAACCCTTGCAGGTGTTTCGAGTTAATTAGACGATTCAAGTGATTCGTTGAACACCCTACTAGTATACTTTTTCATGATATTCTAATATTTAGAGATAGGATATTTGAGTTTTCTTAAGCTGTATGCCATAATCAGCAATATTAAATAATAAAAGGCTTGCAATATTTCAGTTGATTTGTAATGAATCCAGAATGTATGACATTTTTGTTTTTTTAATTGCATTACAGAAAATAAAGAACTTTATCACAATATTCTAATTTTCTGAGACAGTCCTGTATGTCTCGTCTGAAAGGAGTGCTGACAGAGAGCACCGGAACGCCGCTCCAGCCCTATTATTGCAGTACCCATAAGGAGCCGTACACATGCCGCAGTGTTTGCTGGCTTGTTCTAATCCGTCAAAATGACGGACTGCTTTCAGATTGGTCCGTCATTGTTAAAAAAAAATAGACGGAAAATATTCGGTTAACGCGACCTCTGCCTGAGAGGCTCACATAACCTCAGCTTAGTGAGGTTAAGGCACACCTTGATATGATCATTATAGTTATTAATGAGACTAAATTTGAAAAACAGGTATAAAATACTATATGACAGTAATAAAAAAGTTGTTAAAAACAACAAGAATAGAGTTTCAAAAGGGGGTGATTTGTAAAATATCCAAAAAGAAAAATCTGCTTACAGTTCTGTTTCATATGGTTGTTGAAAGATGTATCCATAGATCTCTTCATGTTGCTCTCAAAGTGCACCAGATTGATGCTTTTAACTTCAATATTAAAAAAAAAAACATGTCCCCCCCCCCCCCCCCACTTAAATCATGTTCACATGGATAGGATACTAAATACATTTGCACACATCTTGTGTCCATATCTTTCTGTTTTTGTGGTCACGCCACACCGTGCACATGCATGCATACACTTCGAATAGTTCTCTCTTTTTTCACCACCTGTGTTTGCATCACTGTAACCAATGAGCACCTGCATGTGTATGAGAATAGCCCTGACTCCATTTCAGCCCAGATTCACAAACTCCTGGCAGGACAAACTCAAGCTCAATTCTCACACTGAATAAAACAAAGTGAGTGAGGGACTGCAATATAAGAGGGAAAGAAAGAGAAACTTTAAAACTGTTCAATTGTTATGATGTGTAAAGACTGATATTGTTCTATAATCAGCTGAAACTGTTAAGTCATGATGTGAAACGGTTAACAAAGAAAAAGGGAAACTCAAGCTGCTGCTACACTTTATTTTATTTATTTAAAATTAAGCACTATTAAGATGCACATATTTTCAAAATCTATTTTATTTATTTTCTCTATTTTATTTGTAAATGTAGCCCGAGAGGAACATTACACATATCCACAGTATTTAAGTAATGTTTGTACTTTCTTTATTTGATTTGCAGTCAGTTGTTGATGACATGCAGACGTTGATAAAGCTACAGGTCACTTCAATATATATCACACTAATTCATGAAGCAAGTTAGACATGTTGATGTTCCGGACCTTTCCATGGGGAGATTTTCTCTAACTGGACCTCGTTGAATTTTAGTTGAAGACCCCTGCTGTAGTACATATGCCAGGCCTGTAAGTGGCGCTGTAGTCTGCCACAAAAGCAGCGAAGAAGACTTCCCTTGCATGGTTGCCATGGTTGCCCTTCTGTTTATTCTCCGCTGTGGCTCTTTTTCTCCCTCCTCGAGGCAAGCGTTTGCGCCTTCTGCTTTAAAACAAATGAATAATGACTCTATATAATCATATGTAAGGGATAATGTGCAGCGACGCGGCCATTATGGGGAAAAGAACACCGACAGGCTGATCAGGAGCCCGACGCGACGCGGAGGGATCTAGATCGGCATGAAGGCACATTATGCAATGTGCACATTATCCCGCTTATTACATGGCCACATTCTCAACAAAGTAACGACATGACTCCCAATATTAATTGAAATGCTTTTATGGATTTAGAAAATGATTTTATTGATTTAAAATATAGTTGTATGTATTGATTTAAATTGACATGCATCCGCTAAGAAAAATAGTCTGTTGTTACTGTTTGAAACACTATTGAAGCAGTTCCTGCGTTGCTACGTTAGTAGCAACGGCAGGAACTGCTTCAATAGTGTTTTTGAGGAGCTTTTGATTACAGATTGTTGCTTGCTTTAAAAGTAGCACAATTCATTATGTCAAACCTTGGAAAGTATCTAGATATCCCCGCCCTAATGCCAAAGGAACTGGCAACTGGATATGTGTCGCCGTTTGATGTCTATGTCTGGACCGCTGCGTAAAAAGGAGGGTTTTTGCCCCGTTACTTCTCTTCTCTATAAGAATAAAACACGGTGGACGGAGATCTCTTTTTCTCCCCCTCTTCTCCCCACTGCAGCCCAGCAGCTGATCTCAAAGCACGCTCCCCTCTCCTGCAGGGGGGCGTGGTCAGCTGCAGCTCACAGAATCAGCCCCCTGCAAAAACAGCGCTGGAAAGAGCAAATAGAGCGAAATGAGGCATGGCTAAAATGCAGGATCTGTTTCGTATTTTGAAAAAAAACTATATTTATATACTTTATATAGGTATGGCCCTACAATATATTGTTCAAATATAGCATGATATGTCCCCTTTAAATCTTTCTTTCATGGCGCTGGCAAGCTGGGAACTTGTGAGTGCTTCTTGTTTAGGGAGACAACCAGGGGTGACAATAGTTTATGGAAGTTGTCTGTTTTAATGAGCATTCAATCTGTCACACACCTGAACAACCCCTCCATTCAAGGTTGTCAGTTCAGCTGACGGTGAATACATAGGTTCAGCCTCGATGCTATATTTTCACCTGCATCGAAATCCTTCCTTATGTACTCGGTAAAGTAGAAAAACATAGCTTGTATTATTTATGTATTACTTGTTACTTGTTATGTCCGACATACAAATAGTTTGTATGGCATAGTGTTATTCACTATCAAAATAATGTTTTGGATTAAACAATGCCACCTAGTCAGCATTTGATATTTTGCTGAAAAAAAGAGAGTGCAAGCAACAAGGACATAGGGACAATCAGCCCCACCCAATAATAGAGGATGCAAATCGTCAAAGACTGCATAATCAATGAGTATAATTCCAATAAAAAATTGCAGTTCATAATTCTAATGTCAGGTTTAATTTCCAAGTTCCAATTTCAAGTTCCAACTCCTTAATCGAATTCCAGGTTCCGATTCCTGGTTCTCAGTCCATATTTCAAATGCCAAATTCTAATTTCAGGTTCCAAGTCCCAATTTAAAAATGACACATTCTAATTCCATTTCCAAATTCCAATTCCAAATTCCAGGTTGCAATTTTAAATACAAATTAAAATTCCACAATAAAATTCCAAGTTCCAAATCCATATTCCAAATCCATATTCCAAATCCAGGTTCCAGGTCCTGATTCTACATTGCAAGATCCAAAAGTAACGAAAAGTGATCAGGTTATATTAACTTTATATTTTGATACTCGGCAGGTTACTGTTTAAAGGTATTTAATAATTCTAACAAATACATTTTAGCCCTCCCAACCCTGGGTATAACTAACTTTAAGATAATTCTATATCAAAGTTGCTATAAATAAAAACAAAGTTGCATGCAGTGACCCTTTCTTACACCTTCAACCTTGTACTGTTTTCATCAGTCCTCAGTCGTATGAAAACATAGGCGGTGGGTCAAAGCTATGACAGGAGGTGTGTTGTCTGTTTTGCAGGGATAACAGTTGGCTGTGGACAGTGGACCGGGACGAGGCTGTGACGGTTCTAGTAAAGCGTAGAAACCCAGCTGTCACATATACGATTGGACGTCGACCAGATTTTGGGTCGGCCTGCCAAATAAGAAACGCTGATTGCAGACAGGTGTCTCGGTCAGCGAGACAGACGGCTGAACAGACAGAGTGGAAACATTTTGATAGTGGCCATGGTCATGCTAATGGGGAAAACAAGCAAGTAAACTCCTATAGGTTCTGCTGAAGGTCAAACCTTTCAGTAACTGATTTAAAAGTGTAAAAGGGCAACTCAAAAATAAGTGTGACAACCCAAAATTACCAGCTACCTTTCATGTCTGATTGCTTTGTGTAGCTTTAAACCAATCATGTTTTGAAACGTTTTAGATTCCTTTACCCACACATGCCTATTTTGCCAATGATTTCAACCCAGCTTAATCCCTAAGAAATATGTTACATTATTATTTAATTAAACAAGGGATGACTGGGATTCAATTTTAGCAAGGTGTTGGTCTTAGCCCTGTTACGAATATGCTTTCCTTCTATGGTATGGCTCTTCTACCAAATGGTTGGCTCATGTTTCACACTGTGTGAAGTGAATTGAAAAGAGGCCCTGTGTTCTAAACCAAGCTGGCTTTGTATCTGCAAGGCCGTGAGGTTTCATTAGATTACATCTGATCAATGCAGCTGGTGTGAAAACAGCAGTGCTAATCATGTTTTGGCTTGGGCACTTTTGGGCATATGCTGTGGGGTCTTAACAAACTTATGAAAGTGTGTTTTGCATTCCCCCGTGAAATTGGGCATACAGTATATACCATTGATTCCCAAATCACATTAGGTTGTCCATTCCCTCTTCTGGATTGTATTTAAGAGGATAATACTCTGGCCTATACAGTAGCTGTCAGATTCACTGTGTAATGGCCTCTGTGCGAAGTGCCTTGCAGACACATGCAGTGTATGTAGTTGCCATGAATACAACTACAGACACCTCCCATTTTAGAATCAACTGACACAAAGAAAAAATACTTCCTATTGGACTTTGACACCAATGCCTTTTTTTGCCGTTTGGACTTCAAACGTGCCACTAGATTCAGAAGAGAGTAGACATACTAACATCTCTGGGAGGCTTTACGTTACACACTGCAAAAATCATCCATCTTATAACAAGAAAAAAAAAATGTGATTTGAGTTTATACAGAATTGAAACAAGTGTAATAATCTGCCAGTTCAGTGAGATAATTAGACTTATTAAGAATTCTTGAAATAAGAATTCGTGAAATAATAATAATTCTTGAAATAAGAATCCTTAAAATAAGAATAACAATTCTTGAAATAAGAATGCGTGAAATAATAATAATTCTTGAAATAATAATTCTTAAAATATGAATAACAATTCTTGAAATAAGAATGCGTGAAATAATAATTCTTAAAATAAGAATAATAATTCTGGAAATAAGAAATATATGGATGCTAGAAAAGTGGCAAATGTCCTGAAGTAAGCAGAAACACACTTATTCCATGCACAGGTAGAAGCCAAATATACTCAAAACAAGTTGTCACATTTTCTTTTACCATTTGTTTATTTCTGAATTCAAGTAGACAGATCTCAAAACAAGAAGCTAGCATGCATTTTACAAAACGTATGAATTAATCATGACGATAATTTTAAACTTAAA
Source organism: Harpagifer antarcticus (assembly GCA_902827135.1). Taxonomy (NCBI): domain Eukaryota; kingdom Metazoa; phylum Chordata; class Actinopteri; order Perciformes; family Harpagiferidae; genus Harpagifer; species Harpagifer antarcticus. Next base: position 23,621,123 of record CADEHL010001005.1, on the reverse strand, counting down.
TTATAACATTGAAAACCACTCAACATTACTTTGTGTTAGATAACCAAAAATGAAGATTTATAACTTAAAAGCTTCAATATTACTGTTTTCTCTTATCGTTGAACAAAAATGCTCAAACACTGAATGATAGAAAGTCATGTCTCTTGTGTCCAAAGTATCAATGCAAAAACAGATACTGGTACCAGTATCAATTGTTAACAATAACTAGCCCAACTACCACCTAGCTCACCCACATTGTATATGTCTAAGCGAGCATGAGTTGTGCCCAGCAAATGGGCACGACTCAATATATAGACCTCAAAATGACTCTTTTTAATGACATTACAAAGAGCAACGTTGCAATTTTCAGCTGATCATTTGTAAAGTGCAATGATCACATTGTTATTGCTAGTTGCACCTTAAACACAAAAGGTGGGCATCCTGCTGGCTGAATGTGGGCAATGCCCACAGAGAGGTGGCTATGGCAAGTGAGCCTTACTTTGAAGGTGCAGCTACCTGCAGTTTGAGGAAAGGAGGGCTGGAAGGAAATGATGGGCTGAATATTGCAACTTTATTTTTGTACATGAGTTGTTTTCTGGGATGTTATTCTCTCCCAACCTCGACAGACATTGCGGGTGAGCGTTATAGAAACAGGTTGGGAACCTAACTACCACCAAGATCTACTCCCCAATAAAAGCTTTCCACTCAGCCATGGCTTTTTTGTATGAGGCTGTGGCGTCTCGGTCAATATTTCTGTTTGAATAACAGAAAGGATGGTTGCAACACACTTCGGATAAGTGAGATGTATTGTGTAGTAATAGGCCATTAGATATAGCAAACCCTCATGCAGGTCTTGCTTGGCAAATGTAGTGATAGGAGTGGTTCCTATGGCAACAAGGCAGTTGGAGTCATCAACAAGTAAGATGGGGCTGGACAGAGATCTCTTCTGGAGGTAGACGGTGGGATCTTCTGTAGGCTAAAGGAGATAGCAACACTCTGATAAACATCCATAACATAGAACTACTAAAGCAGACCCTCTACTACCATTATGTATGTATTGCATCTATGATTGAAGTTATAATGCTTTGCATGTAGTATGTGAATCCAAAGACAGCACCATTTTATGTACTAATGAAAATACAAAAACATGTCTTCCAATAAAAGAATGAAAACAAATTGCTTAACCTCCTGCTGAAAGCTGGCTTACATGACCAGCAGTAAAACAGCTCTGCACTGATGTGCCCATTTCTTCCAATGGAGGGAACGGTGCCAACAAGCTCCAAATTGCCGCAGTGCTTACGCTTAAAGTTAAATTATTTCAACTTTACTATCAATTGCCGCTGAGAGAATGTCCTTTCATGACAAGGCAGCTTAAAAAACAGCAACATATCTTGTTAAATGTTGTCCTAATTGTGAAAAGCGACCCCATTATAGACTTACAAAAAGGATAAAGCATGGAAGTAAATGGCTTTATAGACACAAGTAAAAAAACATCAAGATTTGAATGTGACACAATAGCTCACCTGAAGAACATGTATCAATGCCTCACTGGCATGTCCCAATTTCTTAGGCGGTGCAGCTGGTGAAGGAAAGAGTGTAGGGAGTGCCTTGAACAAGGCAATCGAGAATTCCACTATGAGAAGAGAGAAGAGGAAGCAAACAGGTGGATGGAAAGACAGACACTGTTGTAGCTCACACAATCTGTATTAACATAACTACAGTTTAGACACATGAAACAAAGGATAATGCATATAAAGTCATATCAATATATAACTGACTTAAGGTCAAAGTTATTCAAGTTTAGGAGACATGCACTGTGAGGTTAATTTGAGGGTGCATCAGGTGACATGCTCCCTGGAGGTAGCCGATGTCTGTTTAGTTGGTTGGTGCTGTGACTGAGTAAGCTACTGCTGCAGAGGTTGCATCAGACGCCATTAATGACGCACACATTTGAAGTCCGTCCGTCATTCCGCCAATAACTGTTTCAGGAATTGCGATGTCATCTGGGCCAACCCAGTTGGATTTCTCCTAATTCCTTAGTGAAAAGTTGATCTCAGCAAGTTTGTGAATAGGTTTTAAAATACAACTTTTAGCTAGGAACTTAAAGTGTGATAGAGGGATCCTACTTATGGTAAGATAACAAAATAATGTGAAAATGCCCCCAGAGCATTATCATTTTAGATGTATTTGGTCAGCCTTGCATCAATGACACACTCCTATGCAGTCATATCTTCACCAACACACTGTAGACACTAAGAGGTGACTGACCACCATCCAGGGTCATAGGTGGTTTCATCGCTTTCTTCAAAACTCCGTAAAACTGCACTTTAGCAACAAAGTCGTCCCATCTCTTCTTTACTTCTGCTATGTATTTGTGGTTGTCTTTATCCAGGATGCTCAGACATTACCTACAGAGTGAATAAGTATTACAATCTGGAACTTTTGTTGAAAAGTAAAAATGGGAAGTCGTTTACTAACATTCTGAAGATCCTTGAAGCATGGATAGGCATCCAGGACCTTTGTGTGCCTGTCCTCCACTTTCAGGACATCACTGTCAATGAACAGTCTTCTTGCTTCAAACTTCAGATCAAGGAGTTGAGAGACAGCATCTTTGTTTTGTTTTTTATTCTTGTACATCTCATGCAGAGTCTTAAAATGCCTGGCCTGTGCTTGCAGACTATCCTTGTCCACTAAAATGAAAATGATTATGTGCACATAAGACTGTCAAAAATGGTCTCCCTTTAGAAGCAGCCCTCTTATGGCTGGGTGATGTCTGTACAAATATTCAAACAACACACAAGTAGAAAAGTTTGGAAGACTCAGGACTTACCCTCTTCTTCCTCCCCGGGCTCTGGGTCCTCTGCTGGGTAAAGTGTACCGTGGAGGGCCTTTACCAGCTGCTTTTTGGCTCCCTGGTGTGAGTTGGGAGAACGGATGACCATACTGGATCGCTGGTCCGCGGTGTAATTGGGCAGCCGGCGGCCCGAGCGGGCTACTGTGGAAGCTAATGAAGATATTTTAGATATTTATTTGTCCTTTCAAAAATGCATTTTGTGCCTTACCACAATTGTCAAACAATAAATCAGATGAATTAATGACATGCTCACATAACTACCGGTATATATAGCTGCCTTAAAGGTTCAAATGTTCTCTACAAAATGAATGACAGAAAATGACCATAATATCTCTGTCCATTACAAACAACTTTTATGTTGCACATGATGTTATGCATTCAGCAATGTGTGGATATGCCTTTCGAGTAGAGAACCATATACATGGAAATTAAGTTGCAATTCTACTTACATGTACTTTCATTTTCATCAGAACTGGTAAGAGTCTGATCCAAAATAATTGTTGATCCACTTGCATCACTTGAGTCAGCATTATAATCTTTTCCTGAGTCACTTGCTGACAAGTCAAGGCCACGCCTCTTCTTTGGACACGCCCCTCTCTTGTGCAGGCCCTTGCCTCTTTTGTGGAGACTTTACATTTAGAAGCCTCTTTTTAAGTTTATTGTGAATGGTTGTCTGTGGCAAATAACAAAGAATAACTTTATAAGAGTTACTTAATCATGTTGATGAAGCCTTGACTTTTTTTTTTTAAATGTTAAGAGATGACAGTGAATTCAAATAATTACTAAGTACTTCACAATCAACAAAGTGCAAGAAATAAACAGCCACACATTTGAATGACTTAGATGTTTCACAGCTTCATCTTTGTCTTGTAACATGGGATAATACTCCACTACCTTCTTAGCCATGGCTGTGAGTTCAGGGTTGGAAGGGTACTGAAGCTCTTCTCCTGGTGGACTTGCTCTCAGGATGGAAATCATGCTGGTGAGTGTGTTCCTCACTAGCCTGCAACTCAACTCCTTGGACATAAATGCTGTGTTTGTATGCTTACATGCTCACAATTCCAATGTTCAAATGGTGATTTTAGCACATGTAACGCTTACCATCTTAGCCATGTTGGTTTAGCATACTAACTTGCTAATTACATAACATGTCACTAATGAATGCAAAACACAAAGTACAGAGGAAGATGGGTTCTTTGCAGACATTTAATACATCAACAGTATTTGGTATGACTATGGCACTTAAAGTTAAAGAAACACCAAAGTTTGCTATGTATATTCTTTCCAAATTCCACGGCAATTCTTCAAATATTTACGTCTTGACCGTGGTGGTCTACAGATTTACAAACCATCAATGCCATAAATAAATAAATACAAATAATAATGTCGGCTGCATTGTATTTGGTCCTATTTATATCTGCTATATGATCTTGACAGAACGGTCATTAAAACTGCTGTTTCAACTAACTAACTAAATGTGACCATTCAGCTATCTAATGCATTTTAACTTGTTTGTTGATCAAATGAACATTCATTTTAATATAACAATCCAAAGCTCATAGGAATCAAATGCTGTGTCAAAGTACAACATTAACATTTGACTTTGTGGAAGAACACACTGAAAACCAACATCTCGTATTAGGGGGCTTACAATGAAAAACAACATGTTTAACACAAATAATTACGCCATTTCCTTCAGTCTAGCCTCAGATGTACTGAGTTATTCTTCTTGGCCAACTGCTGAGAGGAATGTTTTCTCTCTGCTGCTCAGGTGTTGGCTGGTACAGAACAACATTTCAGAGCTCAAGTAGTCTTAGCCCCGGCACACAGGCCTCAGGCGGTGACTCAAGTCGTGAGTCCCTCCCAGCATGGAGGCCTGACAGTGGGGATTACCTCCATCTCGTCCTCTGCTGAGAGGCGCCAGATATGGATTGAATCAGATCAGTCTCTGTCCTTGGGGAGAAGGATAGTAGGTAGACAATGGACTCAACACACACACACACACACACACACACACACACACACACACACACACACACACACACACACACACACACACACACACATATCCAATTGAATCCCATCCGTCTCATTTCTGGAATACCACAAGGTATAATGACAGCTAAATAATATTTGCTAAATTGCTTCAATGGTAGACGCTCATTTACACCCTCATCTTCCTCATTAGAGATGGGGAGAAGCAGAGATAATTGCTCATATCTAATGGCGCGCTAATTATCAGTTTAAAATCACCATCGGTTCTAAAAATATCTGCTGGCAGGTGGAACCGCCGGATAGCTCGAGCAAGACTCTCTTTACTTTATTGTCTCTCTACACCCTCGCCCTGATCTCAATGAAAACCTTTTCCAATTCCTCTCTGTCTCACTGTCGTCTATTATGCATTAAACACTGAACAAAGCTTGAAGGTCTGTCGCAGAGTGCATTTGTGTGTGTTAAAGCCAACAAACCTCCACAGTCTCTCCCTCCACTGACCTGCTCAATGCATGATGCTAATGCCTTGAACTGTAATGTTCACTCAAAACCAAGACCTAAGATCACTCTGGAGCGCTGCTTTTACTTTGTTGCTAAGGTCTAAATGATTCTGATAAACAAATCGAATGAACAGTTCAAAAACAATAAGACTGTCAATAATAAAAAGGACATATTATGTTCACTCTCAGGTTCATATTTGTATTCTGTGCTTATACTGTGCTGCAGCACCTCTTTTCACCCTCTGTCTGAAACCAGAGCCCAGTCTGCTGTGATTGGTTAGCTGGCTGACTCCATTGTCAACCGCTTGTGTCGGAAATGTCCATCCCCTTAGCATATTACCTACAATGTGTTGAGCGCTAGCCAACAAAGGCACAAGTGTTGCATAGTGATGTCACTATGTTTTACGGAAGTAAACAAAAGAGTTCAATGGAGCTGTTTCAGGCAAGGGGGGGGGGGGGGGGGGGGAGAGGAACTCCCTCTGGGGTGAACACATAGATTTCAGCCTTTGCAGACCATTCACATGCAAAAAAACCTGTATAACGCACTACAGGAAAGGGAAATAAATAGGCCCCCTTTAAAGGTCCCATGTCATGGCCATTTCTACTGATCATAATTCCATTGTTGAGGTCTACTAAAATAGATGTATACTGTGCAATATTCACATTGGTTTCTCATACAGCATCTCTGTAAAGTATGTGTATTCACCGGTATTCACTCTCTGTCCTAAACGGCTTGTTGGAGCTCCTGCCCCCGCCCTCCCTGTGAGCCCAGTGTGCTCTGTTTGGTCGGGAAGCTGAGCAGCTCCTCGCAGCTGTGTGAGCTGCTGCAGGAGCAGACAGGCTTTCCGTGTCGGCATCTCGGCGATACAGGAGAACAAGCTAAACTCATCCTGAGCACACACAAACACTCACAGCCGAAGTAAAAACAATAAGTGTGGCTTGATATTGATTAAGACAAAGGTTTATAACGCTGTGAAAACGGGTCTGCGGAGAGCATTTCTCCGCGATCCCAACGTAGTAGCCGAAAAACGTTTACCCATTTAAACAGTCGTGGTAGATACCTTGTTTGTTTTAAACATCATAAATACACTGTGACGGAGCAGTTCACAGAGTGACTGACTCCGCCACTGACAGCCGACACACACAAACCACACATACACCAAACATTTCCTGCTCTCTTCCGTCAAATGAATCATGCAATTTCTTATTTATTTTACGTTTGTTAATTATTAGGGATGCTCCGAACGCCAATTTGGGGGCCGATCGCGATCACCGGAATCAGTATCGTCCGATACCGATCACCGATCCGATCGAATGGGCGGGGCCTAAATGGAAGATTTAAACTTTAAATCTTCCATTTAAAGTGATGTTTTAAACTCAGTTAATGGGGCTCATTCACTGGAGCTTCCACAAACAACAATCAACTTAATTATTACATTCAAATGATGTACATTATTCAAGTTTACATTCACTTTGGATAATAACACGGGAGAAATTAGCAGAAGCCCTCTCTTTTTCTCTCCCCCCCTCTCTCCCCCCCTCCTGACAGCCTGTCAGTATTTCATGCAGCTCACTGATCCAGTAATGAGTGACCCGACAGTGAAGAATAAATATATTTATAACTAGTTTAGCTTGTTCCAGAGGTAGATAAAATAGCTAAGTGTGTTAGGTCTAACTCTTGTGTGTTTCGCTCCGCTTACCGGTCCGGCGGGCGGAGCTGCAGGATTTCTGCTTCACACACGTTGCATTCCGCTATTTTACTGTCTTTTTCGGACACCTTAAAATAATGCCAGACTGGTGAAGCCATTTTGGCGAGATTGTTTTGCCGCACACAGAGAAAAGTGTCATGTATTTTACGTCATGCGATCGGCTCTCGCGATCGGCAGGTTTAAAGAGCACCGATCGATCGGTAGAAAGTGAGTATCGGCCGATCTCGATCGGTGACCGATCGATCGGAGCATCCCTATTAATTATGGGGAATGATTATGTTAAGAGGTGGTTAACCTGTTTTATGTTTGGGTCGGATTTTTATGTTGAAATGTGGTTTTGAGCTAATTGTGTCACCTGTTGACGGTAAGCCTGTGGGAGGGGCTATGGGCTCATAAAGGACGGGGTTTGGCCATAGACTGTATATATAAATGGACGTAGGGTCCGTGACGTCACCCATAGGATTCTGCAGAGTTGCCGAGAAGCCCTTAGTAGGCGGAGTCGGCCACTAACGGCTCAACGGTGACGTCAGAGTTCAACTCCAGCCTGCTCCAAATAAGGGCAAAGAGGCGGACCCGAGGCGGGACCTGCTGCCACCGAGCTGGAAGTTCCAGAGCTAGCTGAAGCTACCAAGCTAAGCTAACATGCTCCCCATCTGCACACTACCGTGGCATTTTATGTTTCTAAGGTAAGCGGACATGAAACTATTCAGCAAAACTATAAATAATAATCTAAGTTATTGAGTTTTTAGCATAATACTTCAGAATCTTAAAATCCCTTAATGTTTGTATGCAATTGTGCTAAATTCAACACTGGAATCAAGCAAATATTAATATGTTAATATTAATATAATCTTTAACTTTAGACAAACAATTCAAGAGACAAAATGTATTTAAAGACCAATCTTTATTTGAATGTGGCTCTTAACCTGATATATTAGTTATATAGTAATAGTATTGACAATCTAAAAAAACTGAGCAACTCAACAGTCGACTTTATGTTTCTTATTGTCTAAAGCATTTATTATTTTCATTTTTCCCCTCTCATATTCAGTGTGGACGGATTGAGACAGCGTGGTGTCCAGAGAGCTACAGAGACTTCAGGGAGAAACCTCCATGTGATGGACGTCCAGTCTGTTGCTTTGGAGAGGACTGAGGGTCTTTCCTCAGCGAGGAGGATCAGGCCTGATGGAGGAGCCCATGCTGGGCAAAGCTGATACCAACTGCACAGGCCTAGTCTGTCACTTTATTTGACTACATGTGTTTACTTATACATTTAATAGGTTTACACCTTCTGCTTTTTATTTAAAACATTTGATTAACTTTTGGTTCACATTTCAATAAATTGTATTTGTATTTGTATTATACAAAGACAATCAGATTATGAATGAACAGTATGAATTTCATCAACATTGAAATATATGTTATTATCAAAATAATATTTAACTGTTATCAAAACGTAGTGCAACTGTAGAAGCTTGCTTTGTTGTCTCACTGAAAGAATCACTTTTACCACGTTTTTTTCAGACAATATTGAGAGATAAATAGTAGCAGTTCTCACTATGTGCTAAATATCTTTGCCTTCAATACATTAAATTAGAAAGCTGACAAAGTCATATTGCTAAACATCTAAATGTAACTTTTTGCATGGAAAAAACCCTCAACTTCACTGATGTGTAGGTGATCTAGTATTTAGTATTGTTTAATGGAATGTATATCAGTGTATTAAAGTCAATACTTCATTTATTTAATCCAATATCTTTCTTGATTATTTGTACAGTATGAAAAAAAGAGTCTTTGTACCTGTGCTGAAGTTCACTGCTGTGAGGATTCCAGTTCTGTCTCTCACTCTCTGGTCCAGCCTGTCTGCATCACCTGGACACCTTAAACAAACAGATATATATATATGTAAAGTACCATGTGTACAAACAATATAACTGATTATCTTCTGTTGAACATGTTGGATTGTGTATTGTCCGAGTCAGGGTCCTTTTTATTTTACTGTAACTTTGGAAGTTGTGTTACCAATGCTTACTGTTTATTTGATACCCATTTGGTAATGCAATTAATAAAAACAACAAGGTTTGGGTTCGTTCTTCAGATGACTGTGACGTTAACGTGTAAGCTCAATAATGAACTCCAGCTCAACCAACCATATTGTAATATCTAAGTAATCATCTTGAAATATGACATTAATAATTTTAATATAAACACATGTTATTGTGAGGTTGATTTCACATGCACTACTTCGATGTTAACTTGTCTACATACTTGAGCATAGCCAATTTAAATTAACCTTAGCGATGCATACAGTTCCTACCTACATAATAAAATATCTCTCTAAGTTACAAGGATGACCTTATTTTATAAACCTCAAACAGAAGCCGTTTGTTCAACAGTATTATCCCACTTAACACTTGTCTATTTCGTTTTAACCTTTATATATATACAGTCTACTATTTTAACTTGGAGGCTACGATTAGCATCGTTAGCACCGATGTAGCTACCACTCGCTACACACTAACCCAAGCCTTAACATTCATTACGTAGCTGATTAAAATCATTAACACATAAATAAAGCACTCGAATTTCACTTACCGCAAAACCGCATTCATGCACCGTCTGTTTTAAACGCAGAGCGAGTCACAATAGTCCGATATATAAGCGACGGCCGGCTTCAAGTTGTGTTCCCTGGATGAACTGACCAGGCAGAGTCCCTGTAGCTAGCTTCACGGAGCAGGTAGCAGAGAGACAAGAAGCTAGCAGCAGCAGTCACTTGACATTGCCGTCACTCAATGTGACCACGCCCTAATTTATGCAAAAACGTTAAGACCTAATATAAATAAAAGGGTCATGTTAGAAAACAATTCACACAGATCCATAATCATGAAGGTGGAATCTAACTATATCGATAATAAAATGTATGGAGCCAGGGGTAGAAACATGTTTTTTTCTGCTGTAAAATTGGGCATTTTAACATGGGGGTCTACGGAAATTGCTCCTTTCTGCAGCCATCGCCTATCGGCCAATATATGAACTGCAGTGTGTGGCACTTCCGTATAGGCGTCCCGGCTATTCCCCAGAGTTTGCCCCTTGGGTTTGGCCCTGGAGGAGTTCACTTGGAAGAATGTTGCAGTAAAGGCAACAGCTGGGACATGTTTGGGAGTTTGTTGCAGAGAAGGCAACAACAGAACATGTTTACTCTGAATGAGTGATGGACGGCCTGTTTTGGTCTTTTATTTTGTTTGTTTAAGGTGTGCTGTTTCGTTATTTGTTTGTTGCTGTTAAGAATAAAGTTTTTTTGGAGCGTAACCCAACCGACTAGGCCAGTGTTTGTGAACGGACAAATAGAGCCCCGTCACATACACAAACAACAATGAATACTTACAGGTTGTGTACCCAAATCTCCCGCTGGTCCAAACAAAGTAGGAACAGCATTGTTCTTCCGTGCCCTACGCTGTACATATCCGGCATGAATCGCTGAGAGGTTTGGGAAGCTTTGTTTCGTGAAATGCTGGCAGAGGGTGTGGCATCTGGATATTCACACGTCAGAGTACCCAGGAAGAAAAGGAGAAATCTCCAACGAGGCGTTTTGGGAAGGTATTTTCTGTGTTAGAGTTTTACTCCCTACAGGGTGTACTTTCAGGGTGTGTGACTCTGCAGACCGTTTACATGCATAAAAACCTTCATAACACACAAGGGGACAGGTGATAATCGGAAAAGCATGACAAGAAAGAATTATCTAAAAAATACATATTTCCATTGCAAAAGCAAATATGTTAATATGAACAGTATTTTCTTAAAGCTCTAGCCCAATCGTTGACATTACTGTTAGATGACCTTTAATAAAGCAGGAAAATACCAAGTAAGTATTTTTCAATGCAACTCTACCACTGGCATTTATGCCCACTTAAAATCTGAAATGTTGTTGGGCAGCTGAGCTGAACATTGGAAACATTTTACAGTGTCTACAGATTGGTTCTGTAGAACAAAATGCGTGGAGAATATGCAGCGAGGATCATAACTCCAGTTTAGTGTCAGCTCGTTGGAAGCGTGTACAGATGGGGAGAGCTGGGTGCTCATTTAATGGTCAGTTTAGCTAATGCAATAATAGCTGCAGAGTGGCGCCGTGTAATGGTCACCTCACTGGGCCGATTCAAGAGAGGCCAGCCGTTCCAGTCTGGTCCTATTAAGGAACCTTTAGGCCAAGCAGACACTTGTACATTTTCAGACATGTCAGCTCAACACAATATAATGGGTGAGTAATGAGAAACAAAATGGAACGCTGCTATCAGTGTGCCTGAGATCAAGGTAGTTTCTTTGACATTAGTTTTTTTCTGAGTCTAATTATGTATGTTTTTTTGCTAGAATGCAGTTGTGTATCCTGTGCTAAGACACAAACACACCCCTCTATGTCATTGCAAAAGCCATCAATACGTTGTATGTTATATACATCACAAACATGAATGCAACATTGATTTCTGATAGCTAAGATAAAACATTCCTGTGACAACCCACTAAGTGCACAAGGTCAAATATGAACATAAAACAGGTTCTGACTTTTTAAGTTTATCAAAAAGTCATTTGTTGCTGTATTAATTCCTCCTGCCACACTGCACTGCAAGTGATGGGTTAGATAATAGATAAGTCAGTCACAGCTTTGCTCCAACAAGTCTGTAGTCTGTTGCCCAGTGTGTAGTTTTGATGTAGTATACCTTCCAAAAAAATAATATTAATAATCATAATATATCATATACGTGCGACCATTAGTCAGACATTTTTGTCAAACCGTTTTTTTGTCGAGGGCAACCCTAGTGTAAGTATAGTCTATACAGTTGTATAGTTGTTTTACTCTACGTCACGGCCACGCCCCTTTTTGGGTAAAAAATATCTGCTGTCATTTGACTGGAGGTATTCGCCAATACTGTGCATTTTTCTCCAAGGATATCGATGATTGGCGTCGATATGGTGAAGTTCAATCAATAGCCAATCAATGACATTGGAACGGTAGAGAGAGGAAGGAGTAGATAACACTTAAACTTGACCTCATTAGCATCATACCTTATGAAGTGTACATCACTGATTGAGGGGCTCGCGAGGACATACATTTGTTATCATGTATCTTTTTTGTTGTTAACCAGTTGAGCCCTGAGCCTGTTTTTCAGGCCTCAGGCTCGAAAATAACATTCCCAGAACAATTGACTATATCTTCACTTCTAAAAGGGTTACATCAATAAAAAAAAAAATTATAATGTCCGTCCAAAAAAAAACACATTACTTACTGTGAAAACCACCCTTGAATGATGGGATAGTAGACTAAAAGCTTTAAAAATCCAAACTATAACCTAAGTACCCTGTATCAAGATTGATGCAAAACAAGTGACATTTGATCTTTTTAGAGAAATTTAGAAAAAGAAACCCACTTCTGGGGTCATTTGGGTGCATTTTCCATATCTCTGGCCCCCCTCGGTCGATTTTGATGATTGACACCTCTTTTTAACCGTTAGAGCCAATAGAATCGAGGGGAAGTTTCTAAAATCCATCTAAACATTACCCATTGGTGAATGAGTGATGCGTAGCCAGAATGCCCAAAACCGGAAGCTGTCATACACTCTCGTAGCTATCATAGCAGCTATATATGAAAACTCCGTTATTGACATAAATATGAAGACGGATTAACAGTAATCATTTCAAAGTGACACAGACACATTGGATGAACCTGCAGCAACGTTGTTATCGTTGTAATGCCATTGAACACAACTTTTGATCCGAAACAGCAAAAGGTAGACAATGTCCCGTGTTTGCTACCAAAAGCTACGTGGTGTGATGTCTGGTTTTGTTTCCAATGCCGCGAGTTCTGGTCGCTCAGTTATATTTCTGGAATTTGTGGAATCTCAGCTTGCTAATCGATATCTTGTTTGTGCTGATCCGATAAGTAATAAGTGTATTTTTCCGTGAGTTCCGTGCTAAGTGCGTTAGCATTGTTTCGCTCAGGGCTAATTCAGAGCCTTTGTTATTACCCTTATGTTTCGTTTAGCTAAAAATTGTTAATATTGTCTGATAGCTGAGTTTCTTCCCGTTAACCCGGTAAGCCCCATGGGGCTTTTTTTCACGAAACTGTATCTCAGGGCTTCTTAACATTTATGAAACTATTAATGTTCCATACTCACTTAATGGGAAGAAACTCAGCTAACTGACGATTCGAACCATTTTTACCGAAACAAAAGACAAGTCTCACAAGAAGCGTCTAAATGAGCCCTGAGCGAAAAAATTCTATCGCACTTAGCACAGAACTCAGAGCTTAAATACCCTTGTTACTTATCGTATCTGCACAAGATAAGGAGGGGCCTGAGGTCCCACGGACCCAGTGAAATCAAACATCTGTGGGGGTCTGCACCTCCAAGGTGCGCAATACATTATTGCACAATCTATGCCTGTGACTGCGTGCGCGCCTGCACATGTGCGCATGCATTTAAAGACCCCCATAGAGCTCAGTTTATAACTCGAACCCTGACTGAAACTGTACTTTGAACATTTTAAATATATTATTTTTGTTTTGTTTTATGTATATATGTCACACTGTGGGACTGCGGGAAACAGTATCTCGAGATTTCTGGATGTATAACACATGTAGTAATTTTGACAATAAAGCTGACTTTGACTTTGATTAGTATCATCACTGAGCGATCCGAACTCGCTACAGGGGAAGCGAAAACAGACATCACAACACGTAGCTTCACGGAGGAAGCTTCTTACCTTTGCTGTTGTTCTGATCAAAAGTTGTGTTCTATGGCATCAAAACGATAAAAACGCTGCTGAAGGTTAATCCAATGTGTCTGTGTCACTTTGAAATGATTCCTAATAATCCATCTTCATATTTACTAGTTTGAGCCTAGCTTTCAGTTTTCAGAGCATAATATTGCTTTCGACTGCGTGCGCATAGCTCTCACTTGTCAATGGTAACATGTGTGTGTACAACCCAGTCTAACGGCATTTTGTGTTATAGTCACGACATTTAATCTATTAATAAAACCAGATTTTCCCCTTTTTTCGTGTCACACAGAACTATTTTAAAAGCAATGTATTTCTATTGGTAGTGTGTTTTGTGCCTGCAGCGCGTCTTTGTGTCCAGTCGGGTCTTGGAAGACCGGAAGCTGCGTGGTTCATAAAAACATGTTCTTATTCAATATCAAGCCACGATTATTGTTTTTATTTTAAATCGTTTAATGTCGGACTTTTTTTGCCGTCCGCGAGGAAAAGAAATGGGGCTCAGAGCCTCAAAATACTGAAATACGTATTTTTTAAATATTTGTTTCCTTCTAATTTGTTATTACTTTCTAAATAACACACTGTCATGTACTCAACAAATAACACACAATTATCCTAGTTTTTATTTATTTGTTTAATTCTATAATCTCTGGCTTTTTTGCCGTCCATCAGGAAGTGCATTTCAAAATAAAGTAACAGGAAACAGACCTAGGCCTATATGGGACATTTCGAGCATCATTGCGATACACTGATCTGATTACTTAAGATCTTCAGCTATGGTTTAAGCTCTGTGATTGGATGTTTTAGCCGCAATTCAAGTTGGGTACCGGGGGCAAAACGTAACATCTTGCAAGAAACAGCATCTGAGGGCTTCTTAACATTTAATAAACTATGAATGTGTCCAGTGGCGTTTTTATATGTACAAAGGTGGTGGGGCACAACAAACTTAAATGTCTATATATAAGCTTCTGCAGTGACAGTGAGGTTCATGGCTGGTGAGGCACTGGCACTGACTCTTCAGGTTTACAAATATTATATTTTGACCTAAATCAAAATATAATATTATTTTCAAAAGCTGTTTTTGTCTGATCCTTTGATTAATTTTAAACAGACAGTTCAACAGAAAGATACCCAACAAATGTAATTTTATCATTTAAATATTGAATTGTTCTTAGTACGATCCCATTTTCAATAAAATGGTGGTCTTACCTTGACTTGAAGATGAAGTCCATGCTATCCTTCTGGACAAAAAGCTCTATTACTTTTTTGTAAAAGTCCTTCTTATCTTCTTGTAGTTTCAAAAGTCTAGCATAAATCTAATCAGATTTATGATAGAAAATAATAAAAGTAGGGTAGACATGTGGATATTTTCCGGCTGAACAAAACGTGCAGGTACGTTTCCCACAGATCTTATTTTGAGCTATTTTCTAAAATCCTATGGAGAAATCTCATTGCTTTTTTGTGGAGGGAAGCCATGCGCAGCTTACTTCCGGGTTTTAGGACGCGTCACTGCAACTCTCTCGTCTCCTCTTCACACACACCACACTTTTCGCGGCACACGTACTTACAGCCAATCAGCTCTGAATTATGTGAGATGACGTATGGTGGGGATGGCAGCTCAGTGCCCCTATGGTCATTATTTTTTTGCCACACACATTACATAGGAAAATATTCTGAGCAGGCGCAGTGTAGTTTTTACAGTGACCGTTCACTTAGACAGTGAGAGGGAGGGGCAGGATCGTGTTTTGTCCCACATGGCTCTAAACAGCTCAATAGGCACACTGTAGACACTAATTAGAAGAACACAGACTAAAACAGCAATGTACAGTCGAATCAGATGATTAAACATGATCTTAAAATATATTTTACATATCTTTTTATTTTTGTTTTGCATTTTGTTGTAATCATTATTTTTAATACTTTCTGCTGACACTGCACGCCACGGGGACCCTGACCAATGTCGCTATTGGACTATCAGGGAGTGAGACTGTGTTGGCACATCCGTGTGTTGTTTGGTCATGTGATTCTAAACTTACTTTTAATTGCGTTGTAGGTAGGTCTTACTGTATTAAAATGAAGGATGCATCTGGAGTTCAGTTGAGTGTTGATCAGTTGGCCTCCTGTGTCAGTAAAAGCAGCTTTGACTAAGAAAGTGTTGATTATTGAGTTTGCTTTGCAGATGCTTTGGCCACCAAGGCCTAAGCCAAAAAATAGTTTTTAGGAGCACTGCTTTTGAATGTTTGCAATAAACTTAAGGTGAACCACATGCTGGTCTAATCCTGTGTCTGCACACCTGTAAGTACTTGTTTGTGGAGATTCAGCCACAGGATCCTTTCAGAGAGGCAGATCATGCATTTCAGTCTGCTTCTAAGAGCTCTCAAAGCTATCACATCTTTCAGAATCCAGGACATATCCTTTTTGTACAGTGCTCATCAATGACAAAAGTTAAGAGTTTATGCTAAAGTTGGACTCATAAATAGCATTGGCACTGTAGACTGCACCATCTACACATCAAAGCGTTTTCTAAATTACCATTCCCCTATTGTAATCTGCTCCGACTCCTTTGTACCGCTGCTCAGTGGGAATGTGTCTAGCTCCAGGACTGGTGGAGATGGGTGGCTGATTGGTGAGACATTTTTAACTATGAGGACTGTTATTCAAAATCTTATATAAAAACTCAACTTTCTTTTACGTAACATAGGTGACTGAGTCTCCAGCACAGAAAGCAGCATTTGCACAATGATCGACTCTGTGGTAGAGGGAACACGATACATGATATGTCTTAACTCTACAGCAGAATAGCTTCTATGCACCTCAGAGCAAGCTTAACCCGTGTGTTATGTTCACATTTCGCACCCTTTGATAATGTTCGGGTCAAATTGACCCATGACATATTTCAGGGTTTAAAAAAAATACGGAACTAAATTTAACATGCACAATTCCTTATATATATTGTCTTTAACTCATTCCCCAACAATATAAATGTAATATATGATTAGTTTTTGAAAATACTCTTTGCTAGATCAAATTTAACAATGGAAGTGTCCATCGTTTTTTGTGATAAAAATGTAATTTATGTTAAAAAAAATAGACTGTAATAAAAACTAAGTTTACATTTTGCTCATGCTTTTCTAGGACTAATGTAAATGAACAAATGTTTCATTAATGTTTATTATTTTTAATCTGTCATATAATAATCAAAGCCCTGAAGGAAATAAAGCAATTTAGCAGCAATTGGAACACAAGAACCACACATCCTAAAGTATTTGGCTGTGAAATATAGAGAGAATGAAACATCCAGATACATTACATAGAACAGATATAAGCACAAAGCAAATAAAAACAATTAATAAAATACAGTATATCCGAAAAATATATTGATGAAGTGACGCTGCAGAACATCATGTGAGTCAATGGGCAAGTCCGTTTAGGAAACACATGATGTGCAGAACTTCTTCGTGTGTATAGCACAGATGTACTTGTTGCAGTTGCTGCATGTAGTCTGTGTCTTGGAGTCCTTTGAGGGTCCACAGACCTCACAGCTGGCTGTGGGGGTCTTCCAGAAGCTGACTGTGGAGGTCTTCCAGAAGCTGACTGTGGGGGTCTTCTTGCGGCTGGCTGTGGGGGTCTTCCAGCAGCTGGCTATGAGTCAAGTTCATCTTCCAATTTGCTGTCAAATTCTGAGTTTACCTCCACATTATCCTCATCTTCAGAAATGTCTTCCTGTTCCACTTCACCGTGTTCTTCTAATGTATTCCACTCACCCTCATCCTTTATTAGCTCCAAGGCTCTCTGAGCAGAACATCTTTTGGCCATTTTGTTGGTAGATAATTGTAGTTCTGCACTACACTGTTACTACACTGAGGTTATGTCTCTGTTTAGTCCCTCCTCCAGCATGCAGGTGCGAGGGGGGGCAGTGCGAGAAAATGTAAAATGTTTATACATTTCTGGAAGATCTAAAATGTTTAGAATGTTCTAGGATAGTTTTGTGTACACACTACAAAGGGTAACGATCAAGGGAAAACAGGATCAAACAGCTTCTCTATGCATATTGTGTGTGTGTGTGTGTGTGTGTGTGTGTGTG
The DNA here is from genome assembly GCA_902827135.1 of Harpagifer antarcticus. NCBI lineage: Eukaryota > Metazoa > Chordata > Actinopteri > Perciformes > Harpagiferidae > Harpagifer > Harpagifer antarcticus. The sequence goes on along the minus strand of CADEHL010001005.1, from coordinate 23,603,240 downwards.
TGTGTGTGTGTGTGTGTGTGTGTGTGTGTGTGTGTGTGTGTGTGTGTGTGTGTGTGTGTGTGTGTGTGTGTGTGTGTGTGTGTGTGTGTGTGTGTGTGTGTGTGTCTTTAGTTTGTGTGTTTCTGTGTGTTTTTCTCTGTCTGTCTGTCTGTCCTGGTATTGTATCCGGGTCAGATTGATCCGAACCTCTTATGAAGGACATAAATGCGGGTGGGCAAAATAAAAAACAATTCCACATGTCCTTCACAATAAATAAGCCCCGGCAATTGAGTTTCAGGTTGAACGAAAATATCCTTATATTTTTTTTTATTCATTGAAAATGGAAATCGGGTCAAATTGACCCGAGCACCACACAAGGGTTAAATACAATTGTCTGTTGAAAGCTGAACGATGTGGCCATGTGACAACCCCCAGATCAGACGCCCTTTGGAGGAAATGCCAGACGACTAGTGGACCCACGACTAGTGGACCCACCTTACGTAGATGGCATCATCGTTCGGCAGCGACTGCTTATGAAGTGCTCGAGCACATGGATGTGTTTGTGCTCCTGTAAAACCATTTAAGAGTGCAAATAGTGATATTTGACTTTACAGAAATCTGAACTTTAAATGGTGTTCATTAATAAATAAGGAATTCCATAAGGGTCAGTTCCATATTTTACTGAAATCGTTTGTTATTGTTTCATTAATCTGTTTACTATTTAAAACAGAACTGGGACTGTGTGCCTGCATTCAACCAAAGCCTGCTGAATGGAATTGGATAAAAGACTACTCTGACAACAAACAGACATCTGAATGCTCTGAAGCCAGAACCTTGCCCAGTCCACATACTGAACATTTCATGAACTGACTGTCTTCGGCAATGGGTTTTTAATTAGCTTTAGCTTTTTTGTCGAGCAATTTTCTCTTTTAATTTCATCTAATGTTCGCCTACTTGCTCACAGGGCATTTATAGAATCACAAATATATTGTTTAATTATTGTCTTTGTTTTTGTTGTAGCCCCAGTACTGACACTCTGGAAAATCATGTATACTTTGTTTAAATTATTTTAAACAGTACCTCGATTTCCATTCTTCTGCAGTTGTTCATTTACATATTGCACAACAACTGTCTTTATGGTCTTATACCTTATACTGTTTAAGCTAATAAACAAATGGCCATGGCGGCAATATGTTGAATTCTACATTTAACCTGCCGGGAGAAGAGCAGATTGGAGGACTTTGGGGCTTCTTTTTCAGGTAGAACGGCCAGTACAGACAGTCTGTTTGGTAACAGTGAACACTGTTATTTTTAAATAAAATGAAAAGAGATAAACTTGATTGCTCCCATTAGACTAAAAGTTAAAGTGAAAAGAACAACTCTTCCTGCTCTAGCCTTTGAAATGTGTCTTTTTAAGTCTTCAAGCATTGTGTTCTCTCCCTCTAGAACAAAGTGGTATTTTTCTGCACTTTCACTTTTAAATAGGGGTTTGGCGGTACTTTGCTTGAGGAGCAGCTGAACTGCATATTTCATTTGAATTGCAGGCCAGTGGAAGCATAGGTTGACAGTTGGCTGAAAGACATCAAGCAACATGGGCATCCGGTCTTTGAGCTTAAATGAGTGTAGATTCAGCAGCGATGGGCCAACTGCATATCAAGCACATTCACATGAACGCCACACAAAATAAATGGACAATAGATAAATCATATTATCAGGTACATTGGAACAATAATACATAATAAACAACCCCCAAGTCATTTTGAAACAGATTATGCGTGAAACAAAAGACATCCGAGAATTGAAATCTGCAATGACCCACAGCTTTTAAAATGTCAGGATGAAAGAGAAGCGTTGGACATGTGCTCCATTGTTTCATCTGCTTCATATTCACTTTGACTGTCATTATTCCGCTGGATACGTCACCCTGTTTTAATTACGCTCTCTGTAAAGCATTTTAGCAAGGGGCCTAGTCTTTATCTTTCCCCTTTTCCTGTCTTTTTCCGCCTCCTTTCTTCCTCATCTGTGAAAGGTTGTGAGACACGCCACGGTCTCTCTCGGAGACGCTCTGGAAACTGGATAATTTCAGCTTGCAGAGCGTCTTGTCATTTGAAGCTAATTGCATGGTTTAGCCCAGCTCTGGCAATTATAGCTCTCTCCTCCTTTGTGTAAGTGCGATAGCTTTCAGGGTTCTGCTGCTTAAAGAAGATGGGGCTGCTGCTTCCCTCGCAGTTCAATGCAGTGTTTTATCCACCCTGTGAAAGCACATGGTTTATAAAAGAAGGAGAACAAGGAACTATAGGGCAGAGTTAGCATGTAGGCTACTGACATTGTATGTAGAAAACAAAGCAGTTTCTGTTAATGGGTTGATAGTCTTGATCCTGTTACTGATTTTAGATGTTAGAGTGACAGAAAGCTGGTGTCAGAGCCACACACACACACACACACACACACACACACACACACACACACACACACACACACACACACCTCCTCCAGTGTAATTGTAATGGCCAAGTGAGGGTGAACAGCTAAGGGAGTATTTGTTTTTCTTCTCTTTCTTTCACCTCATCTTCCTACATAGGCACATTTGGCATGCAACCACACTCCCAGTGACACACACACACACACACACACACACACACAGACACACACACACACACGCACGCACACAGGGGAACGTCAGCAAAGATGGAGCCTTTGGGGTCAGGGCTGTCTGGTAAAAAAGGTCAAGTGTCTGCTCAGTCTGTTTTTCGCCAGACGTGTGGAATGCCGAATGCAAGTTTCAAGTGTGTGTGTTTGTGAGTGTGTGTGTGTTCCTGCTAATCACGATTGTGCATTTTGTCACAGTCCCTGAAGTAAAAATATGCAGGTATCGACTTTTGGAAAGGCTTTCTGTTGGTGTGGACAGGAAACAGCTGACACATAAACAACACGCACACACCTACACACACAGTCACACACAAACAGAGGAGCGGGGCTAAAGCGCCAGAGGCGTTATAGCCAGAAGGCGCCTCAGATAATTTCCCACTCCAAACAGAACCCAGGGGCTGCTGACAGACCATGAGCATGCACCAGAGCACAGTGTGGCTGGAGACTGTGGAAACGGTGTAAGGGCGCTTGGTTTGAAGCCCACTCAAACAAGCCTAAAGCTAATGAGTCCTTCGATGGATAAACCCCAGCCTGATTGGGGATGTTGTTGTAGTCAGAGAGCCAAATGTGGAGGGATTACCAGAGAATGTTCCGACGAGGAGGGGAGAAGGTTGTAGAAATGTTGGTGGCATGGAGTCTATCAGATCTACTGTTGGCTCACAGTTGCACTTGTTGTACACATGGAAGGGTGTATATCATGAATATTCATGCTACACACAGTTGCTCAAATAAAGAGACACATTAAAGACTAACCAACGGATTATGCACAAAGACCTTCACCGCCTGTCTGTTTATTTTTCATATTTTATGCTGTGTGACATGTCATTTGAATAATAGGACAGATTATCACAAAAAGGGGTTACACACTCTGTGTTTGTTGCCATTTCAGATTAGAACAAATGTGGGTGTGTCGACTACTCACAGCCTGTTTTGCTTTTTATAGCTAGAGGTTTAGCATTTGAGTTGTTCTAACCATGTGGCCGACATTCTGTTTGCATCAGGTAATAATGTAAGTGTACAAAAGGGATTGATTGATTAACGTGCCAGCGTCCAAGTCCTTTACATTTGGTCATTCGGTTCGCACTCACTTTGATCAGCAACAAAAACAGCTTATATACTGAGATGAGGCAGATGCAGGTTGAAGTGGAAACCTAATTAATGTTCCAAACGTTACATTTTTACAGAATAAAGCGTTAGACCGTGATTCAAAGACACACTGAAGAGGCCTTATTCTGCTTTCTGGGGGTTTCTTTCTCCTGTAGTGGGTTCTAGTTTTCTGTGCATGATAATGGTCTGCAAAGGCTAAGATCCCTGTGTTCCCTCCAGAGGAAGTTTCTCTCCCACACACTCCCCCCTGCCTGAAACGCCTCCATTGGACTGCTTTGTTTACGTCTGTAACATAATGACATCACAAGTTAACTCTTGTACTTCTAGCTCCAACACATTCTACGTGATATAGGCTAAGGGGCGGGATATCTGTAAGCTGTTGACCAATCACAACAGAGCCATCCAGCTAACCAATCAGAGCAGACTGGGCTCTGGTTTCAGACAGAGGGTGAAAAGCGGTGCTGCAGCACAGGCAGTATGAGAAGAGCTGTTAAAGAAAGGAGACATGTCCCAGTAGAGACACTACATGCTATTATGATGCTGAACAGGAGTAGAATATGTCCTCTAACTGATAGACATAGTGTACTCACTTTGCCCACCTTACTGTACATGAGCTACATGTTCCAAAGCATCTGATTCAGTTCTATTGGTTTAGATATTAATAGGTATACCATTGAAATACGATGTGATGAACTGGTCCTTGTGTTGCAGCTAAGTTGTTTCTCTATTGGCTTTCTGGATATTGTTTCTACAATAAAGGGGATGAAATATATGATAAACTTTGATCTGCTGTATATTGCTAGTGTGCTCATAATAAATGGTCATATTTAAGATCCATAAGCACAAAGTCTACTTAAATACAATCACATGGCATCTACACATATATTTATAGACATATTATTTGACAGATATTGTAGAGCTAGCGCACAAACAAGCTCTGCTCTCTGTTCTCTATATGGAGCCTGTCCAATCCTATAAGCCTTCCGCTACACTTCACTGTAAACATGCAGCTGTGTGGAAATACAAATAAATGGAATAAATAAGAGGCAGATTTGTCTCAACGTTTGACTCACTTTGTTTGCTTGGATCTTGGACAGGAAGAAGAAAGAGCAGATCAGCCGAAACACATCCACACAAGATGAGGGTCACATTTGATTTCAACTGCTTTTCTCATTGATAGAAGATCAAGAGAAGATTATTAGATGATGGAATCACTTTGTCATGCCTTTAAACAAAACCATAACACAGAGTATCTGGTAATAGTGATTCCCACTGATACGCATTTATTTTCTCTTCAATCTATGAATATACTTAACTATCAAATAGCCTTTTCAGGCACTTTGCCTAAATACATATTTTCCTACAGTCAATAAACAGAACACATCACACATTTGCATAACAGCTTTTTACTTTGTGCTGAACTGAAATATAAACCACGAACTGGGTTTTAGGAGCAAAACACTTTCGTGATGCAAAATGCAATACTTTCAGTTTGCGTGAAATGTGCATCGCAGAGCTATATCTGATATAAAGAAGCTGCATGTCAGAAGAAAATAAATCAAATTAAAAATAGTTAATCAACAATGCCATTACCAATGAATGATTTACCAAACAAAAATCATTTATTTCGACATAGATATATAGACAGATAGAGAGGGAGAACCTGAACAAACTATGAAGCAGTGAGTTCTATGTCTAGTTATGGTAAATAGCCAAATGTGTGCGCTTTGTGAAGATGATCACTGTGCATTAAATAGGCTGAATGCAATCCTTAAACAGGTGTTTATGTGCCCAGCCTGTGATCTCAACTGACTGATAGAGTGGTACCAGTATCTGTGCTTTATTCATTTATTCTGCCACCACCTATATCAAAAGGCAAGTGTCTCTTGTTGACGTGGTGCAGTAGAATCTGAAAACTACATAACAACATCACATAAGAACATCATACACTGGCAGTCCTAGAAGACTGGAAGAAACTGTAAAATGTCAGTTCTCAGAAATCACTGTGAGGATTCAGAAATAGCACTAAAGACAACAACGAGAAGAGGCAGCTGCAAAAAAGGAATACTTTTAGCAACCATTTATCCAACCAAGCAATCCTATAAATATGGCCCATACAATAATGGAACATTTAAATACTAATGGTAAATCACTTTCCCCAAGCAGGTTTCATATTGTACGGACACTACCATGACACAAACTGTCTTGAGAAATGGTGACCAATAATGTAAATAATATGGAAAAAGCAGCAAATGGGTTAGGAAATATTACATACATGTTACAATATATGTAAATATATTCAGTAAATGATGTGTATAGAGACGTCATTATCCTTATCTGTTCAACCACCAAATCTGTTTTTGGAAACAAGGCATGTTTATACAAAGTATTTTCTAATAGGGCACATTTATTTTTCTAATGTAAAACATCTAGACGCGCTTGGCTAATTATTATGCAAATTAAGTTGATTTTCTGTTGACTTTGTAGGGGCTATAGTAAATATCACTTTTAAATAATGTCTAATTACTGAAATGTATTGGACATTTTTGTTCTAGATTGCGGGGGGGTTTCACCTACAGTAATATCAAGTGTCTGCTGAGCGTGTGGGGCGACTACAGAACATAGCACTTTTCAATGTGTAGTAGATGATACTAATAGACAAGGAAATCAAAGTCTTATGTTGCAAACTCAATAGACGGTTATACGTTATATGACCATCTACAATGACGTGAATTCACTGGAAAAATATAAACACACAGTCATGCTAATCATGGCTTTTTCATCTTTGAATAACGACAAGCAACTTTGGGGAGATGAAGTCTGATCGGTTTCCAGTGCAGTATTTCCTTTATCACAAACGTGTATCCCTAAACAGGGATGTTGTCACAAAAATCACACCCAGTTCAGCTTTGAAGTCTTAGTGCACAAACATTGGTGAAGATTTACAACAGATTAAATGTAAGAGTCACCAGAATGATCGAGAAACTTGAAAGCGGCCATTTATAAAACAAACAGCAGTCCCTGTGATCTTACTTCTGTATTCATGGTGGGGGTTCTACAGTGGTATTTCCAACACAATTAAAAAACAGAACCCTCTGGCACACTAGCAAGTTATGCATCAAGCACGGTGCTGTAGAGAAATAATTGAGCCAGCAGGGATCAGCTGGCCGTGCCAATGCAGTGGTGTGTTGTCGATGATGTTAGAGATGCTGTGATGCTAAAGCACTAATGCACACTCATACGCCTATGAATAAAGTATACAGGCTGGGAGCTGTCTTTAAAGAGATTGCCATTGCATTATACATCAGTCGTCATGTCTATAAACATCATTTGTGGAAGGGATTTGGTGGTTTGCTAATGTGGTGCCAACCTGTCTACAGATGGACTGTGTGCCATCATGTAGGGTGGGAACACTATTACAGAACCATCTTAAAGCAAGTTACGTCCCATTGAGCTTCAGAGGATGGATGCTGTTCAGCCAACTGAGTCAGCACTCAGAGAGCACAGCTTCGAGTTCAGACGGCTGGGATGAAGGACGACATAGAGGTGGTGCTGACAAACAGCACGAGGGAGGCCATTAGGTTCAGTCGGCATCAAAACATTTAAAAGACTGAGTTAAAGGTAATAAATGGTTTATTCAAACCCTTGATTAAGTTAATAGTTAAGTTTGGTCCCAGTACACATTGTTCAATCCCAAGCAGTTATTTTCCTTTTGTCCTGATAAGTAATTCTGTTTTCTAGAGGAGTTTAGTACTTGTGTAAACAAACCTCATCACGGTCATGGTCAAAAACGTCCTCAAATAATCAAAAACAACTTAATCAGCCTTTATGTCCAGTGCCAATAGAATGATGCAGTAATGAGTCCTCAAACCTGGGAATGACTAAGCATTTGACCACTTCTGGTTCTCTCATCTCGAAGTCAACGTTTTTGGAATGTGTTTTTGGTTAGATGCCTGAAATAAGATCTGTGGTTAACACAAGTATTGTGCTACAACATAACATATGTCAGTAAATACCCCACTTGAGAATGTCTGAAGCTCTTGTGTCATAAAAATGGCGGCTGCTAATAAGTGACTTAATATGAGTCCGCCTTTAGCTTAGCTGTGGTGATACGCAGCCATGAGAACCTGGTGTGGTTCGTCAATAGATCTAAAAGTGATGTTAATATGTTGAGATTATCTTCCTGAGTAAAATGTGTTTACTGTAGTATCAAAAACACGTGTTGGCCAAAGAGGTTATTTTCTGAAATATACCAAAAATCCAATGGAGAAATCCCATTGCTTTCGTAGGGGGGGCCCTTGTGGTGCTAACATTTGTGTTGGCCTACAAAAACACATCATCACTGCACTACTCAATATTGATTGCCAATACAGAAAGTAATGTGCCCCTCTTGTAACAAGTCAACAAGTAAGGCTTTGGAGGTTGAGGCGATGAAAAGATATAGCATATCAGACTGTAATGCTTTTATTCATCGCAAACCCGCACACTTCCTAAAATCTTTGTGTTGTCGGACCTGTTCAACTCTCCTGGTTAACCCATCTGTCCAATTGATGAACAACAATGTTATAAAATATCGGGTTTAATAAACATGAAATAAAAGTAAAAAGCAGCATCACTACTGGTGGACATTTATGCGCTCAGCCCTGAAGTCTCCTTTTCACAACACAAACGACTTACACTGCAGTATCTGGAAGTCATTACACGTCCAAAGGAAATACATTAGTTGGATTGACTATCTAAAGGTATCTCAAAGACTTTCAGTGACTCTTTATTAAATCTGCTGGACAGAGAAGCCCTGGGCCATGGAACAATTGTTATGGAATTTGGAAGTGATCCGGATCAGGGACTTAAGTTATTAAATGGTAATTGCTGTTTTGTTTTAGGCATAGTTCTGAAATGAACAGAGATGGAGACTTGATTCCAAATCCTCTGGGTTTGTTCGCAGAGTCAGACAAATCTATTAAAACAAGATTCAAGTGGTCGGGCGTGTTAAGATTTAATTTCAACAGACATAAATAAGGCACCCTCTTGTTCTTCGTCCAAAATATGTTATCGACGATTCCACAGTGTGTAGCTTTACCAACAGTCCTTCTGTTATTGCTCAGCATTCCCACATTAGAACTCCATCATCCCACCCTGTTTGTACTGGAAGAGGCCATCGCCAAATGGTGTTTCCATGAGATTTGAATCACTTATTTGACTCCTCATGAGTATTAGTTATTTTTCTTCCAACATCCTCTCTCCCAATGGTCCGGATCAACTCACTCTGTCTGGGGCAGAACCCAGCCAGCAGGAATGACCTTCAGGCTATCCAGCAATTTAAAATTCAGCAGGTTTTCAGCTGAACCTCTGGATTCCTTCCTTAGACCCCCACGACCCATCATTATCTGCCTGGGATTGAGTGGAGATCACTGTCTCTTATCCCTTGGATCATCGTAGCCCTCCCTGCCCCCCCACTGTCAGACACAGCCAACCTCTTGTCATGTAGTGTAAAATATAGATGGTGTGAGATTAAGGGTCACATGTCAGGGAACCTCTGAAATACCTTCCTTACTTCAGGGAATTATTGAGATTCAATGTATTTGGTGATAATGCTTGATTTGGAAATGTTCCATAGCTGTGTATTTGAAGTGTTTTGTTTGGCTGCTGAGTCCCTCTCACTCATAACAATGTCATCTAAATATGTTTCTAATGGTGAGTTATCATTTGTGAAGTTGTATGTGTTGGCCAAGTAATTGGACAGATTGTCCCTGAAGTGAAGTTACATTTGTTTTACAAATACTTTATAATTTTATGATCACATTTTGCACAGATATGTGGACAGAGTTACAGGCTTTAAAATAAGGTTTATGAGGCACACATGTTTTAATCAGTCCAACAAATACGCCTAGGGAAAACTGAAAGATATCGAGGACATCTTCTGCTCATTTCCAGGTTCATAGTTGTATTTTGTGCGCCTACTGTGACATGTATCATACTGCCTGTGCTGCAGCATCTCTTTTCACCCTCTGTCTGAAACCAGAGCCCAGTCTGCTCGGATTGGTTAGCTGGCCTGCTCTGTTGTGATTGGTCAACCACTTATAGATGGAAATGTCCCTATTAGCAGGAAAACTGATGAATAAATCAGAACTTCCCAAACTGGGAAGTATTGGAAATGATATTTCAATTACAAATTTAACATAACAACGGAGGCATGTACTAATGATAATTCGAATGAGAGAGAGATAAGTAAGGGAAAGCACATTACATGTAGACTAGAATATGTACAGGGTGGTTGTAATATGGTGATTTGTCCCTAAAATTGTAACTCACACCAATCTCAGCACAGGTCATTTCATTCGTCTTAAAATAATAAATAAGTTTGCAAATGTACATTATGCAACCAATAGCACGACACAGATACAACCAGTGTTCAGAATGTTCAGTTTGTTCAGGTCAGGGACAGGCAGGGTCAAAACCAGGAAATCCAGCAGTTAGACAAACAAATCCAATAAAGGGGCCAGCAGAACAGGGCTCAGAACCAGTCGATCCGTCAAACAGGCAAACAAATTCAATCAGGGGGCAGGCAGGAAACTCGAGGTCCGATAACAGGCAAGCAGGGGTCAAACCCGACCAGAGCAGATAATTGGGAAAATAGAAAAGGAAACACTGGAGAGGTTATCAAAACATACAAGACAACCTGACAGGGACAAGTGAGAGTGAGGGTGGAATATACTGTGGAGTTAATGAGGGAATGAGTAGCAGGTGAGGGGAGTGAGCTGATTGCAAGAGCCTGGAGGAAGGCGGGATCTGAAATGAGAAGAGAGTTATGATATGCAAAACCAACTACTAGTGACACATTATTTGTTTAAAAAATAAAAGATTACATCATGGTGAACATTGGCATTAAAGAGTTAACTCCTATAGTCAAATCTTCCTGAAATAGAACTGTTAGTTTCAGTTTGGCCTCAGATGCTTCAATGTTTATCACATGACACATTCCATTCATCCATTGATCTAGAAGTCAAATAGCACGCTCCACAAGCAGCCTGTGTTCTGAGCCGTTTTACTTTATCCCCCTCCGTGTTCAGCAGACTGGCCCTGCAGCTGTTCTTCCTGCACCATCTGTAACTCCCTTTGTCACTACTGGTTGATTCACATCCCTCAGTTCCCATGTCACAGAAATAATTGATATTAAGATGGAGCATGTGAGGGTAACACGACGATGCATGTGCAGGGAGGCTGTATCCTCTTAGCGCTTTGGTTATTCTCTGATGAGTCCTGTACAGTCAGTCTCATGTCATCATTTATTCATGCTTCCTTCACCATATAGAATGTATGGAGGTGATGAGCCAATCAGAGGAGAGCCTTACCTTTAATCGGCTCCCTCGCCATCAAAAGACACCTCACATTGACCTCTTTTTACTCTTCATTATTTTTGTACCTCTTTTCATTAATCAATAATAACTAGCTGTGTCGACATGTGTTCAGACTTTAGCTCCCAATGCAGTGGCGGCTGGTGGAAAATATTTTTGGTGGGGCTGTTGATATAGTGAGTAAAACATTTTTTTTTGGGAGAAATGACCCCTTAAATTAGGACTTCTGGTGATGTAATGGCGCGTTTCCACTGCAGCGCGGAGCTCGCTTTAATGCTCGCTCTAGTCGCTCGAGTTTCTCCGCGGCTGCCAGCTGTGTTTAATCGCATCATTCAAACAAGACGCACTGGCTCGGGAGCTACAACTACAACAAAATGAACATATTTTACCGTGATTAAATTGTAATACACGTTTCTAAATGATGCCGACGTAACAACATACTCATACCGGTTAGTAAAAACCATGAATTAATGCTTTGACAAGTCTGCAGACAGACGGCAGGCGAAAAACCTTTTAGAATGCATGTTTTCTGAATGGAGCTTGGCTAAGCTAACGTTATATATGCTCCGACCGTCCACACTCACAACAATGGCCTATACAGACATAAATAAACCAGCGACTGTATTCTCCATGACACAGACAGTCTGTGGTTTGTACTTGTTTAACTTTTGTCTAGTTTCTGAACAGATCGTATCTGTCCCCGGCTGTTTGAAGAGCAAGCATGGGAAACAAAAGACAGCATTTACCTGTTTGCATCCTGCTAGCCATGCCTTTCTGGTGTACCAGCTACGCGAGAAGCCTCGTTGATACGTTTTGTCTTTTTCACGAGCTTGCTGTGATATATACAAATCGGGTTGGTCCGGTCCAAGGTCTTTAAGCAACAGTTTATCTCCCAAACTTCTCCTTTCGAAAGGATTGGAGAGTAGCTCTTGCACGGAATTGGGTGCGGACCGAGGTCCGGCGACTCCACCTGCAAACCATTCTCATCCAAATACTGCGTCACCTTTGTCACTCACGAGTCTAAAAAACAACTCACGTCAACGTACGTAAACAACGTGGGCGCCAACGTGAGCGCCCTCGTGACCAAAATATTTTACGGTGCTGATTGGCTGAAATTATGTTTCGGCGGCACAGTTTACTTTTGAGACTTTTGCAACGTGCTGGTTGCTGCTGTTTGGCTCGGGGGCTCAGCCCGGTAATGATGAACTAATGCCACGGGCAAGGCCAGGCAGGAAACATGTGACTTATCAGTAACTTTAGACATCATAACACAAATTTAAACGAGATTTTATTGTAGATTATACATTTTATTGATACCAATTGTATGATATTTACCTTAATAAATAAACCAAAATAAAATATAAAATATATATATTTTTTAAATATTTTTTTTTTAAATATTTTTTTTTTTATGTGGGAAGAGGTGGGGCGGCGCCCCTAGAGCCCCTATGGGCCGGCCCCCACTGTCCCAGTGTTTGACACGGAGTACAGTGGAGTGCTTGGTTTAGCACATCTTCTGTATGCTAGCTAGCTAACGAGCTAAACTGGTCATTTCAAAATATACTGACAAAACATTTACAATTGTGAAACAGACAAACTGTGCCAACTGTGACAGTTGGTCAATTTTATAATACATGAACATCACCAAGCACTGTGTGTATCTAGTGTGTCTTGAGCTTCTTGCTGTGATAGAAGATATTTCTTCATTTGCATGTGTTTTGGCACATTTCAGTTTTTGTATTTGCATCATTTTTTGATCTCATTATGGAAGTGTTTTGGGCTCTTCTAACATATTTGCACTGGTTTAAATATGCAAATGTTTTCGCATATTTACAGCATACAATCAACATTTTGAAATGTTGATATTATTATTTAACCTGAACTGTTGAGGGTGAAATTGTAATACTCTTACAAATAACATATTAATTCACACATAAAAAGAAACACAAAACACACAACACACAACACACACACACACACACACACACCACACACACACACACACAACACACACACAACACACACACACACACACACACACACACACACACACACACCAGCACACACCATGTATATATCACTTCAGGGGACATTACATTGACTTACATGCATTTCCTGGAGACTTATCCTAACCTTAACCATAACCAACACATGCCTAACCCAAACCCTTACCCTGTCACAAACGAGCTGAGGACCAAAATGCAGAAACACAGGAACCAGAGATAGTCGGTAACCAGCTTTATTAGAGTCAATAGGCTGGTAGGAGACAAACAACGGCAGATAGTAGGCAAAGGGCTGGTCGGGGACAGGCGAGGTTTCCGGGAGAAGGCAGGACGGGAGTCGTAGGCACAGAACGGGTCAGGAGGCAGGCGAGGCAGGCTGGTCAGGGACAGGCAGGGTCGAAACGGGAGAGCAATCTGAGGAGTAGTGCGGGAAAGACAAGCATGCTGCGAAGTACGATCTGGCACTGAGGGTGAAGGTGAAGTGGGGCCTAAATACTAATGGAGCTGATGGGTGTAACAGAGTGAGAGAGAGAGAGACAGGGTGTGACTACCAGGTGACTAAGGAATGATAATGCAGAAAATAGGTGAGTGAGAAAGCAGACTGTGACAGAACCCCCCCTTAATGGACGGCTTCCAGACGTCTAAACAATACTAAAAAAAAAAAAAAAAGAGACCCAAGAAAAAAAAAACCTACAGACACCGGGTGGAAGGTGGAGGTATGGGAAAGGTTAGTACTCGTCTGAGACTGCTCTCTCGGCCTCTCCCTCCTGGAAATCCTCGTCCTCCTCGCCCGATGACGACTCCCCCTCCTCCTCGACGAAGCCTCTGGTCCGTAGCGGACGAGGTACTCCCTGGCTTAACGCCTGGTCGAGCGTGGGTCCTAGACGGCTTGCTCCGGGTAACGCAGGTTGAAGTCTCGGATGAGCTGAGGGTTGAGGATATGACGAGCCGGAACCCACTGCCTCTCCTCAGGACCATAGCCCTCCCAGTCCACCAAATATTGAACCCCTCTTCCTCTGAGACGGGAACGGAGTAAACGACGAAGGGTGTAGGTAGGGCCCCCATCGATCATCCTAGGGGGTGGTGGTGGAGGGGCGACGGAAACCAATAGGGCTCTCCCGGACAGGTTTAATCCTAGAGACGTGGAAGGTGGGATGGATTTTCATGTTCCGGGGCAAACTCAGTCGAACTGCTGCAGGATTAATGACCTTGACAATCTCGAAGGGTCAATAAACCTGGGCGCTAACTTTTTAGACTCCATCCGAAGGGGAATGTTCTGGGTGGAAAGCCACACCCTCTGGCCTACCTGGTACACAGGTGCCTTGGTTCGTCGGCGGTTCGCTGATGTGGCGTACCGGTTAGCAGACTGAAGCAGAGTTGTACGACGCCTGCCTCCAAGTCCTCCGACAACGTCGGATGAAAGCCTGGACAGACGGGCAAGGTAACCTCCTTCTCCAATGCAGAGAACAATGGGGGGTTGAAAACCGTATGCACACTGAAAAGGGGAAAGACCAGTAGCGGAACTGATGAGGGTGTTGGTGGGCATACTCCACCCACAGGAGTTGTTTTGACCATGGTCGTGGGATGATCGGAAGCCATGCAGCGGAGAGTGGTCCCCATCTCCTGATTCTTCCGTTCGGTCTGGCCATTGGCCTGTGGGTGGAAACCGGAGGTGAGACTAACCGTCGCCCCGATGAGCTCACAAAACTCCCTCCAAAACACAGAGGTGAATTGGGGGCCCCCGGTCGGAAACCACATCAGTCGCCAGTCCGTGAATGCGAAACACGTGGAGCAGAATCAGTTCTGCCGTCTCCTTAGCTGACGGGATCTTAGGCAGGGGTATGAAATGAGCCATCTTACTAAAACCGATCTACCACCGTCAAGATGGCATGTATGTCCGTGGGACGGTGGTAGACCAGTCACAAAGTCCAATGAATATGTGACCAAGGGCGAACGTGGGACCGTAATGGAGGAAGGAGGCCAGCTGGCGCTTGGTGAGATGGTTTGTGCCGATTGCACACAGGAATCCAACGCTAACTTGACTGCTAGAAGCTCTCGATTCCCCACGTCATAGTTTTCTCTTCTCTCCGCCGGACTCAATCTCCTCGAAAAGAAAGCACAGGGGTGGAGCTTCTGGTTCTCACCAGAACGTTTGCGACAGGATGGCCCCCACCCCTACGTCAGAAGCATCCACCCTCCACCACCAACTGACCCAGCGGTGTCTGGTACTTGAAGGATAGGAGCTGACGTACAACCGGCCCTTGAGGTCCTGAAAAGCCTCCTCGGCTGCAGGGGACCATCGGAACGTCACCTTGGATGAGGTCAGGGCGGTGAGCGGGGGCGGCCACGGTGCTGTAGCCACGGATGAAACCGTCTGTAAAAGTTGGCGAATCCCAGGAAACGCTGCAGCGCTCCTTCCGGGAATCAGGGACCCGCCACGTGGTAACTGCTGAGGCCTTAGAAGGATCCATCTCCACACTTCCTTGACCCACGATGTAGCCAAGAAGGCGACCGAAGAAGTGTGAAACTCGCACTTCTCCGTCTTGACGAACAGTGAGTTCTCCAGAAGTCTCTGGAGGACTGTCTGGACATGATGGACGTGCTCCTTGAGGTTCTTCGAAAAAATCAAGATGTCGTCCAGATAGACAAAAACATAACGATCCAACATGTCTCGGAGTACGTCGTTCACCAACGCCTGGAAAACTGCAGGGGGCGTTGGTAAGTCCAAATGGCATCACCAGGTAACTCGTAATGTCCCGAAGAGGTGTTGAAGGCGGTCTTCCATTCGTCCCCCTCCTGGATTCGTACCAGGTGATAAGCGTTTCGTAGATTCCAGCTTAGTGAAGATTGTAGCCCCCTGTAGTAACTCAAATGCTGACGAGATGAGTGGCAAGGGATAACGATTCTTCACCGTGACGTCGTTCAGACCCCGATAGTCAATGCAGGGTCTCAGGGTCTTGTCCTTCTTCGCCACAAAAAAAACCCCTGCTCCTGCGGGTGATGTGGAAGGACGAATAATTGCCCCAGCCAGAGAGTCATTGACGTAGGTCTCCATGGCCTTCCTCTCCGGTGCCGAAAGCGAGTACAACCGGGCCTTGGGTGGGACTGCGCCTGGATGTAGCTCAATGGCGCAGTCATAGGGTCGATGAGGTGGGAGAGATGTCGCCTTAGCCTTGCTAAACACCTCCTTAAAGTCCAAATACTCCGCCGGAACCCCTGTGACATCCGGAACCAGGTTCATATCCACAGATAGTTGAGGTGGCGGCGGCCTGCTTGAGACAAACCTGATGACAGGAAGAACTCCAACCTAGGATGGACCCAGTTGCCCAGTCAATGTTCGGGTTGTGGCGGCGGAGCCACGGATAACCCAAAATCAGAGGAATTTGGGGGGACCGTAGCACATGAAACCGGATTGTCTCATGGTGGTTCCCCGACATGAGCATACGGACCGGTGTCGTCTGGTGTGTCACTGTTCCCAGCAGGTGACCATCCAAAGCATTAGCCGGTACCGGCTGGAGCAGCCGAACCTGTTGGATGCCCAGCTGTCGTGCGAGCTCCTCGTCAATGATGCTAACATCTGATCCGGAGTCGATAAAAACAGCCAGAGCCTGAGATTTGCCTGTCAGGAGGAGTCGAGCATGGCACAAGGGTCTTAGATTGGGGATCAGCTCAGAGGTTTGGCCCACCAGTATACTCCCCATTACTGATGAGCTCTGTCTTTTACCTCTTCGACGTACTTCCCTCTCCTCAGAGGTAAGACTGGTACGACCCACTTGCATGGGCTCGACCTCGTACCGTGAGTCAGAGTAGAAGTGGGAACTCTCCGCCGAACCCGGAAGTCGAAATCTCCCGGAAACCGGAAGTTGTTGTCGCGAGCAGCGGCCCGCCGCTCGCGTCTGTTGCTCTCCTCTCCGAGTCTGGATTCGTCCGTCAATCCGAGAGGCGAGCTCTATCAACCCATCCAAGGAAGCAGGGAGATCATAGGAAACCAGCTCATCTCTCATATAATCCGCTAATCCTCTCAGATATGCGTCACACTGCGCCGGCTCATTCCAGCTGCTGCGACGGCTACTGGTGCGGAAGTCAATAGCGTAATCCACCACCGTGCCGGAACCCTGGCACAAACTCAGCAGGCCTCCAGCAGCGTCGGGACCCAGACGAACGGGACCGAAACACCTTCCGCATCTCCGCGGAAAAGGCAGCAAACGAGGCGCAGGCTGGTGTCTGCTGCTCCCACTCAGCAGTTCCCCATAAACGTGCTCTCCCCCGTCAGATGATTAACGGTGAAAGCTACCCGAGCCGCCGAGGAGGCGAAGGTGTGTGGCTGCAGTGAAAACAATATGGAACAGTTTGTGAGAAAAGGCCTGCATCCCTCCGGCTCACCTGCGTAGCGTTCCGGCGTTCCCACACGAGGCTCCGGAGCGTATCCCGTCGACCCAGGGGCTGGAGCGAGCATCGGAGCTGCGGGCGGAGGGACGGTAGCAGCCATGGTAGCGGCTAGCTGTTGTACGGTGGCGGCCATCTGTTGCATCTGGGAGGTAAGGTGAGCCAGCGTTTGTCCCTGGGTTGAGGTTGCCTGGTGGGTCTCGATAGCTAAGGTAGCTATTGTGACCTCCTGTCTTTGGATGGCATCCTCAACCCTCTCAAAGCGGTCTCTAGGAGACCCGGTGTTTGCTTGGTCCATTTCTGGCCAGATCGTTCTGTCACAAACGAGCTGAGGATCAAAATGCAGAACACGGGAAACCAGAGATAGTCGGTAACCAGCTTTATTAGAGTCAATAGGCTGGTAGGAGACAACACGGCAGATAGTAGGCAAAGGGCTGGTCGGGGACAGGCGAGGTTTCCGGGAGAAGGCAGGACGGGAGTCGTAGGCACAGAACGGGTCAGGGAGCAGGCGAGGCAGGCTGGTCAGGGACAGGCAGGGTCGAAACCGGGAGAGCAATCTGAGGAGTAGTGCGGGAAAGACAAGCATGCTGCGAAGTACGATCTGGCACTGAGGTGAAGGTGGGCCTAAATACTAATGGAGCTGATGGGTGTAACAGAGTGAGAGAGAGAGAGACAGGGTGTGACTACCAGGTGACTAAGGAATGATAATGCAGAAAATAGGTGAGTGAGAAAGCAGACTGTGACATACCCTTAATCTTACCCTTACCCTAATCCTAACCAAGTCTTCACCCTAAAATTAATGATTCCCCTCCACCTCCATTTTGTCCCCATAAGGGACACACACACACACACACACACACACACACACACACTCAGTGGTATGTTTCTGGTTGCTGCAGTTTGTCGTTGTTCCAGAGCCTCTGATGCTGATGAGCCCTGATGCCATTTGTGTTGATTTCATGTGACAGCGATGAAACCAGATCATGAAACTCAATAAGGCAACTTCTCTAAGCCTGCAATTGTCATGTTTTATAAATCTTTCTCTTGGCTGGAGGAGACTTTTCTCTGCTACAAATAGACACATACATAATGCACATGCAGGAGAGTAAACATTCCAGCAACAGAAATACCATGCAGCGCATGTAAACAAATGTGTGTATGTATTTCCTGCTGCACCGAGGGCAGAATAGATGGACATTGAAGCTGTTATTTTTACCATGCAATATTTATAATATGTAATCTTGGAAGTAACACCATTTTGTTATCCGTTTCTATACTTTTCTGTTTCTTTTAAAGTGAAGCCCTTTTCTCTTTCAGACTTCTAATCAAAGGTAATTGCAGTGGATTTCATTAAAACACATTTCCCCACATCCTTCCCCGAGGCCCCCTTTGTTTCTCTGGATTCCTTTTGGAATACATCCACAGACGCAGATCGATGCCTCCTCTGTCTCTCCGGCCTATGGCTGCCTGCCTCACAAACGCTTCAAAGTGCACAGAGTTGATTGTTTGTGGATTGAAAAAGTATAGATGCCCTCTGACACAATAGGCCTTAATTCAATGGCTGAATATTCTCTCTCACTCACACACTCACTCACTCACTCACTCACACACACACACACACATGCACACGCACACACACACATACACACAAAGGCTGAATAAACAAACTTTCTCCCAAAGATTGCAAGTGCTTCTCTTGATCATGAAACTGCACTTGACTTTCTTTCTTCTGTCTCTTTCTCTGAACTTCCATTGGAGAGCTGCAGCTGAGGGGAACGGGGGTGATGAAGGAGTGGAGGGTCGGTTTTGTCTTCCGGCTCTGTAGCTCGCCCTCCATCTTTCTCCGTTGCACAAGTTACACTTTTGGCAGATTCCCCAGCTCTGGGGAACAGAAGAGAAAATGAGTGTATGATCACAGGAGGGGAGTGATGATAGCCTGTGTTTTCGGCAGAGGGCCATACGTCCTTGGAGGCCCCCGCTGACTCATGAATATCTGGCCTGGCGGCTGACAGTGATTGGCTCTCGTTGCAAGCCGGGCAGCCTTGTCTGTGCTCTTTGCCCGCGTGTCCGACAACATACAACAGTAGCCTCTCAGCCGCCTCTGACAGAGGGTAAGATGGCCTTTAAACCACTTGGAACAAGAGAGCTGTAATTGTGTGCATCAGGCTTGTATTAGTTTAGTTGAGGACAATAGCTTCTGTCCTTGGAAAAATCTATTTTTCCAATTTTCAGATATAAATCTATTTTTCCAATTTTCAGATAATAATAGTGCGTATTGGTTATGAACAAGACTTTACTTTAAAATAGGAAACATGTTCTTAGATATAAATACCTAATTTTGAGTTATTTAGACACAATTAACACTTATAGTTTCATGTCTTGTTACCTAAGAATAGATCATATTTATTAAGGGTTATAATGGGAGATTTACTATTCTTGTGGTACTACTGCCTTATTAGAGCCGTATTGAGCAGAGCATATTAAGACCAAAACTCATGTACAACAACTTCCTTACTTGCAATAAATACTCACTAGGTCTGATAAACTGACCTCAGCTTTAGTGCTGATCACTAGCTGGCTACACCGCTCCTGTCTTCAGCTTAATGTCAACAAAACAGTTGGAATGTTTTTCCCAAAAAGAAAATGCAACATTGTGTCAAATATAAGCATCTCAGGTGAAAATATTAACATTGTGCCTCAGGTGAAGTACCTTGGAATCATTATTGACTCTAATTTAACATTCAAAACACAAGTCAAAAAAGTGACCCAAAGAGTCAAGTTTAGCCTAGCACATTTTAAATACATAAGAAATACAATGACATTGAATTCTGCCAAATGATACATGAATGCCATGATCATGTCACATCTTACATACTGTCTCACAAGCTGGGGACAAACTAACAGCTCCACACTGAAGCCACTAGCAACCCTGTACAAACAAACCCTCAAAGTACTGGACCAGAAACCTAACCGCTCCCATCACTGTACCATCCTCAACAAGCATAACATCCTGAGTAGGGAAGATTTAATAAAGTATAGGAACATCGTTCTGGTTTACAAAATCCTGCACAATACAGCCCCCCCACCTCTTAACTCATTGGTTACTCAATGTAACAACACCAGACTGACCACTAGAAGCTCCACACGTGACGACCTATCAGTCCCATTCAGGAAGAGTACTTTTGGTCAGTCATCATTCTCGGTCACAGCAATTCAAAACTGGAACTCTCTACCCACTCAAATCAAAGACATACATACACATCCCACCTTCACAGCTCACTTAAAAACATGGTTCACTGAGAACTACACCTGCACACACTAGTCTGTGTTGAGTATGGCATGAGTGTTACATGTTGTGTTACATGTTGTGATCATGGATGTTGCCCCTCGTTTCTGTTATGTGATTGTGATGTGCTATATGTGACATGTACTGTATATAGTAACATGTGTTGTTTATTTTTCTCTTTTATCCTCACACCTGTATCTACTTGTCTTTCCTCCTTTTATTTTATTTTATATATTTTCTTATAACTAATGCTGTTAATATATTGTAATTTTAAGGGTGTCTATTACCATCTGGCCGGGGACAACAGCTGGAAATTAGCCATGTCGGCTAAAGCTGTACCATTTACTGTTTTTGTGACAGTTCATCGATGGGGACTGTCCACGACACTATAAATAAATAAACTAAACTAAACTAATTAGAGGGTTATTGAGGAAAAACTCTCAACTAATGGCTGAGTATTTGTAGAATATGGTCATGTAGAGTAGGGCATTAATACTGTAAGTGTTTTATAATGACTAATAAAGGGCCAATATACTGCTAATATGCATGGTAATTAACTAGTTAATGGTTAATTTGTGTACCTTAATATAAAGTTTTACCATATATATGTATTAGGGGTGTAACGGTATCCGTATTCGTCCCGTACCGTCACGGTTCAGAAGTCACGGTTCGGCACACGCAGTCACACGACGAATACGCCTTTTTTTTACGAGTGGGAAAAAAGTCTGTCATTCAGGACAGTATCCACTACACTATTTATAATCCAGGGGGCGGTATTGCGCCTAAAAGCTG
Organism: Harpagifer antarcticus; assembly: GCA_902827135.1. Taxonomy (NCBI): domain Eukaryota; kingdom Metazoa; phylum Chordata; class Actinopteri; order Perciformes; family Harpagiferidae; genus Harpagifer; species Harpagifer antarcticus. The sequence continues at coordinate 23,581,683 of CADEHL010001005.1, read as the reverse complement.
TTTGCCAGCCGCACTTAAACGACAAATGAAGAACAAGAAGAAACACAACAACAAAACGAACAAAATACAAGAAGAAGAAAAGTTAGTATGGCGATTTCAGATAACACACAGGAGCTAGAAGACCCACCTGCTTCTTTTAAATCAGCTGTGTGGGAACATTTCGGGTTCCCTGTGGACTACAATAACGATTAAGTGTGCGAGTGGTGAATCGGACGAGTGGTGGATCGGATGAGGACGGTGTGTCGCCATTGTTCTACAGTGCGGTATGCTAATGGTAACACACGCCAAACATGCTAAATCATATCAGAAGGCATCACCCAGATTTGCCGGAGCCCGGCAAAGGACAACAGCAGTTCAACAGCTGATCCCCGCTGTTTTTAAGAAGCCAATAGACATGAGAGCCGAGAGACCAAAATAAATAACGGAAGCTTTTGGCATATGTTTTTCAACGACTTTGCGCTCTTCAAACACTTTCCTATTATTTATGATGTCATATTTTCAAGACATTCTTTTTAGTTTTACAGCTTGATGAAACCTTTTTGTTTTCACATCAGCCATTATAGATAATATGGCCATCTCAGTGTACTGTGTATGGTTTGTTTTTAACTGTTTAATACAGTTAATTATTCAAAATGTCAGAGTTCTTTATTTTTAAACTGAAACTTGCACTACTGTTCAAACATAAATAACAACAAACCTGGAATTATGCATTTGGGACTTTTTTTTGCTTTTTCTTGTTGTACCGAACCGTACCGAACCGTGACCCCCAAACCGAGGTACGAACCGAACCGTGACTTCTGTGAACCGTTACACCCCTAGTATGTATATATATATATATATATATATATATATTACAGAAAAACGGTATAAAGCTGAATATGTAACAAACGAATAATAATTATTCTTAAAATCAATGTGGTGTACGTCTTTGACGTGCCTTTAAAAATGGTGGCGGTCTTCAGGTGCTCCTCCAGCACAGTGTGCAGGGAGAAAACAAAGTCCACCAATCCCCTGAAAATGCCAGGGTTGACTGAAGGGTCAGTCTCGTCATGCCCACGCAAAGCCAACTCAAAAGCCCCACAAAATGTCATTATTTTGGATAAAATGTCTGTTTTTATCCACCTCCTCATTGTGTTTCCTCACCACAATCCTGTGGGCGCCACCCAGCTGCGTAGCAGCTGCTTACTTGGGGCGATATAATAATCGCCCCTCTGGAAGTAGTTTTGATGACGCTGATTGGTTACATTTTATGACACACGTTTACCTTGAATCAGCAATTGGCTAACCTGCTACAGAGACCCGCCTCTGTGGGGCGATTTCTCCATCGCCCCAGCACAGTACTTCAGTCATACAGTGTTACTAGGAATAGCATATATTTTGCACAAAGTATTTTAAAATCATATTTTACACATATTTATCAGTGCATTCCATAATTTGAACACGCAAATATTGACAATTTATATAATTAATTAGTATTATTATTATTATTATTATTATTATTTATAATAATGTTTTTGTGTGTGGTTTAGAGAGGGCGGCGCCCTATTGCCCCCTATGGGCCAGCCGTCACTGCTAAGCAGATCTCAGTAGCAGCGTATGTATTGGTTGCCTTGTGAATTTCATGGTAAATCAATGTATTTTATATATTTCGGATAGGCAAGGCGAAGATACACTGTATTTATTAGGGGTGTTGAAAATAATCGTTTCTACGATGCATTGCGATGCGGACGTGGACGATTCGGTACCGATGCAGTGACGGAAGATAATCGGTTATAGTGTAGTAACGTTGCTTCCTGATTTTCTGGCCGCGGCTTTACTATAAAGTTTTTTTTTCCTGTCACTTTAATATCAAATCGGTCCGTGAAGCAGAGATCAGGCAACAGACGTGACAGCGGCACAGCAACACCAAACACGGAGCAGTCTGCTTTATCCACCAACACAACACCACCAGTCCAGAACCAACAGCAGAAGGACCCGCTCCTAATCACTCCGTGTCGCTGCGGCTCAGAGATTTATGTTTTTCAAAAATAATCGCGTTACAATCATGTCAGGTTTTTGGTGGATTTAATTTAAAGTCTTGGATTGCAAAGTATGAATGTCCTCTAGCAATTTTCAGATGATATATACGTGTGTAAAGTTTGTGAAGGCAGGCGGAAAAAAGCTTCCGCGATCACCGTCTCCTCTCCGTTCTTCCAAACCCCGCCCCCTCCCTGAAAATAATGAGTGACAGGCTGATAGTGACCCGATTGAAACTTTATTATTCACTTAATCACTGAGATATAATGAAGCTAATTTAATCTCATACATTCATGGGATTTATGTAACAGTAAAACAGAGAATGTAAGTGTGCACCCACATGCAGTATTTTAGTTTGTATATGCTATTGTAAATACTCCTGTTGTCTGCTGTGTTCAGACTCAAGTCCACACAGTATCACACACAGATATAGGGAGGCTAGACCTATACAATTCATTTATTTTGGTTTATAAATTAATGTCAAGACATTTATGTTATTGATTTCTGAAGCACTTTCTAAATAATAAAAAGAGAGTTCATATGTATTTACTGCATGTATGCATTGATGAAAAATAAGCCATGTGCAGTAATATAGAAAATTGAGGATGCAACGCATTGGTATGAATCGTGATGCATCGGGATGCATCGGGATATCGAATTGAATCGAATCGTTGACAGGATAATCGTAATCGAATCGAATCGTGAGACCAGTGAAGATGCGCAGCCCTAGTATTTATGCCCAAAGAGTAACAGGTTTGTAACCATGAAGAAAGACACACACAATACATTGACAAAGACATAGTCACAACATACAGAATATGTCATCTTGACAATGGATAAAACCCACAGGCTTATATACAACATCACCATATCCTGGCAAGCACAAAGGTTGCAGCAACAAGTCTCCTTTGGCCTTGAAAAAGAAGTAGGAACCTACTTTTATCCTTGCTTTTTTTTCAGAATCAGAATCAGAGACAGGTTTATTACTATGTTTACATGTACGAGGAATTTGACTAGTTGTCGTGGTGCATAGTACATAAAAGTAAAACAAGTCAATTAGAATTCCTAGACACAGTTTCAATCTCAGAACCCTGCAGAGCGTTGAGAGTTCAGGGGTTTAGAAATGTTTAGAAAAAAATGTCAGCATTTAAAACATGTTTCAAATCACAGATATGTTTTTTTTTAGCTACATTTCTCACCAGCCTCCTCCTTTAAAGTACAGGAAAGAAACAGATCAAAGTTTTAAGCCATCAAGACAAGTACACTATTTAAAACACCAATTACGCCACAACATGTTCTACTGCTTCACCTAGACTATTACTCAGATGAGGTGAGGTCTGATACTGACATCTCAGGTCATCATCAGGTGGTCACAGTAAAAGGTATGACTGTTCTACTCACTTACAGTATGTTGAACACTTACTTGTTCTTTCGTTCATTGGATGTATTTGTATTTCTCATATGGAAAGTATCTCCACCATGACGTTGGCATTGTAACCCATACAAATTGGTAACATCTTTGAGTTTCCCAAGGACTGTCCCAAGGACTGGTGCATCTGTGTGGAGCTTGGCAGATAGAAGCAAAAAGAACACAACATCATCAACATCAGACATGTTTTACCTGTCTAATGTAATTCACATGTAATCCAATCCGCCTTCAGTCCTGATCACTGCAAAACAACTACCCAGACAACTGCTGCGATGAACAATTGTCCATTACTACTACACTCAGACAGATTGGTGAAAACAGAAGGGCATTAGAGCAATAACTGGCAAAAGGAACCTCACACACAAATAGGTTTTGAAAAACGCTCCACATTCAAATGTATCTTCAGTCACTGCTAAGATGCTAGTACAAATATTTCTCTCTTCCTATCCTTCTTAAAACGTTCTTCCCTTTTTGGCAGTTGACCTGCCTTGTTATGGCTGCCAGCATCTGGAGGCATGTTCTCCATTTGCATGCATATAAAATATTAGTCATGTAAGCTCATCTTGCTAAGAGCACTTTGACTCGTGTGTAAAAAAGTCCAAGGCGTATATTATGCGTGCCAAGCACATTAGACATGGCTGCAGATTCTGTAAAAGTTTGGGTGGGATTGCTTAAAAGGTCCAATGTAAAAAGAAAGATATTACTTTCCCTCGTCAATTGGCAACTAAAGTCCAGTTAATCTCAGTAAATCCTGTTCTAGCCATCGGGAAACATGTATACACAAATCTATGACAAACGACCTAGATATTTCTAGGAAATTCAATTCAATCAAATGCTCTTTCCCTCAAAAGTCAAGGGCTAGACAGCTCCCCCGTCTCCACACACTAACCCAAGATATTGATATTATTTATCCCATTGTTCCATCATCCGTCTCAAACGATGCTAGATGGTGATGTTTCAGCATAAACACTGCCTCCTGTTTTGGGAGGAGCTAGATAATTACTCATACTTTGTATCATATCAAACCCCATTCTTCATACAATGTTTAAGATGACCGCCATAATATCTGCTGAGACACTTTACCATTGTTTTTGTTTCATAACTCCTGTTGCAACTTTTTCTGTTCGGTTTGTAGAATAATGGCCAAAGCTACAACTGCATTTCCTTTTGGAAGCCTGGTTTGCATGGTGCTCCAAGAATGAATTGCAATCTCTTGACTTTTTCATTAGCCTGTTAAGCCCGAGAGACCCCGGTACCGGGGCCCTCCCGCAACATCTTGCAGGAAACCGTGTCTGAGGGCATGTTGATTTAATAAACTATGAATGTGTTATATCCATGTAACGGGAAGAAACTCATCTAACTGATCATTTTTATTTATTTTTTCAAAAAAGAAAACACAATGCTAGCGCTGAGCCTCTGAAATAGCAACGAGCGAAACATGCTAACAGATTTACTGCACCGAAACTCACTCATAAAACCTTATTATGTATATTTGCTGCACTTGTGGCACAGTGGCTCAAACTCACCCCCGGCCCCAGTCCACCACGGTGTACCCCAGGGCTCTGTGCTTGGCCCCCTCCTGTTCACCATTTACATGCTCCCCCTCGGTCAGATCATCCGACATCATGGACTCAATTTCCACTGCTACGCTGATGATACCCAATTGTATCTCAGCACCACTCCATCCTCCCAGCTCCCCCCTCAGTCTCTCATCAACTGCCTGCATGACATCAAAACATGGATGTCTTCCAACTATCTCAAACTGAACAGCAGGAAAACAGAGCTCATGGTTGTGGCACCCAAGGCCCTGCTCCAGAAGGTTGGTGACTTCGTCCTTGAGGTTGACGGCTGCTCCATCTCCCCATCTCCTGAAGCCCGCAACCTGGGTGTCATCCTTGATTCCACCCTTTCCTTCCATTCCCACGTCAAGTCTGTGACCAAGTCGGCATTTTTCCACCTGAGGAACATTGCCAGACTCCGACCGTCACTCTCGGAGTCGGTTGCCGAAACCCTGGTGCATGCGTTTGTCACCACACGCTTGGACTACTGCAATGGTGTCCTGTTCGGGGTTCCCAACAAAACCCTGGACAGGCTCCAGTATGTCCAAAACTGTGCTGCTAGGGTCCTCACACACACAAAGCCGTGGCAGCACATCACTCCCACCCTCATCCACCTACACTGGTTGCCGGTCAAGTCCCGCATCACCTACAAAATCCTCCTCCTTACCTACAAGTCCCTCCATGCCCTTGCCCCCCAGTACCTATCGGACATCCTTCACCCACATGCCCCACCCCGGAACCTGCGGTCCTCAGACTCCGGCCTGCTTACCACCCCCCGCACCAAACTGCGAACCTTCGGGGACAGAGCCTTCAGCGTGGCAGCCCCCACCCTCTGGAACGCTCTCCCTGCGGAGATTCGCAACATCCCCACACTCGATGCCTTCAAAGGGGCCCTCAAGACCCATCTGTTTGCCAAGGCTTTCGGCCCCTAAATCGATCTGTTGTTTTGTCTGTCTGACTTTTGTTTTGTTATGTTTGTTTTTTTTGCCTATTACTTGTAAAGCGACCTTGGGTCCCTTGAAAAGCGCTATATAAATCCAAGTTATTATTATTATTATTATTACTTCCAACCCATCGATCTGATCGTGAGATGACACAGAATCGATGGGTACAGACATTATCACTCTATGATAAGAACTTGCGACTTTATAAACAAAAACAGACATCAGAACATGTGGCGCTAGGTAGCTAAAAACGCTAACATGGCTTACCTGTGTCGTAGTCTGGTCAAAAGTGGTCTTCAATGGCATTAAAACGATAAAAACGCTGCTGAAGTTAATCCATAGGTTAATCCAATGCGTCTGTGTCCCTTTGAAATGATTTCTGATAATCCATTAGCAATAAACCTGCTTTTCAGTTTCCAGATGTCAGAGCTAGAGATAGGTTCGCTCTGATGCAAAACTGCATACGCGGAGCCCCCACTTTAATGTTTTACCATGTGTGTGTGTGGGGAAATCCCCCTTCGATTATATTGTCTAACGCAGTGGCGAGCCGTGACTTTTATACCTAGGCCCTCTGACCCCCCTTCCCTCGAAAAAAAAGAACAGTTATTACGTCACAGCGTATACTTCAGCGGAATATCAAAACAGCGGCCCGGGTGCAAAACGAATGACAGCGACCCTCTACCACACAGAACAACACCATTTATATAAACACCTATCATGACAAGGCACCCACAGCCAAGTAACAATTACAAATGAATTAAGTCGGCACGGCGGCCCACATTGAAAATGACTTAGGCCTACCTTTGATGATCAAATCACTTAAACACAAAGTCCATCCTCCTGTCCTTTTGGATGAAGCACTTGATGGCGGGGTCATGCAGCTGATCCTTTGCCACTCCAGTTTATCATTGTAACTCAATCTTGAAAATGACTCTGTTAATACTTTTGCAAACGATGTCATCACTATCACTGAAGTGAGCCATCATGAACTGATCATGATTAGATTTATTTATCAAAAATAATAAAAGTAGGGTAGACATGTGGATATTATCCGGCTGAACAAAACGTGCATTTATCTAACAGGTTTGTTTTCCACAGACCTTATTTCCAGCTATTTTCCAAAATCCTATGGAGAAATCCCATTGCTTTCTGTCGAGGGACCCCGAGCGCAGCTTACTTCCGGGTTTTAGGACGCGTCACTGCACCACTTGCATAGACCTCACAGCGGGCGGAACTTGTCATAAAGTCCGCGAAAATAAAGCCCGCCCATTTAGAGGGAAGATATGCTAGCTGACGTGCTTACCCGAATTAGCAGTGCTGAGGCCCAGCTGGATATGCTGGAAGACACAGAAGACCGGCGCCGTAATTCTCCGCCAGCCCTGGCTTCGGAGGTAGAAACGCTGAATGCTAAGCTAGTGGAATACGAGGATAGGGATAGGCGGGTGAATCTACGCATCTATGAATTCCCGGAGCATTCTGAGGAGAAAGATGCTTTATCCTTCCTGAGGACAGCGCTGCCGGACATCCTTCAGACGGATTTTCCTGGGGGCCTGGATTTGGAGCGTGCTCACAGGTCTCTAGCGCCAATCAGGCCCGGGGCTCCACCGAGACCTTTCGTGGTGCATTTCCTGAGATTCCAGCAAAAGGAGCACATGAGAAACGTCGCGAGGGAAATCGGAGATGTCAGGTGGAAGACCCATAAAATAAGCTTCTACCAGGATTTCTCAAAGGCAACGCAAGATCGGCGACGCTCCATTTTGGAATGTAAACGGCTACTTCACTCGGCTAAGATCCCGTTTGGCATCGGATACCCGGCTGTGCTGTCCTTCACTGCATCCGGTGGGACTAAGCACCGCTTTGACGACCCGAAGAAGGCTACATTACATTACATTGCATTTAGCTGACACTTTTATCCAAAGCGACTTACAATAAGTACATTTGACCAGGAAGACACAACCTTGAAGAAAACAGAATCATATAAGTACATCAGGTATCATAGAGCCAAACATTTCAAGTGCTACTCAACTGGCTATAGATAAGCCAGTCCTTTATTAGTATATAAGTGCTCTGTTAGCAGTTTTTTGTTAGTAATTCTATCGCTCGAGGTGGAGTCGAAAGAGATGAGTTTTCAATCTGCGCCGGAAGATGTGCAGGCTTTCTGCTGTCCTGATGTCAATGGGGAGCTCATTCCACCATTTTGGAGCCAGGATAGCAAACCCACGTGTTTTTGCTGATGGGAACTTGGGTCCCCCTCGCAGCTAGGGTGCAGCGAGTCGTTTGGCTGATGCAGAGCGTAGTGCACGTGCTGGGGTGTACAGTTTAACCTGGATGTAGGAAGGGCCAGATCCATTCGCAGCATGGTATGCAAGTACCAGTGTCTTGAAGTGGATTCTAGCAGTTACCGGAAGCCAGTGAAGGGAGCGGAGTGGTGTGAGAACATTTTGGAAGGTTGAAGACCAGACGAGCCGCTGCATTCTGGATGAGCTGCAGAGGTCGGATGGCACATGCAGGTAGACCAGCCAGGAGGGAGTTGCAGTAGTCTAGGCGTGAGGTGACGAGAGCCTGGACCAGAACCTGCGTGGCTTTCTGGGTCAGCTGGGGACGAATTTTCCTGATGTTGTAAAGCGTGTATCTGCAGCAACGGGTTGTAGCAGCGATGTTTGCAGTGAAGGACAGGTTGTTATCTAGGATCACACCCAGATTCCTTGCAGTCTGAGTCGGGGAAACAACAGAGGTGCCGATGTTGATTGTCAGGTCAAGAGTGGGACAATCTTTTCCCGGAAGGAAAAGCAGTTCAGTCTTGTCAAGGTTCAGCTTGAGGTGATGAGCAGACATCCACTGAGACATGTCAGCTAGACAAGCAGAGATGCGTGCGACGACCTGGGTCTCTGAGCGGGGAAAGGACAGAATTAATTGGGTGTCGTCAGCGTAGCAGTGGTATGAAAAACCATGCGGGCTAATGACTGATACGAGCGGGTTTGTGTACAGGGAGAAGAGGAGTGGACCAAGAACAGAGCCCTGAGGGACCCCTGTAGTTAATTGACAAGGGTCGGACTCGGACCCTCTCCAAGTTACCCTGTAGGTACGGTCTTGGAGGTATGAGGTGAGGAGGGAAAGTGCAGAGCCTGAAACTCCAAGTTCTTGGAGAGTGCGAAGGAGGATCTGATGGTTCACCGTGTTGAATGCAGCAGACAGGTCCAACAGGATGATGACAGAGGAGAGGGATGCTGCTTTGGTGTGCAGTTCCTCAGTGACAGCAATGAGAGCAGTTTCTGTGGAGTGACCTGCCTTGAAACCAGACTGGTGCGGATCCAGAAGGTTGTTCTGATGGAGATAACAGGAGAGTTGTTTAAAGACAGCACGTTCAAGTGTTTTAGACAGGAACGGGAGGAGAGAGACAGGCCTGTAGTTTATAACATCAGCCGGTTTTAGAGTGGGTTTCTTTAGGAGAGGGTTTACTCTTGCCTCCTTAAGACTATTTGGAAAGTGACCAGAAGTTAGAGAAGTGTTGATGAAATGGGTGAGAAACGGTAGAATATCAGGAGTCTGAAGGAGTTGGAACGAGTCAGAGGAAGGGAGGGCTGAGAGCACCGATGAGGCAAAGGTAGAGGGGGAGAGGAAACGAAGGTTACGGCGGACAGGTGCGGGATGAGAAGAGATTAGTTCGTTATGTTTTGAAAGGGGTAGAGATAATGCAATGAAGAAGTGATCGGATGTTTGGAGCGGGTTTACGGAGAGGTTAGAAGTAGTGCAGTTCCTTGAGAATATGAGATCAAGGACATTGCCAGCTTTATGAGTTGGTGGGGATGGAGACAGTGAGAAAGCAAAGGCGGTTAACAGAGATGTTAGTTTGTCTATCTTCCCTGTCTGGAGGTTGAAGTCTCCGAGAAGTACAGCGGGAGGGCCAGTTTCAGGGATGTGTGAGAGGAGATTATCTAATTCCTCCAAGAAGTCCCCCAAGGCGCCTGGTGGACGGTAGAGAACAACAATGGTTAATTGTATAGGATGGGTTACTGTGACGGCATGGAATTCAAAGGTGGAAGGAATGAAGTTAGGTAGCTTGAAGAGGGAAAAGCTCCATTTGGGAGAGAGCAGGAGACCAGTGGGTCTGGGTGTATGGGAGAAGGAATATGCTGTGGAGAGAGCTGCTGGGGTGGATGTGTTGGATGGAGTAATCCAGGTCTCAGTGAGAGCAAGGAAATCCAGGGTCTGCAGGGAGGCGTAGCCAGAGATGAAGTCAGCCTTAGGAACAGCTGACTGGCAGTTCCACAGGCCACCTGAAACTAGATGTTGGATCTCAGTGGAGCATGTGGGATAGACGAGAGCAGGCCGGTTATAGCGATTAGGAGATACACGGGGCCAGCGATGATTGCGAGAAGACACGTGAACAGGAATGGAGAAAATACACATGATTATAGCATGAGGGGCGAGAAAACAAAAAAAAATAAAACACCAGCGGTAATTAGCTCAATCAGAGTAGGATTTGCCTCCTCTTTGCCACCCTCGTGACTCCCGCAGGACTCCAATGTCTTTGTCAGTCTTACTCCCGCAGGACTCCAATGTCTGACGCTCCAGGAAATAGCTACCTAAAATGGACGCCTGATTGCTGGGTTCTCACAGCTGTGGGGCCACGCCCCTCTAATTAGTTAACTCTCTACAGCTGATGGGCGACAGCAGAGTGGCCCTGCCTATATTGTAATGCAGGCTTGAGTGCCCGACTGAGACCTGTGTTACAGGTTCACTTGAGCAGATCTGAGATTTAAAATCTCTCAAAAGCGCCGTTTTAGCTACAATAACTGCAGAACAATTATACAGAGTAGAATAAATGAAACAGAGCAGTTTGTTAGATCATTGTCTAGCAATTAACAGATATCACCTGATCTAATGGTTGGTGATGGTGCTGCCCCTCTTAGGCAGTTAGAGTTCCCAGATTTGAGTTATTTGTCCAGTTAGGGACTTATCAGGAATGTCGAGGAGGGACATATCTCACTTTTCTTGGGTTGTTTTTGAGTTTGTTTATGTTTTTTCTTTTTTGGGATCCAGATCATCATATCCTGCTTGTTGAGGTGACTATACTTTATATTGTATTCTTACACTACTCTACTTATGACTAATCTCAATTTAATTTCCATTAATGCCAGGGGACTGAATATCCCACATAAAAGGACCACTATTTTAGGATTTTTGCATAAGAGAAATATTGACTTTGCCATGATACAGGAATCACATTTACTCATCAAGGATGCGGCCCGCTTTGCAAATAGGCTCTATCACCCTATTGTCTTTTCGTCTGCTCCTACGAAGACCAAGGGTGTGATAATAGTTTGTAGGCGCAAGCTGAAATTTGATCTGATCGGCTCTTGGACAGACAAAGAGGGGAGACTGGCCATTGCCAAGATTCGTCTGGACGGGCAGAATATAGCATTGATTTCTGCCTATGCTCCCAACACTTTTGAGGCTGGCTTTTATGACCAATTAACCAAAACTCTACGAGATCTCACAGGCTTTCGTCTGGTTATGGGCGCAGATTTCAATGCAGTATGGCAGTGACCACCAACTGGCGGCCCGCGGGCCACATCCGGCCCGCCAGACATTCTCATCCGGCCCGCACGACGGGGTGACTGTGGCGTTGGCGGAGTGGTTACTGCGTTCGCCCCCCACCCATTTTTATTTTTACAACGTCTCGTGAGTAAAGTGCAGTACCGGAGTCCAACAGAGAGGCAGCAGCTGCGGGACTGTAGACTGCGTACTGCGAAACCTTCCCTTCCTTGAAGAAGAAGAAGTGATCCTTGTTGTGAAGAGTCTGCTTTGTGTACTCCGCACCACAGCAGCAGCCCTGCTGCGACAGAGTCCAACAGAGAGGCAGGAGCTGCGGGACAGTAGCCTAGAAGCAGGGTTGGGTTGTAACGGAATATATGTAACGGCGTTACGTAATCAGAATACAAAAATCAAGTAGGCTAACTGAATTCAGCTGGCGTTACATTTGAAAAACGAGTAATCTGATTACAGTTACTTTCGTAAACCTGAAGTGAATACATTTTGGAATACTTATTGGAATTATTGGTGGAAAAGTTTCCTCACAAAATGTAATATTCATTACCGGCAGAACTGTGTGCACACTGCACAGCGCTGCAGCGTGTCTGTGAGCGAGAGAGAGATGCAGCGTGTCTGTGAGGCCCCGCCCCTGCACGCAGATGAGAGAGAGAGAGATCTCTTTTAAAATATATTGAAAGTTAGAAACGGAGATGGTTAGATAAAATGTGCAAGATAACGTTGATGTAGCATTTCTTTATTGTCGAAATTATGACATTTATAACGGGATAAAATCAAAGTGAATGGACTGCTGCTGCTGAATGCATGGGGCAAGTGACTGGAACAAGTTTTAAAAGTTATTACATCGTTTCAGATAATAATAATAATAAATAATGATAATTAATAATGATAATTCATTCTATTTAGGGGCGCCTTTCAAAGCACCCAAGGACACCTTACAATTCATAACATATTCTAAGGAAAGGTTTACAGTAGGAGAATGCAGTCCGGGTGATGTTATGTGGGGTGCAGATGAGAGGGAGCTGTCCAGAATGACACCAAGATGTTGTGTTTGAGTTCTTGATAAGCCATTAAAACAGTAAAATAAGTGTCTCCTGTTTAACAAAACATACCCATCTGTTATGGAAAAAGAAAGTATTTCAAAAGTATTCTAAAAGTAACCTGAACACGTTACTTTTTTAAGACACGTAACTGTAACTGTATTCTGATTCCTTTCAGAGCATGTATTCAGTAATCAGTAACCGATTACATTTACAAAGTAACCCTCCAAACCCTGCCTAGAAGTGATCCTTCGTTAGCGTGAAGAGTCCCCCCCCCCCCCCGCTGGCCCGCGATAGTGTCTATTGGATACATTTTGGCCCTTGGACAAATGTAGTTGGTGATCCCTGCAGTATGGGATAGCAATATGGATAGAACGGGTGGGGCAGATTGTAGGGACCAACGTCTCGCTTCTGATGCGTTACGCCGGTGGGCGGCCCAAACAAATATGATAGACATCTGGCGTGTGATGAATACCTCCATAAAAGATTACTCTTTTTTCTCAGGTAGACATAAATCCTTTTCTAGGATAGATTTTCTCTTTGCGTCCAAAGATCTATTTCATAGTGTTCGGAAGGCTTTCTATATACCAGTTACATGGACTGATCACAAACCCATCTACTGTTCTGTCACACTTAGGGCTGTCCCCACTATCAATCAATCAATCAATCAATGTTTATTTATATAGCCCAATATCACAAATGTTACATTTGTCTCAGTGGACTTCACAGTTTGTACACTAGAGCTCCCAGATGGCGTTTTAACTCCTCACTGCTGAGGATTAGGTTAGTCTCAGTTTGAGACTAGCCTCCGTGAGTTTTTGGGGTTCAACAAGGGGTCAGTGTCTGACCCGAGATTTTTGTGGGAGGCAACAAAGGGCTTTATTAGAAGCAACACCACCCTATACGCATCCACCCGAAACAAGGAATGTGCAGCTAAATTGGAAGCATTAGAACTAAAGTATGCTGCTCTCGATGCTAACTTACAACACTATTACAGCGATTCTGTTGCTCTCCAAAAATACCTGATCAAAAAAGAAATTAATTCTCTCCTCAGACGCCGTTCAGAATTTCTTATGCACAGAACCAGACAGACTTACTACTTCCACTCCGCCAGACCTAGCCACCTGCTGGCCTTGAGGCTTCGGACCAATGAACATTTTGCTGATATTTTCAGTGTTAAATCTATAGATGGCAATGTTCTAACCGATCCCAAGAGCGTGAACACCACCTTTGTTTCTTTCTACAAGGATCTGTACAGTTCGGAGAGTGGCTTTGTCCAATCTGAATGCGATGATTTTTTAAATAATATCCAAATGGAGTCTCTTTCTGTCAGCGACTCAGAAAATCTGAATGCCCCCATCACACACCACGAAATTGAGAAAGCAGTAATGGACATGCGTAAGGGCAGGTCGCCAGGCCCAGATGGTATTCCACCCGAATTCTATCTCACCTTTTGGCCCTTGCTCGGCCCCTTGCTTGTAGAGATGATATTATTTTCTATTAAGGAGGGTTCATTTTTGAGAGACGTCAATACTGCCCTTTTATCCTTGCTTCTTAAAAATGGCAAGGATCCGACAGAGTGTACTAGTTACAGGCCCCTCTCACTCTTAAACACTGACGTAAAGATCTATGCCAAAGTGCTGGCTAGGCGCCTTCAGTCTCACATGACGAATCTAGTACATAGCGATCAGACAGGCTTTATAAAAATCCAGGCTTGCCGCTGACAATGTAAGGAGGCTATTACACATCATAGATGGGGCCCAACATCTACCTTCCCCAGCTGCAGTTCTCTCACTTGATACGATGAAGGCCTTCGACCGCCTAGAATGGCCCCTTTTGTGGTCGGTACTCGGGGCAATGGGCTTTGGCGCCCCTTTTATTGACATGGTCAAGGTGCTATATAAAAACCCAACAGCTATGGTGCTTACAGGCAAGGTATGCTCTCCATCTTTTGCTATCTCGAGAGGATCAAGGCAAGGTTGTCGGCTAAGCCCCTTGCTATTTGCGCTATCACTTGAGCCGCTGGCACACACCATTCGTCAGTCACCCACGTTATCCCCAATCTCTATTAATGGTACGCATCATCATCTTTCGTTATATGCTGATGATGTGCTATTGTATTTGGGCAATGCTGTACAATGTATCCCAAGAATACTGTCTATTGTCGATCGATATGGTCAGCTTTCTGGGTTTAAGATAAATTGGCAGAAATCTGCTTTGATGTCACTTAACCAGGCAATGATCAATGCACTTGTCCCTTCATCTATCCCAGTTGTCAACACTTTTACATACCTGGGGATAGACGTTTTTCCTTCGGTTCAGACAATAGTTAAACATAACTATGGTAACACGCTTCATAAAATAATTTCTGATTTGGATAGATGGTCTTCATTGCCTAATTCACTTCGCAGCCGTGTATCAATAATCAAGATGAACATTCTACCCAGAGTTAATTTTTTTAGTTCAATGCTACCTCTTCCTCCACCAACTCAGTACAAGCTACAGACAGCTGTGACGACATTTTTATGGCAAGGCAAACACCCACGCATCAAGCTCTCTACAATGCAACGGGAAAGACAGGCCGGGGGTTTGTCTCTCCCAAATTGTAAACACTATTATTGGGCCTTCACGCTTAGACCCTTATTAACATGGCTCCAGTCTGAGACATCAGTGTCATGGCGGGCCCTGGAAGAGAGTCTAGTGCATCCTTACACCCTTCAAGATCTCTTGTATTCAAACATTCCTATTGCGCAGTGTCGTTGCAGGTTCGGCCCCATTGTATCACAATTGCTGTCTGTCTGGAGGGCGGTAGAGAAACTATGTGGCTGCCCCTATGCATGGAATCCATGTTCCCCATTATTTAACAATGCCAGATTGTGGATTGGTGGCCATCCCATTCAGTTTCCTCAGTAGAAAATGAGAGGGGTTCATATACTGGGGAACGTCTATGGAGATGAAGGTCTGCGTTCTTTTCAGGAGCTGTGTACAGAATTTGATTTACCTCGTTCCTCCTTTTTCTTTTATTTACAGTTGAGGTCGGCTTTAAGGGCTAGCGGTGTTCCATTGCAAAGTCCTCTATCACCACACCCGCTGCATAACATTCTACACTCCACTAGAGGTACAAGTGGCCTTGTTTCCAAACTTTACTGGTTCATTTCACAACACACTTATAGACCCCTGGCGTTAGAGGCGATATGGAGGGCTGATGTCCCAGATCTGGATCCAAAGTTTGATTGGGATGAAGTCTGGTCCAATACACTTATAGCTTCTAGGAATCCTGACCACCAACACATACATTATAATTTCACTCATAGAGTTTACCTTACACCTAGGAAGCTTTGTTTAATGAAAATAATTGCTGATCCAAATTGCACTCTATGTGACGTAGAGGCTATTGGTACTTACAGTGGGGCAAAAAAGTATTTAGTCAGCCACCAATTGTGCAAGTTCTCCCACTTAAAAAGATGAGAGAGGCCTGTAATTTTCATCCTAGGTACACTTCAACTATGAGAGACAGAATGGGGGGAAAGAATCCAGGAAATCACATTGTAGGATTTTTAATGAATTAATTGGTCAATTCCTCGGTAAAATAAGTATTTGGTCACCTACAAACAAACAAGATTTATGGCTCTCACAGACCTGGAACTTCTTCTTTAAGAGCCTCCTCTGTCCTCCACTCGTTAACTATATTAATGGCACTTGTTTGAACTCGTTATCAGTATAAAAGACACCTGTCCACAACCTCAAACAGTCACACTCCAAACTCCACTATGGCCAAGTCCAAAGAGCTGTCAAAGGACACCAGAAACAAAATTGTAGACCTGCACCAGGCTGGGAAGACTGAATCTGCAATAGGTAAGCAGCTTGGTGTGAAGAAATCAACTGTGGGAGCAATTATTAGAAAATGGAAGACATACAAGACCACTGATAATCTCCCTCGATCTGGGGCTCCACGCAAGATCTCACCCCGTGGGGTCAAAATGATCACAAGAACCCCAGAACCACATGGGGGGACCTAGTCAATGACCTGCAAAGAGCTGGGACCAAAGTAACAAAGGCTACCATCAGTAACACACTACGCCGCCAGGGACTCAAATCCTGCAGTGCCAGACGTGTCCCCCTGCTTAAGGCAGTACATGTCCAGGCCCGTCTGAAGTTTGCTCGAGAGCATTTAGATGATCCAGAAGAGGATTGGGAGAATGTCATATGGTCAGATGAAACCAAAATAGAAACACTAGATGTGTTTGGAGGAGAAAGAATGCTGAGTTGCATCCAAAGAACACCATACCTACTGTGAAACATGGGGGTGGAAACATCATGCTTTGGGGCTGTTTTTCTGCAAAGGGACCAGGACGACTGATCCGTGTAAAGGAAAGAATGAATGGGGCCATGTATCGTGAGATTTTGAGTGACAACCTCCTTCCATCAGCAAGGGCATTGAAGATGAAACGTGGCTGGGTCTTTCAGCATGACAATGATCCCAAACACACCAACCGGTCAACGAAGGAGTGGCTTCGTAAGCCAGTCTCCAGATCTCAACCCCATAGAAAATCTTTGGAGGGAGTTGAAAGTCTGTGTTGCTCAGCGACAACCCAAAAACTTTACTGTCTAGAGGAGATCTGCATGGAGGAATGGGCCAAAATACCAGCAACAGTGTGTGAAAACCTTGTGAAGACTTACAGAAAACGTTTGACCTCTGTCATTGCCAACAAAGGGTATATAACAAAGTATTGAGATGAACTTTTGTTATTGACCAAATACTTATTTTCCACCATAATTTGCAAATAAATTCTTTAAAAATCAGACAATGTGAAATTACAGGCCTCTCTCATCTTTTTAAGTGGGAGAACTTGCACAATTGGTGGCTGACTAAATACTTTTTTGCCCCACTGTATATACATATGTTCTGGGAATGTCCGCCAGTGGCCAGTTTCTGGGAGATGGTTGCTTCTAACCTTTCGGCGATATTTGAGACCAACGTGCCTCATTCACCTGTTACACTTACTAAACGACCTGTCCAACCTGGGTTTAACCCTGACCAAAAGGCGAGCACTATTAGCCGGGCTTACAGCAGCAAAAAAAAAATGGGTTGCGACTCGGTGGAAGCCTCCCCATTCCCTCTCACGTAAGGTCTGGGTTCTAACATATCTAGACATATCGTATCTAGAAGTATCGACAGCCCGGGTACATGGGGCAAAGGAGTCAACAATAGAGATGTGGACTTCGCTCATTGTGAACCTCAAGAGCATATTAGGATAACTATCTAATGGGGATGGTGATCTGGATGGGTGGGATAGGGACGTCACTGGGTTTTGTTTCTTTCTTAAGTTTTGTGCTGTTTTTGTACTGAATTGCATTTTATGTTATTGATTGTACCATTTGTTTAATAAATAAAAAAATGTGATCACAAAAAAACAATTCAAAACTAAAGTAAAAACAATTATATTTGCAGATTACTCCAGCTAACAAGTATTTGATATTCCCAGTATTACTTATATATGCATTTACTTTTTTTCTTGCCCTAATTTCTATTTTTATTTTATTTTTTTTCAGTTTTCATTAGTTTTCTTTATTTGTTTTGTACTCCTTAATTTCTATACGTTTTTGACGAAATAAGTGCCATTATTATATTGATGCTAATGATGATGCACGGGAGGGCTACTCCCCGTAAACTATGCTTCAGCCCTCCCGCCTCTACAATTGTGTGTATGAATTATACCTTTTTGTTTTTGGATGATTTTAGTAGAATAAATTAAAAAAAAATTAAAAAATGATGACCTGACAGGAGGCAAAAGGCTTCCTGAGGGGATGGGGTTTGGGATGAAAAAAAATAAAAAGAGAGACTCCGGGCACTACAGAACCCAGGAGACAACACAATGACACAGAGCAGAGATGGCAGGCATAGCAGTTAAACATATAAAAACTCTAAAACAATATTGCTGTGGTTCAATCAATTATTAAAATCAGCATCAGGCAAAGCAGCTACATGTGTGTACCAGGGTGTCTATAATAGTGACATTGAAGGTGCGGGGGGAGACAAAGGTTTTCATTTTCAACGTTTTTTGAATGACATTCCAGCTATCTGCTGCTGCAAATTGAAAGGCGGAGTGGCCAAAGGATGTATGGGCTTTGGGGATCTTTAGCAGGATGCTTATAGTTGACCGGGTGTTGTGCGTCGGGGGTGGGCGGAGTTGCAGTAATTGTGTGAGGTAGAAGGGGGTGAGGCCTTGGAGTGTTTTGTAAACAAACAACAGCCAGTGGATGTTGCGCCTGGTCTCAAGAGAGGGCCAGTTAGCCAGAGAGTACAGGTCACAGTGGTGTGTCCTGTAGGGGGCATTGGTGGCGAAGCGGATGGCGGAGTGATACAGAACGTCTAAATGATCGAGAGCTCCTTTACACGCCGAGCGGTAGATGGTTTCGCCGTAGTCGAACAGAGGAAGGACAGTCATCTGGACCAGAGAGAGTTTAGCAGATTAAGTGAATGAGGAGCGATTCATATAGAGAGCTGAGTCTAGCTTTAACCTTGGTCTGAATTTTGGAGAGATGTTCTGAGAATGACAGATTACTGTCGATCCAAAATCCAAGGTATTTATAAGATTTAACTATATCAGCAGTCACAATAGTGCCAGTTTGGGAGGCACCACTGCGGCCAAACCACACGATCTTGGTTTTAGTGGTGTTCAGGACCAGGGCAGAGAGATGTGACTGGATTCTCTTTAAACTATCCTGAAGTGTTTTCAGGACAGTATCTGGGGAAGGGCCAGCAGTGTACAGAATTGTGTCATTGGCATATAGGTGGATAGAGGAGTTGCCCACTGATTTCTCCATGTCATTTATATATATATATATATATATATATATATATTGAGAATAGGATGGGTGCTAGGATAGAGCCTTGTGGTACTCCCTTAGAGATGGATAGGGGCTGTATCATCAGATTTTCAGATTTTACACACTGGGTGCGCATGGACAGGTAGTTTTCAAACCAGGCTATCGATTGGTTAGTGACACCAATGCATCTAAGCTTTCCAAGAAGCAGTTGGTGATCTACGGTGTCGAAGGCTTTGGCAAGATCGATGAAAATGGCAGCACAGTATTGTCTGGAGTTAAGGGCATTGATGATATCATGTAGGACTTTGAGAGTCGCCGTCTCACACCCATGACCTGCACGGAACCCAGACTGCATGTCAGATAGTATGTTGTAAGTCTTCAGAAACCATGGTAGCTGTTTGCAAACTAACTTTTCGAACACTTTCGCTATACAGGGTAGAATGGATATTGGACAATAGCAGTTGGGGTCAGCATGGTTTCCCCCTTTAAACAAAGATTGCACTGAGGCTGCCTTCCAGGCAGAGGGTAGCACTGCTGTCTGTATGGACAGATTACAAAGGTGGGAGATAGCTTCTGCAATAATCGGGGCTGCAACTTTAAAAAAGAAGGGGTCTAGCCCATAAAGACCTGCAGGTTTGTTGGGGTCATGTTTACTAAGGACCTCCAGCACATCGTTCTCACTAACTTCCTGTAGGCAGAAGCTGTGACATGGGGCTGCGCTAGAGGGGCTGGGTGGCGGAGTGTTGGTGGGGGGCTTAGGAGGTGCTATAGAGTCAAATAGGTTCCCACATTTAACAAAGTGCTGGTTAAAGAGCTCTAATATGCGTTCATTACCGGTGACTACTGTGTCCTCAATAACGAGGGAGTTAGGGAGATGAGAGGATGGGGGTTTATTCTCCATCTCTTTCACTGTTTTCCAGAATGTCCTTGGATTGGATCCACAGAGGTTGAATTGATTATGGAAGTAATCAATCTTGGCTTTGCGGATAGCCTGTATAGATTTATTTCTAATTTTCCTGAATGATAGCCAATCGTCATGGGATTTTGAGTGACGAGCCCTGCGCCAGGTGGAGTTCTTGAGGTGAAGCAGTTCAGCTAAATCTCGGTTGAACCAAGGACTGCATCCGTTTTTTATCCTCGTTTTTTTTTATGGGAGCGTGTTTATTGATTACCATACCAAAGGAGTCATAAAAGAAAGACCATGCAGCATCGATGTCAGGGATCAGGCTAATTATGTCCTACTTGATAGCAGTGAGGTCGTAGAGGAAGGCTTGTTCGTCGAAATGTTTTAGTATTCGTCTGTGAGTGGTAAGAACTGGCTGTTTTATTGTGCCGCCATTACGAATGCAGCCCAATAAGACAGTGGTCACTGAGATCGCTACAGAAGACGCCAGTTTTGTACCTGTCAGGGTTATTTGTGAGGATGACATCAAGGAGGGTGGCTTTTTCTGGATTTTTGGTGTCATACCGTGTAGGAGTAAGGATAATCTGCGAGAGATTAAGAGAGTCCCATTGTTTTTGGCCCTGCGCAGGAGGGTTGAGGATGTGCCAGTTTAGATCCCCCAGTAGCACAAACTCAGAATGAGTGTGGGGTGCTAGGAGGGTGCTGAGAGCAGGTAGGGTACATGCTGGGGCAGAGGGTGGGCGATAGCAGCCAGCGACTGTCAGTGTAGAGTTATTTGCCAGTTTAATGGTTATGATAAGTAGGTCAAATTGTTTGGGGACAGATTTACTAGTGGCGATAGAACACTGGAGGTGTTGCTTTGTGAATATAACTACTCCCCCAGCTTTAGATGATCTATCCTGCCTAAACACATTATAACCAGCGATGCCGATGTCAGATTCTGGGATATTGTATTGCTTCACCTAAGAGAAAAGTATCCCGTTCCACTGTGTGCCATCGGCTGGAACTGCGGTGAGAGCAACTTATCTTAAAGTGACGGCAGCACTGATCGAGGTTTCCTGTAACTGTCCAAGTCTGTTCACATTTTTCTTTTCATACCATGTTGTCATTCGTGTTTACTTCCTGTCTGTCTTCTTCTGTTCTTTTCTCTGATGTCCAGCGCTCTGTCTTTTAACCTGTTGACTTCTCTTGTGCTCATTTTCTTTTCTTATCTGGGGACAGTGTAGTTCAGTCTAGTTTTATCATGAATCCAACGTTTTGCGCTCTCCACAAATATAAAAATGAATGATCAAAAATGATTCCATGGTGTTCCTAATGAAAAAAAATCATGTTTGTTGTCCACAGCTGACATTAAATTAACCAGACTTCTTTCTGCTGATTGATATGACTGCACATAGTGCTTAGCAACAGTCTGGTCTCCTTAGCAGATGTCTGTTGACTATGAATAATTGACCTCTGTAATGTCCAAATTGGATTCTGGCATTCAATTAAGCCATGTAACAAATGAACATAACAGTATTAATAATTAATAACATGACAGTATTGGGTTTTAAATCAATAATTGCATTCGCTGGGTGACATGCAACCTGCTAATGCAGTACATGGCTCTCTAAGACCATAATGGCATAGTGGCTTTCTACTGCTGTAGCCCCATTAAGCATAATTGTACTCCCATTATCACCTAGAATGGTGGGTTACTCGGCAGTGGAACAATATGCATGCATACGTGTGTCAGAATGCAATAACTTCTCATGCATTTACAATCAATTGCCACAAATAAGATCCGGACAACCACCTTGTTAACGTTCAGTGAAATAATATGACTTCTAAATCAGATTTGCTGAGGAGGCTTCTTCCTACCAAATGATGCATCTGAATATAAACATGTAATTGAAATAAATTGCAACATTTCTGATGACCATACTTTCAGCAAATGTTGTTCTCAAAGCAAAGGTGATCTCTGGCTTGTTATGATGATTTTCTTAACATCAGTTTTTTGAGCCTGTTGAAATACATGGAAATGTCCCTTGACACTGTTGCTTTATGGTTATTACAGCAGGCTCTAGTTCAGACCGCAACACAATGAAATGCAGTCTGTGATTTTGTGCATGGTCTTTCTCTGCTTGTATCTGTTTGTACTGAAGGAGAAAGCCGTGACACCAGAGGTCCTTCCGACCAGAAGCTCTTGGCCCCCGGCTATGTGGTATCTCCTCAAATAATTAAAAACGCTCAGGTTAAGACAAGGACAGATCAACTGAGAAGAGGTTGGAATGGAGCCTTTTATTATTTATTTCTGAAAGAAAAATATTCTTCATTGATTGTGAGCTTCTGAAAATACCTTGCTGAATATAAAGAGAAACCACATTATTATTAACCAAAGGCAAAACACAGCAGTTTCAAGTTTAGCTTCACTACTATTGCACTGCTGTTTTCTTTATTAACAATCTGATCATGAAGCCAGTTGCTTTGTGTAACTAGATGATAGACAGTACAATACAGATGATAATCTCAGAAATGTAAATAATAACTACACAACATCTCAATCAATTATCTATACAAACATGTATAGATAATTGATTGAGATGTTGTGTAGTTATTAGTAAAGCTGAAGATACACAGGAAGGGGGACACTCTGCAGCACAGATCACTGGGCCTGTGCAGGAAGGACTCAGCACATGTGGAGCCCTGTCTACCAGATTAGCAACTATCCCAGATAATTTAATTATAATCTGAAAGTATTTTCCCTGTCACAAACAACTGATGACTAATGATGTTTGTAGTCCAATGGACAGGTACATCACATGTTCATCAGCTTTAATGTGACAGAGACCTTGGTATTGTTTTCAAATTGTCTGTCTGTCTATCCGATCGTCTGTCTGGTAACAGTCTGTATGACTGTCTGTCTGTCCGTCTAGCTGCCTTTCTTTTTGTCCTTGCCTCCTTCTCTTCGTCTGTCTGTCTTTCTGCATGTCTGTCGTTCAGTGTCTGTATGTCCCTCTTTATGTCTGTTAACAGTCTTTCCTTCCGTCTGTCCGTCTGTCTGTCTGTCTGTCCATCCGTCCGTCTGCCTGCATGCCTGCCTGTCTGTCTGCCTGCCTGCCTGTCTGTATGTCTGCCTGTCTGTCTGTCTACTGATCTGTATGTTTATCCTTCCATCCTTCCGTCTTTTTTCACCGTGATAGCTACTGTGCAAAATGCATCAAGAAGATTACAGGTGTTCAGTTAAGATCAAGGCTGAGTTTATTGATGGGCAGGAAAGTAGCCTGTGAGGAAGTGGTCAATGGCCCCCCACTTCAAGCCCATGATTTAGTCCTGCAGCTGGTGAGATGTCATCCTACGGTTGTCAATATGTTTGTTGTGTAGTGTGTGTACAATAAATAGATCAGACAGTAGCTGTGTGTTATACTCATACCACACACTTGTTTCATTTAGAAAAAAACCCATGTTATTCCAGTTCGACATAATGCTTTACAACAATTAATAGCTCCCCCGGTAATGAGTCGTTTTAATTTTGGCAGTAAAACAAATTAAAACGACATTGTGTCTTTGACACATTGTGTCGGCCTCCCTGTGTTTCAGCTATCAGCAGCCTGCACTCAGCTAAATACACAACATGACAACTTCTCTGCATGATAATATTCCTACTGTTGTGATTTTATGGAGCGCACAATGAAGACTGTGTTGTCAACACCTGAGCAAATATGTCTCTTTTTGACAACATATTTAAATAAACTCCTGCATTAAATTGGATGTTAAACTATCACAGATTATAAAAACAGAAGAACATTTTAATGGAAATGTGAAAAGCTATCAAAGACTTGTGTACTTATTTAATTATTGGGTTATAATGTGGACCCTTATATTATGTGTCTATTCTAAATGTGTTCTTCTTTCTCCAGCTTCTAAAGACAAGACAACACATCTGCTGCTTCTTAAGATGTGACAGGAAAGCAATATTGAAGTGGAGTGCAAAGTTAATCTTTCAGAGGAACGTGCAACTTTTTGTGTAATGTATAATCTCCCATTGTCATTGTGTCTTGTGACTTTCTGTTGTATTTTGTTCGAGAATCCTCTTGCTGCAAATCTCATTTCATCTTTCATTCTTCATAGCTGTGCTGTGATGTTGATGAACCTGAACAACGAGAAGTTTAAAGACATGACAATATGTACCACTAATGGATCTTGGCCTGGAGTGCTTCTTTCCAATAAATAATCCGGAAGTATATTGGATGATTGGTAAATCCGGTACAGGCAAACATTCTGTTGTGCAGTGGGTTTAAACTGCAGACAGATTCCTACAAAATTCCCATGACAAATCTTCTGTGTGAAATCAAAACAAACACTCCTGCAGTAGATTAAGATTGGATAGTTTCCCGAGCACAGCACTTGACAACATGCAGCTTTTCCATTTCTATAAACCTATAAAAGATATCAACAGGTTAAAGTCTGTCAAAGAAAATCATATTCTGAAACGTTCTGATACTAGTTTGACCTAGAGACGTTGGATACTATGGATATATGTAACGACCGTTATTATGAACTAATGTCGACTTTAAGATCAAATGGTCCATTTTTACATTTCTTCTTTCCTCTCCTGCATATTAAATAGTACTCATGTATTTCATATAAATATCTTTAATGAACAATTCTCTATCTTATGGTCACTTTCCAAACAGTCTCAAGGAGGCAAGAGTACACCCTCTCCCAAAGAAACCCACTCTCAACCCGTCTGATGTTATAAACTACGGGCCTGTCTCTCTCCTCCGATTCCTGTCTAAAACACAACTCTCCTGTTATTTCCATCAGAACAACCTTCTGGATCCGCACCAGTCTGGTTTCAATGCAGGTCCCTCAACAGAAACTGCCCTCCTTGCTGTCTCTGAGGAACTGCACACTGCTAAAGCAGCCTCCCTCTCCTCTGTCATCATCCTGTTGTACCTGTCTGCTGCATTCGACACGGTGAACCATCAGATCCTCCTTCACACTCTCCAAGAACTTGGAGTTTCATGCTCTGCACTTTCCCTCCTCACCTCATACCTCAAAGACCGTACCTACAGGGTAACTTGGAGAGGGTCAGAGTCCAACCCTTAATTAACTACAGGGGTCCCTCAGGGCTCTGTTCTTGGTCCCCTCCTCTTCTCCCTGTACACAAACTCGCTCGGATCGGTCATTAGCCCGCATGGTTTTTCATACCATTGCTACGCTGACGACACCCAATTAATTCTGTCCTTTCCCCGCTCAGAGACCCAGGTCGTCGCACGCATCTCTGCTTGTCTTGCTGACATCTCTCAGTGGATGTCTGCTCACCACCTCAAGCTCAACCTTGACAAGACTGAACTGCTTTTCCTTCCGGGAAAAGATTGTCCCACTCTTGACCTAACAATCAACATCGGCACCTCTGTTGTTTCCCCGACTCAGACTGCAAGGAATCTGGGTGTGACCCTAGACATCGCTGCTACAACCTGCTGCTGCAGATACACACTTTACAACATCAGGAGGATACCCCCCCATCTGACCCAGAAAGCGACGCAGGTTCTGGTCCAGACTCTTGTCATCTCACGCCTAGACTACTGCAACTCCCTCCTGGCTGGTCTACATGCATGTGCCATCCGACCTCTGCAGCTCATCCAGAATGCAGCGGCTCGTCTGGTCTTCAACCTTCCTAAATTCTCCCACTCTGCATCAGCCAAACAGCTCGCTGCACCCGCACTGCTTGGGGGACCCAAGTTCCCATCAGCAAAAACACGTGGGTTTGCTATCCTGGCTCCAAAATGGTGGAATGAGCTCCCCATTGACATCAAGACAGCAGATAGCTTACACATCTTCCGGCGCAGACTGAAAACTCATCTCTTTCGACTCCACTTCGAGCGATATAATTATTAACAAAGCACTTATATACTAATAAAGGACTGGCTTATCTAAAGCCAGTTGAGTAGCACTTGAAATGTTTTGGCTCTATGAAACCTGATGTACATATATGATTCTGTTTTCTTCAAGTTTGTATCTTGTTGGTCGAACGCACTTATTGTAAGTCGCTTTGGATAAAAGCGTCAGCTAAATACAATGTAATGTAATATCAACATTTGCTCATCTCAATCTACACGAGGCTCCCATGTGTCCCAGAGAGCTGTGGAAACATGCTGGATTAATTATGTTGATGCTTGAAATGGGTTAACTTGGTTGACAAAAGTAGTCAAATAAATTAGTAAAATATTTAACAAATGCATAATAAATGTCGGGCTTGCCACGGAGCCCGGCCGGGCCCAGCCCGAAAAGGCAATGTGGGCAACACCTCCGCTTCTCCGTCCCGCGGGCCCACCACCTACGGGAAACAGCGATGTGGTCGGGTGCGCTGCCAGAAGGGTGGCAGTGAAAGCTTCGGGGACGTGGAACGTCACCTCTCTGGGGGGGAAGGAGCCGGAGCTTGTGCGGGAGGTGGAGCGTTACCAGTTGGATCTGGTCGGGCTCACCTCTACGCACAGCGTCGGCTCTGGAACCTTACTTCTGGATAGGGGTTGGACTCTATTCTTCTCAGGAGTTGCTCAAGGTGTGAGGCGCCGGGCGGGTGTGGGGATACTCACAAGTCCTCGGTTGGGTGCTTCGTTGTTGGAGTTTACCCTACGCCTGTGGGTTATGGGGGGAAAAACTCTGACTGTTGTGTGTGCTTATGCACCAAACAGCAGTTCAGAGTATACGGCCTTCTTGGAGACCCTGGAAAGAGTCCTGTATGGGCTCCTAAAGGGGACTCTTTAGTCTTGCTGGGAGACTTCAACGCACATGTGGGCAATGATGGAGACACTTACTTCTGTGCTAGTCATGGATTGGCCATAACAAACACCATGTTCGAACATAAGGATGCTCATAAGTGTACGTGGTACCAGAGCACCCTAGGCAGAAGGTCCATGATCGATTTTGTTATCGTATCATCGGACCTGAGGCCGTATGTTTTGGACACTCGGGTAAAGAGAGGGGCGGAGTTGTCAACTGATCACCATCTGGTGGTGAGTTGGGTCGAGTGGCGGGGGAAGCCTCTGGATAGACCTGGTAAGCCCAAACGTGTAGTTTGGGTGAACTGGGAACGTCTGGAGGAGGCCCAAGTTCAGGAGGCCTTCAACTCACACCTCCGGCGGAGCTTTTCAGGCATTCCTGTGGAGGTTGGGGACATTGAACCAGAGTGGTCGGTGTTCAAAGCCTCTATTGCCGAAGCCGCGGCGGGGAGCTGTGGTCTCAAGGTCCTAGATGATGGAGTGTTAGGGCGTTGGAAGGAACACTTTGAGGAACTCCTGAACCCAGAACTCCTGAACCCAGAACTCCTGAACTCCTGAGGCAGAGCTGGAGTATGACGGGGGATCAACACCAATCTCCCGGGGGGAGGTCACTGAGGTTGTTAAACAACTCCACAGTGGCAAAGCCCCGGGGGTGGATGAGATCCGGCCAGAAATGCTGAAGGCTCTGGGTGTTGAGGGACTGTCATGGTTGACACGTCTCATCAACATTGCGTGGAAGTCGGAAACAGTACCGAAGGAGTGGCAGACCGGGGTGGTGGTCCCCCTTTTTAAAAAGGGGGATCAGAGGGTGTGTGCCAATTACAGAGGCATCACACTACTCAGCCTCCCCGGGAAAGTTTACTCTAAGGTACTCGAAAGGAGGGTCAGGCCGATTGTCGAACCTCAGATTGAGGAGGAACAATGCGGATTCCGTCCTGGTCGTGGAACGACGGATCAGCTTTTTACTCTCGCAAGGATCCTGGAGGGGGCCTGGGAGTACGCTTATCCGGTCTACATGTGTTTTGTGGACTTGGAGAAGGCGTATGACCGGGTTCCCAGGGAGTTACTGTGGGAGGTGCTGCGGGAGTATGGGTTGAGGGGGTCTCTACTCAGGGCCATCCAATCTCTGTACTCCCAAAGCGAGAGTTGTGTCCGGGTCCTCTGCAGTTAGTCGGACCCATTTCCAGTGAGGGTTGGCCCCCGCCAGGGCTGCGCTTTGTCACCAATCCTGTTTGTAATATACATGGATCGGATCTCGAGGCGTAGTCATGGGGGAGGGGGTCTGCAGTTCGGTGGACTAAGGATTGCACCACTGCTTTTTGCAGATGATGTGGTTCTGATGGCTTCATCGGTCTGCGACCTTCAGCACTCACTAGATTGGTTCGCAACCGAGTGTGAAGCGGCTGGGATGAGGATCAGCACCTCCAAATCTGAGGCCATGGTTCTCAGCAGGAAACCGGTGGACTGTCCACTCCAAGTAGGGAATGAGTCCTTACCCCAAGTGAAGGAGTTCAAGTATCTCAGGGTCTTGTTCTCGAGTGAGGGAACAATGGAGCGTGAGATGGGCCGGAGAATCGGAGCAGCGGGAGCGGTACTGCAGTCGCTTTACTGCACCGTTATGACGAAAAGGGAGCTGAGCCAGAAGGCAAAGCTCTCTGTCTACCGGGCCATTTTCGTTCCTACCCTCACCTATGGTCATGAAGGATGGGTCATGACCGAAAGAACGAGATTGTGGATACAAGCGGCCGAGATGGGTTTTCTCCGCAGGGTGGCTGGTGTCTCCCTTAGGGATAAGGTGAGAAGTTCGGTCATCTGGGAGGGACTCGGAGTTGAGCCGCTTCTCCTTCGCGTCGAAAGGAGCCAGTTGAGGTGGTTCGGGCACCTTATTAGGATGCCACCTGGGCGCCTCCCTAGGGAGGTGTTCCAGGCACGTCCAGCTGGGAAGAGACCAAGGGGTAGACCTAGGACCAGGTGGAGGGATTATATCTCTTCGCTGGCCTGGGAGCGCCTTGGGATCCCCCAGTCAGAGCTGGTTGATGTCGCCAGGGAAAAGGAAGTTTGGGGCTCTCTGCTGGAACTGCTACCCCCGCGACCCGACCACGGATAAGCGGAAGAAGATGGATGGATGGATAATAAATGTCTAAAATTCAATTTTTAATATGAACTCTTGAGTAAGTGTTGATACTCTACGTTCACCATTAAAAGACAAGACAAAATAGGACTGGCTAACATATCAAGCGTCATGTGAGTGGAAATTTCAAACTAGCACTACAACTTCTTCAACAAAACTAACAATACCGCGCCGCTGATGCGTCTGGTATTAATCAATAGATAAAAACTGCCGTTAGTATAGAGATTGTAGTGACAGGCCCTACTGCAGACCTTTTGACATGTCTAGTGGGAGAAGCACATATATGTAACTGCCAGTTCCTCTGCTATCTTTGCCTTTTCACTCCCATGATATTCAGGGTTAACACGAGACAAAGTTGGGTCAAGCTTCGTGATATGATTTATTCGCATTAATATCTCTTGAACGCAATAATGTTTCCAGGTCAATTCATTGACAGGCCCACTGATTACATTACCAAGGGTTTTGGTCCAGAGTCCCATATTAAAGTGTATTCCCACAAATTGTATTTAGGAGGAGCATCTCTAATCAATATCTTACCGATGGAGATTTATCTTTTATTATTTAATTCAGGTTCTACTTTTTTTTCTCTGGCTGTTATTGCTTCATGATATCACATCCTGGTTCCATGCTGGTGCATTCAGAGACTACACCACCAGTGGATTTGTTAACTCTTCTGCTCGAGTCTTGCATGTTTTACGATAGAACAAGCACAGGCAGGTCAGCGCTTATTGATTTTACACAGAACACCTCTCATCCTCTCCCCTGCAGTGGGGACTCAATTTGGAGCTTCACAGAGAGCCTGGCAGCCGTTATCTACACAGTGCTAAACCTGCTGAGATAAAACATTTCCACAGAGACAGACCTAAGACTGGAGAGCTTTCCGGAGCCACATCTGAACACGGCTGGCTCCATGAGCTGTAGACACACAGCTGTAACAGGAAGTGTTCCCTGTACCCTTGTAATGAATCACTGAACTCACGTTAGACTTGACAGGTGCAATATATGTGACAGTAATAATGTCATTTTTTAACGTTCTCAAGGGTTGACAAACAAGCTGTAAAGGATTCTGGGGTATTTTGTTCCAACAAAGCAGTATTACTGGGGTAACATGGCCGCTGTGCTCAGTGGACCGTGGCTCCTGTGAAGTTACACGAGTCTCCAGTGAGGAAGTCTCTATTCTCTTTAGTGTCATTGCATGACTCTGTCCCCTCACCCTGGTCTTCTAATTCTCTCCCTCTCTTTCATTGGTGCTTTACGATGGTCTCTCCTGGGTCCTCAGGGTTGGACCCCCGCTCCCCCGGCCTGTCTATCTCTTTCATTTTCTGTCTGTCTGTATCACTCTGTCTCCTTAGAGGACCACTTACTTTTTATCCAACCCTCTCCACCCTCCAACCTCTCAACCGTTCTCTTTTCCTCTCCTTCCTCCTCGTCCCTGTGTCCTCTCCATGTCCTTTGGTTGTATTTATTTGTCCTATGATGCCCAGACGTTCTCATTCAGCCTGGATTAAGAGTCTCTAATCATAGTGGCTGGTCAGAATGTATTTTGCTTTATTTCTGACAATACGGGATCACAACATAACTTGTATGAGAGGTGTTTTCTTTGACTAAAACACAGTGGAGACTTTTTCACATGCTCCACATTTTATAGGCTTATTTTATGGGTTACAAGCTAGTATTTATATATTATATAATTATAATTATTAATATTAATTATATACTAGGCCAGTTTTAAGCTTGTTAGCCATGTGATGGAAGTTGGTGCAAAGTTACCCCAAGATAACCATATAATGACTGAATGTTGTTTTTCTGCATTAAACACCGTTTTGTGTGTCACTTCCCAAGACATGTGCCAAATGTAAAACAACAATACAATATTTATTCTCAATAGAATTTGAGAGCAACCTTTACATTGGTTTACATTCTTACAATGACGAAACTATTTTAAAGAGGAAATATTCTGCTCCTTTTCAGGTTCATATCAGTATGTAGTGTCTCTGCTGGGACATGTCTCCATGCTTTAATGTTCAAAAAGCTCTTTTTTATCATACTGCCTGTGCTGCAGCACCTCTTAAATAATAATAATAATAATTCATTTATTTTATATAGGCGCCTTTCAAGGCTCTCAAGGTCGCCGTACAAACACATAAAAAACAAGATACACAATACATAACACCAGCATAAGAGACATAAACAAGACAATGCAGTATATAAATCAATCAAATAACCAAATAAATAAAAACAGAGGATGTGTGATGGATAATGATCAGGGTGGATATGCGAGTGTGAAGAGATATGTTTTGAGGCGTGATTTGAAAATGGGGAGAGAGTCAGTGTTGCGGATGTCAGGTGGGAGGGAGTTCCAGAGGCGGGGTGCAGAGCGGCTGAAGGCTCTAGACCCCATGGTGGTTAAACGGAAGGGGGGTGCAGTGAGGCTGAGGGTGTGATGATGGGTGTGTTGATGTGCAGGAAGTCGGAGAGGTACAGAGGAGTGAGGTTATGGATGGCCTTAAAGGCGAGGAGCAGAACCTTAAAAACGATACAGGATTTGACGGGAAGCCAGTGAAGCTGCTGAAGAACAGGAGTGATGTGGTTAATGGAGGGGGTTCTGGTGATGATGCGGGCGGCAGAGTTCTGAACCAGTTGAAGTCTGTGGATGGATTTGAGAGGGAGACCAAAAAGAAGGGAGTTGCAGTAGTCGATGCGGGAAGTGACCAGGGTGTGAACAAGAATGGCGGTGGTCTTAGGGTTAAGGGACGGGCGGAGGCGGTTGATGTTGCGTAGATGGAAATAGGCAGACCGAGTGATATTACTGATGTGAGATTTGAATGAAAGTGTGCCGTCGAGGATGACGGCACTCTATCTGAAACCAGAGCCCAGTCTGCTCTGATTGGTTAGCTGGCCGGTTCCGTTGTGATTGGTCAACAGGGATTTAAGCCTTTGCAGACCATTTACATGCACTAAACCTGTATAACACACTACAGAGAATAGAAAAAACATAACATTATACGACCTCTTTAACATTACCTTGTTCAGGAACAGTAGACATTGGAACCTTTTAATAAGAGTCAAATGCTCGCGCTACCTAGTGAGGATCATCCAAAGATCCACAAAGTGCAATCTGCATTTCTTAAATAGTGTGGGTTTATGGTAAAAGTCAAAAAGTGAGAGTGAATTTGAGAGTGCATTTCGTTTCATAGGTAAAGCATACACAGTGAATTACAGCAGCCTATTCTGACCCTGAGCTTTGCAGGTGTGGTTCCCCCCATGTAATGGCAGGCTTCTGCTACATCAGAAACAATGCAAACCTACCTACACTGAGAGGAGCTCCAGCCCCATACAGATGACTGAGGATGCACTGGAGTTTCTCACAGCTGCCATTCAAAACTTTTTGGCTTTTAAGAAAGAAAGTCCAGCAGCCATGGCGAAATGAAAACAGAGCCTTAGAAGTATGAACAGATGCTAGTGACTGCTTTATTCTACTCAGCAACAGATTGCACTCCATCGCAGCAGAGCGGAATTTCTGACTGTGTGTGAGTGACCCTCCTCCTCTGTATTGGCCTGACAGCAGAATGAAATGCCCTCAGTTGCACGATATGATGGATGTGTTTGAGACTGCCCTGTGTGGAGTTGAAACTGAGGGAAAAATAAGATGAGTCTCATTAAAATGTGACAGACAGTCCACACTGTTCCCCAGACTTCTTAAAAAGAAGGGACACGTTTGAATGGAAATACAGAGCCACTCTTTAGAGGCTGTTGAGAAATACCCGATACCACAGAAGTGGGCTGGGTCACGAGAGGCGGCCCTCGTTCTGTGCAACACAATTCAGCAATCAATGTGGCGCAAAGTGAATATTAAATGTACCTCACACCGACTGTGATCAAACATGATTGTGCTTTAGATCAGTGGTTCTCAACTGGTGGACCCGTTTCGAGTGGGTCGCGATGTGTGAGTGAAGAAAAAAAAATTGGAAATCTTTTTTTTTTTGGGGGAAAAAGTCCAACTTTTATTTTGAAGGCCCGATTTTCTAACGCTGTGCATGCCGTCGGCGTTGGACTGGAAGTAACGGAGACCATAAACGGTTTTGAAAACTTCTGTCACGTAGTGATCATCTTCTCAATAAAATATATTTGCTGATGTTTTTTCGAGTCTTCTGGCCTTTGATCAGAATCAAGATTGTTGCCGGAAGTCCCAACGGAGAATAACTTTGCGGTAGAACTCTTCTTTATACATCCATGGTTACAACTTCAGATAGAAATTACCTTGGGTCCCTTGAAAGGCGCAATATAAATATAATTTATTATTATTATTGTTATTATAATGAAATATGACCCCCGGTCTGATGACTGACAGGTCACAGAACAATGGGAGCTATCTACCCTTACCCACAATTTAAAGTAAGTCACACAGACTATCTCCTCTTTACTCTTCTCGCAGCAAGATGTCAGAACAAAGTGAAAAACAAACAATGGCATAAAATATTATTAATATGTCGGGTAGTAATACATCTATTTATTTTCTTCTCAGTGTACCAGAACGCATAGTTTGTTAGTATTTCTAAAAATCTCCTGGGGGAGAATCCCCCCAGACCCCCTGCTGGGGTTGGGTTTTCAGCACGCGTGCCTTTTTATATAGTTCTGCTTTGATTCCATCATCTCATTAAACCTTTTTTAAAAGCATACTTTAGTTCTGTGAAGGGATATAAGGGATATATGCACTGTACTTCACTTTTATTAATATTGTATGCTGAAAAGCGTATATATTACAGCATGATTTTTTGTTGAATAGATTTGAGTGCTTCAAAATGTTGGGTCGCGATGTATTGACCAAGTAAAAAGTGGGTCCCGAGGCCTGACCAGTTGAGAACCACTGCTTTAGATTGTGTTATTTGCCCTGGTGTTGATGCAGAGGCATGACTCTGAGATTTTGAATCCAATCCGCAGTATACACGGTCCTCACTGTAAGAAACAGTCATGGAAAAATATGTTGCAAGTTTTTTTTATCTCAATAGAATCACTTGATATTTCCACTGTCTTTTCAGCAAATGTATTCTGTCCACGTTCTTTGTAAATGTAGGTCACTGTGGAGAATGAAAGCAAAGAAAGTTACTATGAAAAAAGGTTACTGTAGCACAATATTCATGCTAATGCATACTGAATTTCATAGGTCACAATGCAATTTAAAGGTCATTGTCATTTCATATAACTTGCTGTGTGGTTTGCCTTTAGGTCTGTTTATGTTCATGGTTCCCTGGAGATGAATCCTTTTGATTGTTCCCCACAGGATCATCTGTAACAACCTTTCATTCCACCATTATGAAGCCTTTGAAAAGTGATAATTTGTTGCAGCTCTATTCCATACAATTGTCAAATTAAAGTTAGTGGTATTGGTCTAAAGCAAATTTTTGTTCACATTGTTTGAGCACTGTCCATGCGCAATACATGTCAATGGACTTTGCATTGTGAAGGTCAGAGAAATGGATAAGAGGGTGTTGTTCAACCACGTCTGATGGAAAAGTGTTTATAGCTGGTTGGAGTCAAATTGTCAATTTTGCTTAGGAAGGTTACTAAATGAGGGGACATGAGGCGGAAGTACATACATGTCAGACATTATAAGAGCTGTTTGAATTCTTAAAGGGCACCTATCATGCTAAATGCACCTTTGTACGTCTTTTATACATGATTGTGTCCCCGGTGTTCCAGGGAACTCACCAAGTGTCAGAAAACACAACCCTCTCTATTTTCCTCCTTCGCCAAATCTCTAAAAAAGGGGCTGCAACGGATCTGAAAAAAATGGATCCACATTCCGACACTTTTCTACGTCACAAAGACGTACTCCGCTTATTGGTCAACTCTCCACCTATCAGGGGAATGAGCCACGGCCACGTGCATTGCCAAACCTCTCATTCGCATATAGGCTATCGGCAGGCTACCCCAGTCACATCTGTGTTTTTTCCTGCTATTGCCAGGATGTCTAAGCCAGTTAAACCACGGACATGTTTATGAACTTCTCTCAAGTCCAACACGGATATGCCTCCAAACTAATGCTACACCCGGGATCAATACCAACCATCCGGGACCAGGCCAGTGAGGACACATCCAATTCTGAAGCTGTAAGTTTTTATTTAGCGGTGTTTTTCCTGATAAAGCTATCTCTAGCTTGTAGTATGTAGCATGTAGCATGTAGCATGTAGCTTAGCCGTATCAATGTCGCCTCAACCACAACTAGTAATCGGTTAGGTGTTTATATGTTCTTGTAACATTTTATTTTGTACGCTCCGCAGTCTTTGCTTTGTCTTTTATTTTAATTATCAGGCATTTGCGAACATGTTCAGACTGCCGTAATGGCGATCTGTGTGAAGGCTGTAAAGCCACGCCTAGTCTAGCCGATAACACAAGTATTTATTCTCCTATGTATAAGTATTTTGTATCCTCTAAAAAATCATATTGAGTAAGTTATAATAACAAACGTAATCTTCTGGAGGTAAGTGCCGTTTTTTCCAGCGTTATGTAAAAGCTTTTGTGATTGTAGTCTGTAAGAACGATCATATATCATCGATCTGTAAGCTAAGCTACGCTAAGCTACGCTAAGCTAATGAGACATGCCGTTTTTTGCAGTATGTTTACTTGTTTGCGCACATGAATATAAATGGGGGTGTGTTAGGATACAACACTGTATGTATGTATGCGAGGG
Source organism: Harpagifer antarcticus (assembly GCA_902827135.1). Lineage (NCBI taxonomy): Eukaryota > Metazoa > Chordata > Actinopteri > Perciformes > Harpagiferidae > Harpagifer > Harpagifer antarcticus. The sequence continues at coordinate 23,545,818 of CADEHL010001005.1, read as the reverse complement.
GACACACACCACGAGTAAAACGGAGCTAAAGCCCTGGTATGTTGTTGTTGACGACATGCATATACTAATCTAAACCACTTTTTTTGTTGTGCTTTTTTTAACATTGCACAGGCTACATGGCCAACTTGATGGACCTCATCTTCGACCAAGTCTTTGTGGACCCTGCACCATTATGAGCAACCTGACAGGGAGGAGGTCATCGCCGGGTATGCTACACGGTTCAATTTGGCTGCTGTCTGAACCTAACATAGACATTTCACGGATCAGAGGACAACGCAGGCCGGAATCACCACTCTGATCCTGTGTCCAAGGAAGCCCCAGCACCAGCTCACAAACCTCCTGTTTTTTATGGGTTCAAATAACCGTTGATTTTGACAATAAAGTTCCGAGTTGATATCAAGTGTGTCGTGATTATTCATGTTGGGATGGGTAAAGAATATTCTGATTTCACAAGCATAAGGTTGTGTGTGAACTTTCCAACGGTTGTTGCACGATGTTGGAAGAAAAGGACTGTAAACTATTAAACGCAATGAGGCCATTGTATATATGCTGAAAATATGAATGTCTCCCTTTATAAATATATATATGTATCGCTGTGTTTGCGTTACAAACTCTACGTTACAAACTGTACGTTACAAACTGTACACATTGCATTCTTGCTAATTAGCCAAAATATGAATGGAATAAGTAGCAAGCATCGTAACAGAGTAAAAATAAATAGGGACAACAGCTTGTCAACTAACCATTCAGAAACGTCCTGCTGCAACCGAGATGTTTGCACCTCCACCAAAACCTCCGCTGCTTCAGTTTCTGGATCAAATTGATAATATGCTTGAACACATGCATTGCTCTGAGATGACATGTGTATTCCACACTCGTAATCACAGCAAGCATGGTAACGTGACTCTCGCCGGCTCTTCTGCTGGGGGCGTAGTCAGCTGCTGCTCAGAAATTTCATATGCAGGTTTGGAATAAAGCGAAAATGAGCGAAACGAGGCATGGCTAAAAAATGATCTGTTTGGTATTTTGAAAAATAAAATGTATAAATATACCTTATATAGGTATGGTCATACACTATATCATTTAAATATAGCATGATAGGTCACCTTTAAGGTAATAGAAAAAGAGTTTCAGTTTCTCTTTTATTATCTCCTTTACCTAAATTGACCATCCTTTACAAAGGAAAGGAGATAATGCTTTCCCACAATACCTTGCGGCCGCAACATTGAACATGAAAATCATTCAGAAGTTCACACAAATACCCGATCCTGACCGACAAACCTAGATCATGTAAATGACGGTGATCATCTTACAATTTATGTAGTAACTTGCCAAAGTGCTTATATGTTTAAAACGTTCAACACTGTATTGAACCAAAAGCAGAAATATAAATGTCACACTAGTTAACAAATTGTAATATTATCAAATACAGTCAACATTTCACATGTTCAGATTAAGTCTCTGTCACATTCTTCCTTAACCCCATGAAGTTTTTCACTGAGATTAATCAGGAAAAGACTCAGGACTGGATTCTTTTGACAATTCGACTGCAACCATAGAGACAGCAGAGACGTGATGAGCCTGTCCTCACTGACATTCATGGTTGGCCCGAAGCAGTAAGGACACAACGTGAGCAGCAGTTATGTGGAAGAAAGATGTGAGAAAAGTTACAATTCTGCTAACTTCATCACAAATACTCACCTGGACATCTGCTGGGGGTGGGGGTCTCAGATGCTGATTGATGATCCAACACTGGCTTTTGAAGGTCCTGAGAATATTAATAATGCACTTTTTTAAAGATTGAAGGGTCCTGTCAACAGAAGTACAGGGGTCTCTTTATACGTGTGGTTTATGGGGAAGACAGGAAGCAGGTTTTTTTCCAAACCATTAAAAAACGAATTACACCCATCACAACAAATTCCTATATATGTATAACTTAGATAATTAATACATTAAACATTGCCTTCTAAATATCAGCATATAAAATAGTTCACCTTCCAATGATAAAAGCAATGGCCTGGCTCTAAAGTGTGGTAGCCTCGCTCATCTTAATTATTTTAATGTTCTCTCCTTGAAGGGTAGCACGTCTAGTCTGTTAATCCATCTCCAGTGTTCAACCTACTGTCTGCCAAAACTCTGCCTGATAAATGACTACGTCCAAACACGGAAACAAAATGAGGAGAGATTGGCCAAAGTAGAGAGAAAGGGAGTACGAGGAGAAATGTGGACGAGAGTTTTAACTTCTTGACAGTTTGAACAATGGGCTCGTGGGCTTGCTGGAAAAACACTCTGCACTGAAAACACTCCTCTTTAGCTTCTTCTTAAAAACGATATGTCTGCAGCTCTGACCCTTTAGCAAACAATGTAGGAGACCTCTGGTTCGCTTCCAACACCAAAAGCTGTCAAGGCACGTCTCAGATCTGGACAATCCTCGCAAAGAGGAAAGGAATCCACCATGTGGGATTCTGCGGTGCCGTGCTCCTGCCTGACCGCTCACCCCAGTTCACAGGGAAATTGAAGATATATTTTTCTATTGTTTGGCCAGATCTCCAGCCTTAAATGCAGCTTGTCACCCGAGGAGCAGCTGCTGGTGAGAACTTATGCCAAACCTCTGTTTAAGTGTCTATCATTTCCTCTGCCTTCTTGTTCTAGCTCACCGCCCCCTTCTATTTAACGTTGAGCATTAGCGAAACAGCTCTTGCTTTTTGCACTCTGTGTTTTACAGTTGACATATTGATGATAGATGATTTGCACCTAGAGGCGAGGATACCAGAAAGAGACAAACAAAGAGATAAACGGTTGAGTTTTATGAGAGGGCAAGCGGACAGTGGTGGGAAAGATCATAAGTCATTGGTTATTCCTCTGAGGTAGCCGGCGGTAACAGAAACGGGAGCATGGCCTCGGTGATTCAGACCCAAACACTGAACCCATCCCACGGGACAAAGGACACATAGAAAAGGAAAAATGTAATCTCTTTGTCAGGGGATCCTGAGTTTATATGTGTTTGTGTACTCACCGTTTGCTGTCTGTGCCGCGGCAAAGAAACACAATCACATTTCTATCGAGTTACCGGAGACAGGGGGGACCCGGCGGTGGGCGCTCCTTTGCCCTGAGAGTAACTGGAAGTGAGGATGATTGAATTATCTCTAGGCGGAGAGAAACATATTGGAACGTGTATCTTCAGTTACTGAGGGCCCGAGACACTGGAAACATAAACTCCATTCTCCAGCTGAATTGATCTCATGTTGCTCTGTAATTACATTGAGAAAGTTGGAAAGGGAAGGAAGGGAAATTACTCTAGGTTGCATCAGGGAACGGGGGGGGCGTCTGTTTTGTAATCAGTCAGTCAACGAGACAACACGCTGACTGAGCTGGGTGAAGCCTCAAAGACTTTCAACAAAATCAGTTTTCCTTTTATTTTTCTAAAATACATTTGGTGGCATTCAGCTCAGTGTTGGAGAACGACTTTAATGTTGCAGTGTAGAGGACTGTCTGAAAGGTCTTCTGGGCCCTGTAGTACTTGGCTCTTGAGGGGAAGACTGTGACATCTGAACACCTGTACACCCAGCTCATTCAGAGAGAATGGGTTGATATCCAGAATTACTCCAGAAACCTTAATTTTTAGGGCCTTTTAGTGCTTTTAGCTGAACATGTTTTAACTGTTCAGAAAAGTACCAGGGACTTCATTGTATAAATTGCATTGCAGATTAGTTTTTGGCCATGACAAACGGAACATATCATAACAAGACCAAAAAGTCGATGCTATACACAAAAATAAACAATAATATTCCACATTGTTTTCTGATGGAAAAAAAACTGTTTGTTGTCCATAACTGACGTGTAATTGATCAGGCCACGTTCTGCGGATTCAAATAGTCGTACATAGTCCCTTTATTCTCCTTAGTAACGGTCTGTTCTCTTTAGAAGTGGTCTGTTAGCGAAAACTGTAACATCTTGAATGTCAAAATTGACCAATCAGAATCTAGTATTCAACCAAGTAATTTAAAAAAAACTAGCTATAACCCACATGGCTGGAAGTTTTGGTGTTAACATAAGTTAACATAAGTTAACACCAAAACAGAAAGACTGATTTTGAGCAGCAAAAACACATTCTCTGCACACTTTTTGTCAGAGCATTCAAGTCAGTAGTTTTGTATGCATGATAATTAGGTAAAAGCCAATGATTTTGTTTTGTTGTTCGCCATTGTTCACAAAATCCATATTCTGAAATAAATCATCTCGAAATCTGTTGACAGCACTGCTCCTGGATTTTGTGTGAATCATTCGAGTGGGTTGAAGTGGTAAGTTTGAGGGTGTCATTGTTCAAATTGTGCACTCAAGCTCAAACCCTGTTTTCTGTAGCCTGTAGTGGCCTTTTCACATAGATCTAAAGACTGCATATTGTGAGATCCCATTACTGTCCATATTGTTATAAAATGGTTGAACATGCATCTCCTGGGGCTCTTTTATAAAAATATCTGCCTTGCATTTCTCACTCCTCCTCATTCACTTGTATCACTCATACATGTAATTGCATCCAGACAGTGTCTAGTTCTGATCCCAGTGTAAAGCCTGACCACTTCCATGTCTGTTTTGTAGATCCACCCAATGCATTCTGGTTTAATATCCTGTGTGTTAAGCTGTAATTGTAACTTTTGTGTGCTGCAGATTCTTCATATACTATAGACATTTAAATCAATATTGAGCACAGATGTGAGACTGCTGACATGCTCTTGCTGCTCAACCCATCATTTTAATACTTTAATTTCAATGGGCTTATATTAATTGTATATTAGATTTTCTTCTCTCTGCTGACAATGTAATTCAATCAGATAACCAGCTTACAAAGAATGCTTGTCTGCTCATAGTCACTGAACAGACCAACAAACGAGTGTACACAGAAATACAAACATTAACTTGATCAGGATGTGCAGTAAAAAGATCACAGTGTGTGTACAAGTGAAGAAATATCGAGGCCAGCAGTTTTTGTCTTAAAATGTGAGACTTACAAAAAATGTACAAACTGTTTAATGTTCTCTTTTTGTTTCTGGTATGGTTGTCCATATCACTTTATTTTTCCATATTTTCTGATAATAAAACTGAGGCCGCGTCCTTGGTTTGGGGGAAATTTCGAGGATGCACATGGGTAGACTTCGCGTCCTTAAAATCCCCACAATGCTTTGCGCACGGACCAATTTCAAAAACCCTTGCGGAGAATGGCTGAACCGACACAGCACACATTTAAATGTAAGTATGTAGTGGCGTAGAACATGTGTTGGTAAATATGTTACTTTGTTACATTTGTTTTCACCAAACATGTGTTCCGTGAAAGTAAAGCAAGTTCATAATTAGATAGACATTGAGAGGTATTTATTTTCGGTACAGTTTATGTTGAAACCGTTAGAGAGAGTGGCACACTTGTTAGCCTGTTCCATTCTTCTTCGTTTTCCGAAGCCGTGGCTTGGAAGCATACTTGCTTCGTTTCTGAAGGAAGTGACTTGGAAGTACGCGACTAGCAAGCCAGCATCCTCGAGATTGAGAAACGGCCATTGTTACAGATGCAGGTTCAAAGGTGAATTATTGCATCATTGCATCATCGTTTGCGTCATGACGTAACCGTTTACGTGCCTTCTTATGACCCACACAGCGTTTTACGTTGCTGATTTTCTCCGCAACACCGCTCACAACAACATCAATAGAGGACTGTGTCTGGTAGTTATTTCGTATATGGCTTCGCCCTCTAAGGCTATCACTATTGGGTTATCCCTCTGCGCCCCCGCACAGCACTGAAACACTTGTAGTCCACGCCCACCCGCTAGGTGGGCCCCACCCTCGGGCCTCCTTCCGGTATAAATAGGAAGGGGGCCCGGCACTCTGCTCCCTCTTTTCTTCAGCAACCAGCACAGTACTGAAGCACAGAAAAAGTCAAGTCATGAGCAACAACTGTGTCCGTGATTGTCCCTCATGTAAGACGGGGTACATCAGGAGCTACGACTTACACGCGATATGCGAATCCTGCCTGGGGCCAGAGCACGCGGACGCGGCTCTCAGCCAGCAGGTCGCTTGTTCGCATTGTGCCCGTCTCCCGTCAGCCGACAGGAAGCGAAGAGCGGACGCTCTAGCTGCTGTGGCTGAGGAGGACGATTGGCCCGTCCAGAACAGGGACGACGGCCTGTCTATGGAGCCGAGTGCGGGGCAGGAGTCGGACGACTCCTACCCCGTCTCCCTCCATGGCTTGCCATGCGGCTCTCCCCTTCCCCCTCTCCCCTGGACGAGGGGAGATGGGGTCGGAGCGAGGTACGGGTGTGGCGGCAGAGCACGCGGTCCCCTTCTCCGTGGCCACGGCGCTACCGGCGTTGGCTGGCATTATGCTGGAGCTGCCGGAGATCATCGGCAAAGCAGCAGCATGCAGAGGTCTCCCCGTTCCCTTAGGACGGGAAAGGGTGGCTCTGGACGACATGGCCGGAGTGTTTTCCCGGGTTCAGACGGGCAGGAGTGACCCGATCTGGCCGCGCTTTCGCGCCATTAGGAGGTAACAGGAGGGGGCAGCGGCGAAAACGAGGACCCCGAGGGCTCCGGTGGCCACCATTGTTCCCTTCACTAAGGTGGAGGAATTCACAGTGGAGGGTTTTCCAACCACCCCCGCTCTGGAGCCGAGCTTGACGGCGTTCTTTGGGGTTAGGCAGGCCAACTTGATCGCCGGACGGCGCCCTATGTTGGCCTCCCCCAAAGACCAGTATGTCGCCCGCCAGGCTGACCGGGCGCACCAATGTGCGTTTCAGGCATCTGCGGCGGCAAACAACATCGCGTTGCTGGCCAACTCGGTGGTTACGCTGGTGGAGCGGTCCACCACCGTGGCACCAGAGGAGGCGGAGGAGATCGGCAAGGCGGCCAGCATGGCACTCACGATGTGCGCAGCCATGGCTGTCTCCCAGGCGAGGATCGCAGCATGGATGACGCAGATCCAGCGCCACCTCTGGCTGCAACTGGCAGCTGTTACAGAGCCAGCCAGGAAGGTCTTGCTGGACGCTCCGATCAGCCCGGACGGGCTGTTCGGACCCCAGTTTCTACCCATGGTCGAGTCCATGAAGGCGGCAGCAGAGCAGGCGGATGATATCCGGCAGCAGAGCAGGCGGCGAAGCCTCAGCGGCAGCAGCGGCCAACCCGGCCACAGCGACAGGCAGAGAGACACTCGCAGCAACCGCAGCCGAGGTGTCAGACTTGTCCGTCGGCAGCGGCAGGGGCACCGTCCCGCGCCTCCGCCCCCCCACCAGCAGAGAGGGGGGGTCAAAAGGGAGTGAGGTACTCCCGTTCGTCGTCTGATCCACGAGAGCCGCCGAGGAAACAGAGCCGGCCTTGACGGTTTGGGAGGGAGTGTGAGGAAAATAAAAGAAGCTTATTTCCCAACATGTTGTCTGAGTCATCAGTTTCAAATGTGTTTCACATATCCCCCACTCTGGGTGAACCAGCTGCCTATGACCTATCGGTTAATAGCCAGCAGGGTTCGTTACAAAAGCCTGCGCATTTTAATCTATCGATTAATAAACTGCAGAGCGCGGTAACTACGCCAGCTGCCTCCAATCTGTTGATTAGTAGGCAGCAGGGTTCGCTGCAGAGTCCTGGTGGTTATGACTTTTCGGTTATTAACCTCTTAAGCCCTGAGCCTGTTTTTCACGTTTCAGGCTCGAAAATGCAACTAACACACCAAAGACTATATCTTCACTTCTAAAAGGGGTAAATTAATAATATTTTCTCTCAAAGCAAGGTTACATCTGTGAGTTGGATGTAGAAGTGTCAGAATCAATATAGATGTTTATATTTTAAAATAAATTCAGATGGAACATAGTAAAAACATGTAAATTCTAATGTCTGCCTAAAAAAAACCCCCTTGAATGATGGGTTAGTAGACTAAAAGCTTTAGGAATCCAAACTATAACATATAATAAGTACCCTGTATCGAGATTGATGCAAAACAAGTGAAATTTGACATTTTTAGAGAGGTTTAGAAAAATAAAGTCCAGGCGGACTCACCTAATTTGGTGAACCATCAGTTCCATTTGAACTTTTTCACTGTAAAAATCATTTTATTACTTTGAATTATCACTATAGGTATTCATTCCATCCAAATACAACTGTTGTGAAAAAAATAAAATATAAAAACATACTCTGTTATCCTCTTAGACTTCGACTATTAAATCGCGTCATTTGCAGGAAACAACGTCTAAGGAACCTTAATATTTAATAAACTATGAATATTTTATATCCATATAACGGGGAAAAATTAATTTAACTGATCTTTTTCATTTATTTTTCCAAAAAAAACACACAATGCTAACAGTGAGCCTCTGAATTAGCCCCGAGCGAAAAATGCTAACCTATTACTGCACCGAAAATCACTCCTAGCTCCCTTATTACTTATCCTAGCTGCACATCCAATACATCGTTTATGATCGTAAAGATACAGAATCTAACGGTGCCCACCTCAACACTGAAAGATACAAACTCGCGAGGTTATCAACAAAAACGTACATCAAAACAAGTGGCGCTAGGTACTAACATGCATGGCTCTTTGTCTGGTCTAAACTAGTCTTCAATGGCATTAAAACGATAAAAACGATGGTGTAGTTAATCCATAGGTTAATATCCAATGGGGCTGTGTCCCCTTTGAAATGTTCTGATAATCCATAAGCAATAAAACTGCAATTCCGTTATCTGCTGTCCGCTCTGTGCGCCGTGCGCTCTGAGTCCTGCTGCAATTCCTGCTTCCTGCTTCTTTCTTCCTTCCGTAGTAAACTAAATGAAGTCGGCTGCGTAATGTACTTAAACTGGCTGGCATTCTTTATACTTTACGCAGGACTATATTACATTACATTATTACATTGCATTTAGCTGACGCTTTTGTCCAAAGCGACTTACAATAAGTACATACGACCAGGAAGACACAGCCCTGAAGAAAACAGAATCATAAAGTACATCAGGTATCATAGAGCCAAACATTTTAAGTGCTACTCAGCTGGCTATAGATAAGCCAGTCCTATATTAGTATATAAGTGCTTTGTTAGTAATTCTATCGCTCGAAGTGGAGTCGAAAGAGATGAGTTTTCAGTCTGCGCCGGAAGATGTGCAGGCTTTCTGCCGTCCTGATGTCAATGGGGAGCTCATTCCACCATCTTGGAGCCAGGATAGTAAACCCACGTGTTTTTGCTGATGGGAACTTGGGTCCCCCTCGCAGCGAGGTTGCAGCGAGTCGTTTGGCTGATGCAGAGCGGAGTGCACGCGCTGGGGTGTACAGTTTAACCATGTCCTGGATGTAGGAAGGGCCAGATCCATTCGCAGCATGGTATGGAAGTATTAGTGTCTTGAAGTGGATTCTAGCAGTTACCGGGAGCCAGTGAAGGGAGCGGAGGAGCGGAGTGGTGTGGGAAAATGTTGGAAGGTTGAAAACCAGACGAGCCGCTGCATTCTGGATGAGCTGCAGAGGTCGGATGGCACATGCAGGTAGACCAGCCATGAGGGAGTTGCAATAGTCTAGGCGTGAGGTGACGAGAGCCTGGACCAGAACCTGGGTGGCTTTCTGGGTCAGCTGGGGACGAATCTTCCTGATGTTGTACAGCGTATATCTGCAGCAACGGGTTGTAGCAGCGATGTTTGCAGTGAAGGACAGGTTGTTATCTAGGGTCACACCCAGATTCCTTGCAGTCTGAGTCGAGGAAACAACAGAGGTGCCGATGTTGATTGTCAGGTCAAGAGTCGGACAATCTTTTCCCGGAAGGAAAAGCAGTTCAGTCTTGTCAAGGTTGAGCTTGAGGTGATGAGCAGACATCCACTGAGAGATGTCAGCTAGACAAGCAGAGATGCGTGCGACGACCTGGGTCTCTGAGCGGGGAAAGGACAGAATTAATTGGGTGTCGTCAGCATAGCAGTGGTATGAAAAACCATGCGGGCTAATGACCGATCCGAGCGAGTTTGTGTACAGGGAGAAAAGGAGGGGACCAAGAACAGAGCCCTGAGGGACCCATATCTCTGGAACCCATTGGTCGATTCGTGTGATTTACACCTTTTTCTTAACCATCAGAACCAATAGAATCGATGGGCAGTTCCCAAATCCACGTAAACATTACCATAGCTGACGTAATAGAGAAGCGAACAAAGCATATATGAAAGTACAAGCCTGGACGGCAAAACTTTTTACCCAGTATATTGCCATAAATATGATGATGGATTATCAGTAAAAATGTCTACGTGACACAAAGACATTGGATTAACCTTGAGCGGCGTTTTTATTCCGGTGAACACAACTTTTGATCACAAATCAAAAAAGGTAAGACTAAATTATTGTAATATTTTTTAAACCGGATGTTGTTTACTTTCTCTTTTCTGGCTGATAGCTCTGCAATTCGGGGTCCTATCGGTTAATAAACTGCAGAGCTCGATAAGTAAGCCAGCTGCCACTAATCTGTTGATTAAGTAGACAGCAGGGCTCGCTGCAGAAGCCTGCCGGGTTTAACCCCTGTTAATAACCTGCAGAGCTCGCAGCATTCCTCTGTCCGAGATACGCCTCGTACACACGGCCTTAATAAACCCATGAGCGCCGTTATAACGCTTCATGTGGGCAGCACTGCACACACCTCCATCCATCCCCTGAGCGTGTAGGCGCCTCATGATGAGAGTTGGAGTGAGACGCAGCGTGTGGAGGCCCCCGCGCAGCCCTTTTGGTCCAAGCTCACCTTGGGTTGCCTCACGGGCAGCGGCGGCAGGGGCTCTGGCGTGGCTCATCATCATGAAGACCAAAAACACATCTCGAGCACGTGCGCCCGCTCTCAGAGGTTTTCTCAGAGTGGCAGCGCGTGGGTCTGATGGACAGATGGATGAGCAGGCTGATCAGCAGAGGATACGTCCTGCAGTTCGCCTCTCCCCCCCCACAGTTCAATGGGATACAGGAAACACTCATGTCCTCCCAGAAGCTATGTCTTGCGCTCCAATCCGAGCTGCTGGAACTCCTGTTGAAAGAGGCTATTTCCAGGGTTCCTCAAAGGGAGGACAATCAGGGGTTTTCACTCCCGTTATTTTTCGAATCCCGAAAAAGACTGGGGCAATGAGACATCTTCGATCTGTCAGTATTCCACATGCTGACGATCAAACAGGTGGTGGAATGTGTTCACCAGGACGACTGGTTGACTTCCACCTGAAGGATGCATACTTCCACCCATCATCCCGAAACACAGGAAATTCCTGCGTTTTCCATTTCAGGGAATATCAGACCAGACAATCGTCTGCGGATATTTCCTGGCTCCTCCCATTTTTGTGTAGAGAAGGCTGGAGCATGGATGTATAATAAGAACTGGATACAGCGTGGGAGGCGGGGCCTCATTCATTCCTATGAGAGTTGCTCAATGGCGCATGATGACAAAATGGCCCCAACTTTTGAGAGAGTGAAACGTCACAGATTACCCGGCATGCCTGAGAAGTACCCGTATGTGCACTCATAGAGCATGCGCAATTTTAACCACGCCACCCAAAAGGCTTGTTCACATTAAGTACGTGAATTTGCGTACACGTAACAGCACCGCGCGTTCATGACAGCATGGTGGGGGGCGTGTGGCGCAGTGGATAAAGCGTAGGTGTTCGGATCAGGTGGTCACAGGTTCAAACCTCGCCATGAAATGTTATTGCTCAGGTTAATCTCAACCCGCTCCAATGTAAGCGTGACGTATTTGGTTCTTGGATCATGCCGGGTTGCCGAGTGGGAACAGCTGAATAGACCAGACTCCAGCAAAGGTCAATTGTGTCTAGAGTGCTCCATCTAGTGTGATCAACTGAAATGCCGGGAATTGTAGGAAAAAGGCTAAATGAATGCGGTCTTTACTATAATTTGGACAATTTTGTACCAATATTCGGCGGGCCGGATTCAAAAGCCCAACGGGCCGTATATGGCCCGCAGACCTTAGTTTGCCCATGCCTGATCTAAACTGTATTTTGGTTGTATATTATTGATAAAGAAGGACACACACACACACACACCACACACACACCACACACACACACACACACACACAACACACACACACACACACACACACACACACACACACACACACACACACACACACACTTAAACAGTTGCAGAGCTGCAGTCTAACAATGTCCCCCAACACGGTTGGCAGCCTGTAGCCTGAGAGGTATTTATGATGATTTTCTTAACATCAGTTTTTTGAGCCTGTTGAAATACATGGAAATGTCCCTTGACATTGTTGCTTTATGGTTATTACAGCAGGCTCTACTCCAGACCGCAACACAATGAAATGCAGACTGTGATGGTCTTTCTCTGCTTGTATCAACACCCTGGGAAAGAGTCCACCAAAAAGTCTAGAATTAAAAGTTGACCATTTCATTTTTGTATTTGTCATGTTTTTCTTTATTTTTTCATGGTAAACTGCATATTTTAATTGGATCCTGTCATTTACCATTACATAAACATGAAATGCTTTCTGGGTTTGTTGGTGAGCAGTGCTTTTATTTATAACGTGACCTACAAAACCAGTGAGGCTTTAGCCTTGGGACCAACAGACCAACTGTAGAGTGTTTAAATGTGTTATATTTTACACAGGCTCCGCCCTCTACTGGACTCTATGGGTACTACCTCTTAACTATACTATGCGAGCGTGAGTGTAGAGGGCATATGCTTGGCGGCGTCTGTGTCTACGCCAGGCCGCTTCGTAAGGTTTTATTTTCTGGCTCCTTTTCATCGTCTGTCCTTGCTGGGGCAACATAGGACTGGTGAGGGTGGGGGGGACTGTGGGTCAGTAGGTATCTGATTCCCCCCTGGACATAATGCACTTGTGTTTTCCCATGCTCCTTAGGCACCTGCCTGCCGATGGGCAGGCGGGGAGAGCCTTCCTCACTATTTTCCATGCACACTCTTCACAAGTTAAGCATGTCTGAGTGTGCTCTACCAGCCAAGTAAACTGCGGCCCGACTTCTCCACGGTCACAGCCGGAGAAGAAGAAGTTGCGTTGCAGTGGCTGTTAGAGCAGTGTGATGGGTCGATGTTGTTGGACGACAGGGCGTTTATGCATCAGTGCTCCACCCACTGTACCCATAGAGTCCAGTAGAGGGAGGAGCCTGTGTAAGATATAACGGGGGGTTACGTATTGTAACCCTAGTTATATAAGCACAGGCGGAGCCCTCTACTTGGGGCCCTGTCTGTCCTATACCGCTCGCTGAAGAGGGTGTAGGATGACAGGCAGAAGGCGTGGTCGCCTTATATACAGTGGGCTTGCGCACGCATTCAGGTAGGCCCGTCCCGAGGGGCCGGCTACATTTATAGATTTCTCAGTCGCTGAATGCTCGCATAGTATGGTTAAGAGGTAGTACCCATAGAGTCCAGTAGAGGGGCTCCGACTGTGCTTATATAACAACAAGTCCTCCAACTCATACGACCAAATGGGCCGATTGTTCAGGCCCTTATTACGACCAAATGTGTCGTTTGTTCAAGTGCTTAATACGACCTATAATTACGTTTTAAAGTTTTCTAGTGCTCCCGTTGAATGCAAACGTTACAGATGGTCGTTTATTCACAAATAACCCTCTCTGTAAAATCCTAAATTGTAGGATAGTTTGGCCATTAAAACGCTTTTTGATTAGATTTCTAGCGAGAAGTGTAGATTGTACTTTTAGAATCCACGTCCAGTCGATATGTAGGATCTATAGTTTGATAGATATTACGAAGATGATTTGAGGTATGCGGCAGCCTCCATGTAAAGTTACGGGTTGAAAACAGTATTTCCGGTCTCAACGTTTTCATAATAAAACCAATGATCAAATGATTTAACAGTGATATCTGCAGTACTCATCCCCTAAAAAACATCAGTTTATCCTTGTTAATTATATAACATTAATTTGTTTAAATTGTGTACAATGCTTTTGTGTTTTTCCCATAGGTTTTTCTCTTTCGATTCTGAGAGACACCTTTCTTTTTTCAGAGGTTTTGAAATCACGCCGCAATGCACGTCGGGATATGGTGTTTATGCGATATGAAATCGGAAAGGTGTTCTTGCTTTTCTCTTTGGAAGTCATCACATAACAGCCTTGTAATACACGGTTCGGTTGCATTAAATATTACACATATGCCGTAGTTCTTTATTTATAGAGCCCTGATGAGAAGACTTCTGGATAAACAGGAAGAAGTGCCGCCGAAACTGAAAACGTGACGTGGATCATAAATATATTAGCAATTAAACAACATCTTACATTTATCTTCACAAAATACGTCTCCTTGCAGTATCAACACTAATTCGGCTGACTTTTATATTTGATCCAATTGGTAGATAGGTTATATTTACACCATAGTGGTGCACATCTGATAGAAAGGGACACCTAGTGGTTAAAAAACGTTATTGAATGTTGTTGTTGAAATTATGTTATATTTTGTTGAAATTATGTTATATTTGATGAAAAAAATATTAAGAGTACATACTTTCATAGGGTCAATGATAGAAATATAGAATAGATAATATCAAAGAGATACTGTAGTGATCTCTACAATAAAACAGTTTAGTGCAGGACGTCCAAAGATATTAACAGGAGGATGTGCAAAACAGACAAACTAATAAGGCTTTATTTAAACATTAAAGAATACTTTAAGTTAAGGGCTTCTTTTGAATAAGAAAAACATGTTGGGGGAATCCACAGATAAATATTAAGTTTGACAAAGTACAATCACCTTTCCTGAATTTGACTCAGGTGTAACTAAAGTCTGATTTAAGGGTTGTTTATATTTCACATCATTAATCAGAATCTGTAAAGTAACTAAAATATATCTAGTGGAGTAAAAATACCAGGTTAACCTCTGAATTGTAGTGGAGTAGAACAAAGTAGTATGCTGCTGTAACAAAAACATTTCCCAACTTAGGATCAATATAGTATATCTAATCTTATCTTATCTTAAGATGATCGATGGCTACTACAAGTGCATGTTTCAGGCTTATCAGGGGTCACAGACATAAGCTGTTAAATAAAGCTCTTCTGACCTTAGCTGTCATGTGGGTATATTAATGCTGCCCATTATGGGCACAAGCCATTTTCACCCATTTATTAATGATATGTTTTACATTTGATAACATCACTGTGTTTCGTATCCCCTAAACCTCCAGGGTGTACACAGTTTAATACTGGCAACTTCTAATTGTGGGAAATACGAAAACGTCTTATAAAACTACAATTCCCAGTAGAGACGTGCCAGAGAACATGTTGCGAAACACAATAGCCAGCATGCGTAGTTCTGGGTGGGGGGGGGGCTGGACCCGGGAGCTGCACCCGTCTAAGGTTATAGGAAGGGTAATCATCAGAAAGTTCAAAGAATGATACCAGTGGCTGATCGTTTGTATCTAGGTGTGTGTGTGTGTGTGTGTGTGTGTGTGTGTGTGTGTGTGTGTGTGTGTGTGTGTGTGTGTGTGTGTGTGTGTTCTGGCCAGACAGAAGCAGCAGCGCTCCCTGCATGTCTGACCTTTCCTGGGCCTCCCGCACAAATTTGACACTGCGCTGACACTGACCCCATACGCTGCCCCCCCATCACCCCACCCAGACAGACCCCCACCCACACACACATATTTACCTGGCCTGGCCTTTCCAGCCCTCCATGCCCTGTCACACCGGACACAATATTTTTGAAGATAATGCTCCTCCACAGTTGACAATGAGAATGTTTGACCTTAGCATTGATTGGCACCCATAGTGGATGTGACTTTCTCATCAGTTTGGCATTTTCGCTTTCACATCTTATTATTTGGACCCAGCAGTGACATGAGGGGGTGGAGCTAAATACAACAGAACAACAGATCACTGATTGAGACATGTTGAGGCATGTAAATGTGGTATTTAAAGGCTAATCTCTCAAAGACACTTCACCCTGAAATGCCTCCATTTTACTCTTTGTTTACATCTGTAACATAATGACAAATGAATAAGTCAGAAGTCGCAACGGCTCATTTCAAAATAAACGTGGATTTGCGTACAAAAAATAGTTGTTCGGGGTTCAGGTGTTTTCTTTGATTTTAAATAAACAAAGCTTGTAAAGGGAAGATGACAGCTCTCCCTCGCCACTCTGCTGTTCCGCAGCGCTGCTTCCCCTCCCTCCGCTGACTTTATGAATGTACCGCGTATAGTAATCATAGATAACACGGCAGGGTCTGTTACAGTTTGTTTTCATCTGCAAGTGCAAAATTACACAAACACACACACATATACACACACACACACACACTCACAAGCTTCCTCCAGACCAGTAATTCAAACGAAAATATCTTCCCTCCGTAGTATTTTGATCATTTGCTCCGCTAATAATCAACTGATTTCGATGGAGCAGGTCACATATATGGACAAAGTTTTGGGAAAAAAACAACAACCTGACTTTGGTCCAATTTGGTAGAATGGCCCATATAATAATAATAATAATGGATTACATTTTTTAATTAGAGCGCTTTTACAGGTGCTCTAAGCGCTTTACAATTACATATTACACATAAGACATGTAAATGTCAATACTGTGGACATTTCCCACAGGAGCAAATGCGGGTAGAGTGTCTTGCCCAAGGACACAACGGCCTGACGCAGTGGCGGCCGAGGTGCGTTTCGAACTGGAGTTCACCGACGCCCCTTGATCTGATGATCAACGCTGCGCCAAAACCACCAGTACATGTTCATTATATCCAACACCAGTTTTGGGTGTAACGCGTTACAAACGGAGTTACAGTAATATATTACATATTATATTACATTAAATGGTGTTTTGTTTTTTAAGAATGTACTAACATAGCGAGACATTCCGACACCAGAGACAAATTGTGCGGGTAGATTAGTAAACATGGTGCGTTTACCCTTCAGGCTTCGCGTCAGGATCTTCGGTCAGTTGAATGTTATGCACCCTCTATTAAAAAAAGAGAACGGAGCGAAAAATACAAACAACAAATTGTGTCAGGTGCGCGTGACCTGCTCCGCTGCGCGTGCATCATTTCCGAAGTGCTTCCACAGCAGTGACACACATCTGTGGATAATGATTTATACGAAAATGGTTAAAGCAACCATCACTAAACGACAGCAACACTGCATCTACTGCAGACAGTAGCAACAGGTCAGATGGGGACATCACGTTACCCTCCGTTGTGGACACTAGCTTACTCCAGTGGCAAGCCGTCAGGGCCCTCTAGGCTCTCACAGAGGGCCTAAGATATTCTACAAAATAATATTTAAAAACATTAAAAAAAATAATATATTTTTTTATATATTTTTTTAGTTATATTTTCATTAGTTTTACCAAAAATAACTAGATTTCATTGTATTTAAAATAACATTTGCAAAGAAATAAATCCTTCGAATCTGCCTATTCAGTTTCTGTTGGAATGTGAAGGGTTAAATGAAAGAAGCTCGTCTCTGCGAGTTACTGTGAAGACAGGAGCTGTTGGACGTCCAGCTATGAATTAAATATATATAGAAATTTATTGATTGGGATAAACCCCTTGAGATGCACCATCTCGTTTTCGAGGGGGTCCCGACAATAGCAACAACTTACAGACATACATAAACAAAAAGACAAAATGCAAAACATGACACACAAGACAAACCACATACAGTCTGTTAAGTGAAATTCAAGCAATGCATAAAATCATTATAATTTGAGACAGTCAAACAAATCAGTTTCATCAATATCAGTTATAACAAGTACAGACCAGTTGAAAGTGAGATGATAATGCATGTTTAAACATACCCAATGATGACAGAGATCTAATAGCAGCAGGTAAAGTATTCCAGTCATTTGGGGCTTTGAACTTGAACGCTCTTCTGCCAATCAATTTTTTTGCAGAGGGGACAGAGAAATAAATCTGAACAGAATGTCTAACTTGATGATATGACGAGTAGGGTACAAAATACTGCTTTAAATAAGGGGGATAGTTAAGATAAATGGATTTAAATATCAGCTGGAGCCAATGCATGTGTCTTCTTACATTTAAAGAAGGCCATTTAAGTTGGTTATACATTGTGCAGTGATGTGTACGAAAAGGACAACCAAGAACAAATCTGCATAGTCTGTTGTAGGCTATGTTGAGTGGAGCAAGATCTGATTTATGTGCATTTTGGTAGACAACATCACAATAGTCCATAATCGGAAGAATAAGTTGAGAAGCAATTCTCTTTCGGACACTGAGCGTAAAACAATTGCGAGAGCGGTGTAAAACACCGATTCCGTAATTGACTTTTTGTATTACATGCTTTATATGTAATTTAAATGAAAGTTCCGAGTCTAGCCATACACCAAGATATTTAAAGCTATCAACTTTATGAAGAGAAGTGCCATCCTTACATGTTATTACTACATTAGGTTTGGATCTGAGCAAAGACCATGGTATAAGATTTTGTTCTGTTAAGCAGTAGTTTATTATGTGATAGCCAATCCTGTAAGATATTAAAATCCAATTGAAGAGAGATCTGAATTTGTGAAAAATCTGATTTGGATGTATATATGACAGTGTCATCAGCATAAAGGTGAGTACAACAATTAATGAGACAAGAAGATAAATCATTTATGTAAATAGAGAACAGAAGTGGGCCCAGAGTTGATCCTTGGGGTACACCCTTTTGTTGGATCAACAGGTCAGACTGTTTTCCATTAACAACCACACATTGCTTTCTACTGTGAAGGTACGAGTTAAACCATAACACTGTATTATTAGAAAGGCCAATGCCGTGAAGTTTATCCAAGAGCAGATATAGATCAACGAAATCAAAGGCTTTTGTCAAGTCAATAAAAATGGCACCTGTGAGTTCACCATCATCTGCAGCAGAGTACAAGTCATTCGTAAATGTAAGTAGGGCAGTTGTTGTGGAGTGATTAGGCCTGAAACCAGATTGAACCGGAGATAACATATTATAAGTATTGAGATAATGTGACAGTTGATTATAAATTATTTTCTCAAAAACTTTGGAAATAGAACAGATTATAGAGATTGGTCTATAATTGTTTGTATCAAGTAAATCACCACCTTTATGCAGTGGAATGATGCGTGCACATTTCTAAATAGTCGGCAACTCACAAGTGGACAAAGACAGGTTGAACAAATCAGCAAGTGGGTACATGAGAATATGGGACGCCAGTTTTATGAACCTGTTTTCTATACCATCGAGTCCTGCACTGCCATCCACTTTTAATTCAGTGATAGCATTATGAACGTCGTGTGGTAGAATCTTCTTAAAAGAAAAAGAACTGTTGCAATATGAGTTACTATTAGAAATACCAGTCGTCAAATAGGAGTCAGATAGTAGTGTGGAACATACATTAGCGAAATGCTGATTAAATATTTGGGCATGAATTATTGTATCAGCAGTTCTTATTTTATTAATAGAATGTTTACCTGATTTATTTAAAATAGATTTAATTTTAGTCCAAAATTGCTTGGGATTCTTAAAGTCCGATGTGAGAGATTCTTTATAGTAGTTGGATTTAGCATTTCGGGTTTTGGTTTTACTCAGATTTCGGAGATGCCTGTATACTTCCCAATCGGCTATAGTTCTTGAATGACGATATATCGACCATGCTTTATCCCTTTCCCTAAAGAGACTAATGAGTTCAGAATTGATCCAAGGGAGATGTTGACCTTTGACCTTAACCGTTCTCACAGGTGCATGTTTGTTCATGACATCAGTGAACTCTTTATGCAGAAAATCCCAAGCATCTTGTACAAAAGGTATTAGTTGAAATCTGTCCCAATTAAGGGCAACAACATCATTAATAAATAAATCAACATTCAATTTTTTATATTGTCTGATTTTGACTAGTTTTGGAGGTAGTTTAATTAATTTGATTTTCCATACGCAATAAACAATTGAATGATCGCTGAAGCAATCCGACATGACACCAGCTTTTAAGATTCTGTCAGGGTGTGACACCAGTATCCAGTCAAGCAGAGATTGGGTTCTAAGAGTGATACGAGTTGGCTCATTAATTAGTTGTTTAACATTTAGACTACTGAAAAGTTTTTTCTCTCTATCAGATGATTTATCCAACAAATTTTTGTTGAAATCACCAAGCAAGATTATTTCATTTCCGCAGGAATGGAATTCACAGAGGGCCAGCTATAGTAACTGAACGAGAGAGTAATGTCAAATGACAGTACAATTGACCAATCATATCTTCCCTCTAAATGGGTGGGTGTTATCGCGGACGTTATGACAAGTTCCGCCCGCTGTGAAACTTTTCTTGTTTCCTTAGCAACAACAACTTCCTGTCAGCAGCGTTAACTCGCCTTCAAAATAAAAGCATGCCAAATTATACTTAAGACATACAACTGCAACGAAAGTAACAAACACAATGCAATATCCTTTTCAATTTCAAAGAACACAAATTGGGTTATTTACAGGTGTCACGGTTGAGTGAAGGAAGCAGGACCCAAATGCAGATAACTCTGATAAACCTTTATTTCAAGGATAATGACCTAATACAGACAACACAGAACACTCACCGGTGAATTCAGTCACCAAGAAAAGAAGCACCAACACTGAACACAGCACGAGACAAGACTAAATACAGGGAGGGATAATTACAAGACAAGAAACAGCCGGGCAGGGGAGGAGAAACACAAGGGCCACAGGTGAACACAATCAGCTAACGAGACACAGGTGAGGAGGGAGGAGAAAACACAAGGGCCACAGGTGAACACAATCAGCTAACGAGACACAGGTGAGGAGGGAGGAGAAAACACAGGGACACCAGGGAAACTAACGACAGGAGGAAAACATGACATAGAGAACAGTGAAAACACCCAAACCTAGACATAGACCTGTGACCTGACATGATAACCGTGACAGAACCCCCCCCTCAAGGGACGGATTCCAGACGTCCCTAAACCCCAAAACAAAAATCCAACACAGTCCAGCAGGGTGGGTGGAGGGGGTCCGGAGGAGGGAACTAAGCTGACCGCCCAGGAGCCCAGTAGGGGACCAGGAAGGGATCTCGGGCGGACGGCCCGGGGGCACGGCAGAAGCCGAGAAGGGGGACTCGGGCGGACGGCCCGGGGGCAAGGCAGAGTCTAAGGTGGGGAACTCGGGCGGACGGCCCGGGGGCAAGGCAGAGTCCAAGGTGGGGGTCTCGGGCGGACGGCCCGGGGGCAAGGCAGAGTCCATGGTGGGGCGAAGGCCACAGCGGGCGAACTCAGGGGGCCGAGCATGAGGGCGAAGGCAGCGGCAGGAAGAGTCAGGGGGCCGGGCTCGAGGACGAGGGCAGCGGCAGGAAGAGTCAGGGGGCCGGGCCCGAGGACGAGGGCAGCGGCAGGAAGAGTCAGGAGGCCGGGCCCGCGGGCGGAGACCGCGGCTCACAGAGGGTCGGGATCGAGGGCGAAGGCAGCGGCAGGAAGAGTCAGGGGGCCGGGCTCGAAGACGAGGGCAGCGGCAGGAAGAGTCAGGGGGCCGGGCCCGAGGACGAGGGCAGCGGCAGGAAGAGTCAGGAGGCCGGGCCCGCGGACGAAGACCGCGGCTCACAGAGGGTCGGGATCGAGGGCGAAGACCAGACAGCTCCGGAGGCCGGGCAGGACCCGGTGTCGGCCGGACAGGAACCGGAGCCGGCGGGACAGGCTTCGGCAGGATCCCCCACGGAAGAGGACCAGGAGTTGGCAGGACCCCCAGCAGGAGAGCGGTTGGTGGGACCTCCGACGAGACAGGACAAAGGGTTGGCAGTACCCCCGGCAGGAGAGTAGACGGCGGGACCTCCAACGGCACAGGACGCAGGGTTGGCAGTACCCCCGGCAGGAGAGTAGTCGGCGGGGCCTCCAACGGGACAGGACATAGGGTTGGCAGGACCCCCGGCAGGAGAGTAGTCGGCGGGACCTCCAACGGGACAGGACACAGGGTTGGCAGGACCCCCGGCAGGAGAGTAGTCGGCGGGACCTCCAACGGGACAGGACATGGGGTTTGCAGGACCCCCGGCAGGAGAGTAGTCGGCGGGGCCTCCAACGGGACAGGACATGGGGTTGGCAGGACCCCCGGCAGGAGAGTAGTCGGCGGGGCCTCCAACGGGACAGGACATGGGGTTGGCAGGACCCCCGGCAGGAGAGTAGTCGGCGGGGCCTCCAACGGGACAGGACATAGGGTTGGCAGGACCCCCGGCAGGAGAGTAGTCGGCGGGGCCTCCAACGGGACGGAACACAGGGTTGGCAGGACCCACGGCAGGAGAGTAGTCGGCGGGGCCTCCAACGGGACAGGACAAAGGGTTGGCAGGACCCCCGGCAGGGGAGTAGTCGGCGGGACCTCCAACGGCACAGGACATGGGGTTGGCAGGACCCCCGGCAGGAGAGTAGTCGGCGGGGCCTCCAACGGGACAGGACACAGGATTGGCAGGAACCCCGGCAGGAGAGTAGTCGGCGGGGCCTCCAACGGGACAGGACCCAGGGTTGGCAGGACCCCCGGCAGGAGAGTAGTCGGCGGGGCCTCCAACGGGACAGGACACAGGGTTGGCAGGACCCCCGGCAGGAGAGTAGTCGGCGGGGCCTCCAACGGGACAGGACACAGGGTTGGCAGGACCCCCGGCAGGAGAGTAGTCGGCGGGGCCTCCAACGAGACAGGACATGGGGTTGGCAGGACCCCCAGCGGAACCTCCAACGGTACAGGACATGGGGTTGGCAGGACCCCCGGCAGAAGACTAGTCTGCGGGACCTCCAACGGGACAGGACATGGGGTTGGCAGGACCCCCGGCAGAAGACTAGTCTGCGGGACCTCCAACGGGACAGGACACAGGGTTGGCAGGACCCCCAGCGGAACCTCCAACGGTACAGGACATGGGGTTGGCAGGACCCCCGGCAGAAGACTAGTCTGCGGGACCTCCAACGGGACAGGACATGGGGTTGGCAGGACCCCCGGCAGAAGACTAGTCTGCGGGACCTCCAACGGGACAGGACATGGGGTTGGCAGGACCCCCGGCAGGAGAGTAGTCGGCGGGGCCTCCAACGAGACAGGACAAAGGGTTGGCAGGACCCCCGGCAGGAGAGTAGTCGGCGGGACCTCCAACGGCACAGGACATGGGGTTGGCAGGACCCCCGGCAGGAGAGTTGTCTGCGGGACCTCCAACGGCACATGAGTAGGGGGCTTGAGTGGGGACTCGAGAGAGGGCTTGAGAGGGAACTCGAGAGGAAACTGGAGAGTCGACTGGAGAGGTGACTCGAGAGGGGACTCGAGAAGGAACTCGAAAGGTGACTGGAGAGGGGACTCGAGAGGGAACTCGAGAGGAGACTCGAGAGATGACTTGAGAGGAGACTTGAGAGGGATCTTGAGAGGGGACTTGAGAAGGGACTCGAGAGGTGGCTTGAGAGGGACCTCGAGAGGTGACTTGAGAGGGATCTAGAAAGGGGACTCGAGAGGTAGCTCGAGAGGAGACTTGAGAGGGAACTAGAGAGGGGACTCGAGAGGGAACTTGAGATGGGATGAGGGAAGGGACTAGAGAAGTGACTCGAGGTGGGGACTAGAGAAGGGGCTCGGGAAGGGGCCAGAGAGGTGACTAAAGGAGGGACTGGAGAAGGGACTAGGGAAGTGACTAGAGGTGGGACTGGAGAAGGGACTAGAGAAGGGACTAGGAAAGTGACCTGAGGAGGGACTAGGGAAGGGACAAGAGGAGGGACTCGAGAAGAGACTAGAGAAGGGACCAGAGATGGGACTATGGCAGCTGGGCCCAGAGCTAAGGCTGGAACCATGGCTGCTGGGGCCGGGACCATGGCTGCTGGGGCCAGAACTAGGTCTGGAACCATGGCTGCTGGGGCCAGAACTGGGGCCGGAACCATGGCTGCTGGGGCCAGAACTGGGGCCGGAATGATGGCTGCTGGGGCCAGAACTGGGGCTGGAACAGTGGCTGCTGGGGCCAGAACTGGGGCCGGAATGATGGCTGCTGGGGCCAGAACTGGAGCCGGAATGATGGCTGCTGGGGCCAGAACTGGGGCTGGAACCATGGCTGCTGGGGCCAGAACTGGGGCTGGAACCGTGGCTGCTGGGGCCTGTACTGGGGCCGGAACCATGGCTGTGTGGGCCGGTTCTGTAGCCGGAACCATGGCTCTTGGGGCTCGGATTGCTAGCCTGGACTTGCGACTCCTTCTCTTAGAAGCCGCCTGAAGGCTCCGTGGACCTCCAAAAGCCAGCCGAGTTCCAGAAAACGACTCTTGGACAGGAGCAGGAACTGGGGCGGAAGCACTGGTTGACTCCAGACGGAACACACCGAGACGTTTATAGTCAGCAGGCTGGAAATCACACACCCAGATGAAGTTCAAAATCCAGCCAGGTAAGAATTTCACCAAGTCTGGTTTCTCCATAGCCAACCGGTGCGCCTCTACCAGAGCGGCCTCCCTCTGCAGAACACTGGACGCTCCCCTCCACCAATCATAGCAGCAAGCCAAAGCAAAGGAAAAATGTTGTAGTTCCACCTCAAATGGATCATCTGCTGGGTCCATTTCTGGTTGGTGCTTTCTGTCACGGTTGAGTGAAGGAAGCAGGACCCAAATGCAGATAACTCTGATAAACCTTTATTTCAAGGATAATGACCTAATACAGACAACACAGAACACTCACCGGTGAATTCAGTCACCAAGAAAAGAAGCACCAACACTGAACACAGCACGAGACAAGACTAAATACAGGGAGGGATAATTACAAGACAAGAAACAGCCGGGCAGGGGAGGAGAAACACAAGGGCCACAGGTGAACACAATCAGCTAACGAGACACAGGTGAGGAGGGAGGAGAAAACACAAGGGCCACAGGTGAACACAATCAGCTAACGAGACACAGGTGAGGAGGGAGGAGAAAACACAGGGACACCAGGGAAACTAACGACAGGAGGAAAACATGACATAGAGAACAGTGAAAACACCCAAACCTAGACATAGACCTGTGACCTGACATGATAACCGTGACAACAGGTGTTGTTTTGTGTGGTAGAGGGTCGCTTTCATTGATGCATTTTGCACCCCGGGCCGTTGTTTTGATATTCCGCTGAAGTATACGCTGTGATGTAATAACTCAAAGGAAGGGGTGGGGGTCAGAGGGCCTAGGTATAAAAGTCACGGCTCGCCACTGGCTTACTCCCGCCTGACTCGCCACCCTCGCCCCCGGAGCAGCAGTCTTCGTCATCCGAAACTACACCACCCCTCTGCGGCCCGCAGGTGCCAGGATACCACGGCAAAACAGAGTCTGCCCAGGTATATCTAAACAAGTACCCACCTGTACAGTGGGGTTAGGCGGTCATTTTGCAGCTCGTGGTATACAAATAGACAATGGCTAGAATATTCATGTGAAAATAGTGCCATATTCTGCCATGCCTGTAGAAATGTTGGGTCAAAAATAATGCATACAATAGCACAGATGCCTTCACCACGAATGGCTACAAAACGATCTCATATCCCAAGCTTATCAACGAGCTAATGTTGCAGCTGAAATGTTCTCCAGGTCACAAAGTCAACCTCACATGATGATGATGTGATACCAGTTTTCAAGCGCAGTAAATATTCTCTTCCCAGAGTATATGATGGGACCAAAGTGATGTTTAGTACATGGTTTTAATAATACTTTTGCTTTTCAATGTTTGCCATTTCAACCCATGAGCTGGTTTAAATAATATGTGCCTTGATTTACAATATGTTCTCATTTGTGTTATCAGTAGCTTTGAAGCTTGTGTGCTTTTCTTTGCCACAGTCCACTTTGGACTATATGAAATATTTCAGGATTGCACTTTTAACTCACTTGAAATGTTCTCACTTGCTTCGTTTCAAAACATAACAAATGCCATAATCTGTTCATTGGGACCATCAATGCTATTTTTCATTGCTGTTGCCGTCCACTATTGCTCATGTAAACCTACTACTGCTGCGCCCCCTGTGATCTCAGAGGCACCCTGAGTCCTTTTGTTCTGGAACCGGGCCTGTACACGGCCATATACTAAACAAACTACAGAGCCCATTCCGTGTCCTGTTAGTGTTTACTTCCTGTCTGCCTTCTTCTGGGGATTTATCTGATGTTCAGCGCTCCGTCTTTTAACCTCTTTTCCTTTCTCTTTCTTGATCCTCCTTAGCAACCTTCATTATAGTCCTTGACAGTGGTCTGTACTGCTGTATTAACAACGTGTCACATGTTAAGAATTTACAATCGGAATCATGTATTCAACGAAGCCGTGTAATAAAAGTTGTTAGTAGCCATAAGGGCCTACACAGTTGTTATGCTATACCACATTGCCCTTCACTGGATGTATAATGAGCTGCACTAAACTACATTTTAGCATTTAAAATACCTAGCCATTCTTTTGCGGTTATTTTGGTGAAAGTAACTCAAAAGTAACTAAAGTAGTGTAACTCATTACATTTCAGAGACAGTAATATTGTAATGTGACTTATTACTGTCAAAATACAAGGAAGTAACTTGCCCTACACTGTCCAACACTGATTAAAAACCATTGGGGCTTAAGGAACTTTAGTTTTTTAACACTGGTGAAAATTACACTGAACTGGGAATAATGCCACTTGATAAATAAAGATAGAGATAATAATAAATATTATATATGAAGCTAGTAAATTATCCAAGGTTAATTAAACACTAAACATTATGGATGCGTGTTGACACACACGGCTGTAGATTGACTACTGTCAGTGGTTCAAGGTCATAGTTATTTCTTTCCTTCTTGAAGCTGTAAGCAATAACTGCCAAAACATCATCCCGTTTCCCTGCTTCCTTTAATATGGAGTGCAGCATATGGGTTTGGAGAGGAGAAAGGCAAAGACAAGGGGAGGAATGAGCCGTAAACCCTGCACCATAACTTCTCAGTCACCATTTTACTGGCCCTCACGCTGCCCTGTAAGAGTTTGGCACGGTCACATGGCAATAGCATCTCACGCCATAACTCCCCGTGCCAGGCTTATTATTGCTGTGGTCAAAACACACACACACACACACACACACACACACACACACACACACACACACACACACACACACACACACACACACACACACACACACACACACACACACACACACACACACACACACACGCGCGCACACATGCATACACACACACGTGTCTGCATTTCCAAGGGGAAGCAAACACTTCTTGCCATTTAGATCATTTCTTGGTTGGGTGGACACAGGCGAGCTGTGGGTGCAATATTGTGAGAAATGAGTGTGTTAGGAAACACGCCACTGGTGGGTGACGGAGCTTTAATGTTGATCATATAAAATCAAATCTGCAGACCCAATTCCAATAACCCTGGCAGTCCTAATGGATTAAAGTGATGGCTTACTATTAACTCCAGCTCTGACTTTCTTTACAGCCACCCTAAAACACCTTTTCTTTCATAGGCCAGAACGACCAAGGTTATTCAGCTTTGAAGAATAACAGGATAGGAAGGTGCTGCAGCTGTACTCAAGCGCTCTATTGCAAATAACTAAATGAAATGAATACAACAAAATTAACAATAAGAAAGAAAGAAAAACATGCAATTTGTTCAAGACAACTTGGGGAGAGACCAGGGCAACATAATTAATTTATTCAACACTTTTTGGAGAATTATTTTTATAACAACAAACAAAAATCAAAACAAAAAAACTAATTTTAATGTTTAACTTTCCATGAAACCATTGCAAAGAAGACTGAGTTCTTATAGCACTCTTTTTAATATGTTCTTGTATACCAATATATGTAATGTATATGACAGCCAGCGCCACAATTTGGTAGAGCACATTTTGTGTCTTGATATCTTGTTGAAAGAAAAAAAAAGAAAAAAGTTTTACTCCATCTGATTCAGCCAACTCTACCAATTGGTTGACATGTTATGCACAAAACAACCTCCAGATGTCACTGTGGTTCGAACAGAAAGCCCTTCAGCTAGCTTCCACTGAGAAAGTTGGCATGCTAAAAATCACTGCTGAATAAATCACTCTTTTTGGTCAACTTTTGTAAGGTAACCATATCATTTAGACATATTATAGTGTCAGAGCACTGACTGAAGTTTTAACATGGGTGTAATTATTTTTTGGAAAATATGCTCAACCAATCGGTCGATTTGGCCTTTTATGGTAAACTAGCAATATGACTTTTTTTCCCCCAATAAAATATGGTAAATAAATGGCTAGATTCATGGTAATATTACTAAATCTAGTACTGCCTTATGAGTCTCAGAGTGAAAGAGTGATAACAATTTATATAGCACCTTTCATGAATGGCATGCAGCCCAAAGTTGCCCACAGATGAGCAAGTTAGGCCAACACAGGAGATAGATATTTGCTGTTAGGCCAGTGGTTTCTTGTCAGGCCAATTCAGCATATACAGTAAGATGAGCAAGTATTTTTTTTATTATGAAAAACACTTATCATTACTTTTTTCCATTTTATTTTTTACAATTATAATTTATTATCTTTCATTAATATATCTGGTTGTATATATTGCTCATTTTCCATAAAAGAAACAAATGTATTTGAGTTTGTGTTTTATTTGAGTTTGATGCATACAAATACTGTACTGTAGATGATTGTTGAAAATGTACTTTTACCATAAAAGGCCAGCTCGACCAGTTGGTAGAGGCTCATAAAAACCAAACTGTGTGGTCAGTCAAAAAATAAATAATTGTTTGTGGTTATTTGTGGCCCATTTGATAAAAAAATGCAAACAAATAATTGTTCCATAGCTTTCTTCTTGGTCTGGTAGTTAAAGGGTTAATGGAGATTTGTATCCAATACCAGATCAAAGGAAGATTTTATTTTCTCCAGTAAAAAAAGTTCAAAATACTCCTATTTGGGCAATGGAGATATTTAGACCTGAGGCAGAGATAACTCTGCTGTACAGATAAGCTGAGAGGGGCTCCGTTTGCCTTCAGGGTGATCTACAACTTTAGTATACCTACCTGTTCAGACAGCTGGTATAACTGAGTGATATTTTGCCTGCAGCCCGGGCTACATGTCACTGCACTATCTCTGTGATGCAGGCTCTGAGGGACTTTCAATCTTGTAGCTGTACAGCTTTTAACTGTGCGCTCTCATTCCCAGCTGTCAGGATGTGATCATCAGGTCCAAGCTTAAGTCTCCCTGGGCATCCCAGTAGGCTACCTGTTTTTCTGAAGCACAAAATATCCATTACTGCTCAGTAGTTACACTTCAGATAAAGCTGCTTAAACGGAGACCAGGCAATATATAAATGAACGTCTGCTTTGCAAACTACAGATGAGGAGTTTGACATATAAGCTAGCCCATGTAAAGAACTAAGAGAACTAAGACTCAGAAGTGTCAACACTCTTGTTGTCAATTGCCCAAATGTATTGAAATACAAAGCTGAATTGTTGTGATTAAGTACCTACAAAGCTCCATTCACATGATACAAAATTTGCTCTCTGATCACCTTGGGGTTTTATGCAGTTAAAACAGCTACTTCAGTTGTGTTTCTATGGCATCTCACTTGTTCGCTAGCACTGCTTCCTTCAACTGACTGAATGAAGTGCTGAACCGCTTTTCTCCATGCTAGCCCAGAGAGGTTTTACAACGTATTATGTGAATGCTGCTTAAGGAAAAGTCTTCTATTGTGCACCACACAAGATTAAGCATGACTTGAACCAAGTCTTAACTTCTCGCTATCTCTTCCTCCACACCAAGGTTTTCCTACTTGAACATGTTTCTTTGGTAATTATTCATTTTGCAATTAACATGCACATCCTTTCATAAACGTAAACGCAGCTTAACCTGATTAATCACCTGAGTCAAATTTCCATGCATTGAAAATCTAAGAGTGTGTTAATTGACACAGGATATTCCAATGCACCCAACAGAGATTGTTTTTGCTCCATCAAGTGCAATAATGGATGCTTCTTGAATGCCTAGCAATGACCCCAGTAATGCATTCCATGGCTTTCCTCCAAATACAAAATAAGTGGATACATAATGGTGTGTTTTGGTTAGTGCTTGAGCATCCTCCATCATATCCCTGGAATCCACCCTCCTCATAACCCTGCACCTGCACCTGAACTTGTACTGCTGCTTTGCTTCTGATCCTTTTAGTGCTGTAATCCGCTTCAGCAAGCAACCTCTCACTGTTCCCTCACCGTAAGCTGTTTTCCTGTGATGGGTTGATAACAGCTGTAAATTGGAAACTAATCCTAAAAGGTTTTATATTTCCGCTACGTTCCCTTTTTACCCTTGCCGCTTTCTACAAAGGGCAGTTCTGTAGAACCAACCCAGTCCCACATCTAAACGTGTAATAACTACGTTGGTCCACAACTTGGGACGTAGTATTTCTACAAAAACGCCTCTGAAATTGTAAGATCCCTAGGTTTTTTTTCATCATTCATTTCCGATGGCTATGTCACGTGATCTTCAAATTTCTCCCCGCAGAAAAAAGAAACATGGCCAACCTTCGTTTTATTCTCGGTGGAAAATGCCTATTTTAAGGTTACTTTGGCCATTAAAATGCGTTTTGATGTCATTTGATGCAAGAAATATGAGTTGTTATTTCAAATTATGTGTGCAGTGGATGTACATGATCTTTAGTTTGCTAGTTATTACGAAGATTACTTCAGGAAATTGTGTACATACAACGTTTTTATTGTTACCAAGGTGGTTGCTAGGGACGCTGCTATCAATATTATTTCTGTTATGTTGTGTAACTGTTTAATGGTGTTATCTTTATTGCTACCCCCTTCCCCGTTAATTTATAGTGTTGGTCCACAGCGCAAACTTATTAGTTTAACAAAATCCGCATCTAAAATTGTGGCATAGATACGTTATTTTCCCCTGTGCAATTTTCCAACCCAGTCTCACATCTCACATCTCATCGTCATAAACAAATACCGGAAACAGACGTAGGCAAGATCTTCAGCTCGGTGATTGGATGGTTTAGCCACAATGCACGTTGGGAAATGGTGTTTATAGGATGTGAAATCCGAAAAAAAAAAATTAAAAATAGAATAATACTTTATTCAGAGTGTGCTTGCTTTTCTCTTTGAAAGTCTGTCACAGTTCTGTCTAGGTTTGGGTGTTTTCACTGTTCTCTGTCATGTTTTCCTCCTGTCGTTAGTGTCCCTGTGTGTTCTCCTCCCTCCTCACCTGTGTCTCGTTAGCTAATTGTGTTCACCTGTGGCTCCTGTGTTTTTCTCCTCCCTCCTCACCTGTGTCTCGTTAGCCGATTGTGTTCACCTGTGTCTTGTAATTATCCCTCCCTGTATTTAGTCTTGTCTCGTGCTGTGTTCAGTGTCGGTGCTTCTTTTGTTGGTGACGGACTTCACCGGTGAGTGTTCTGTTTTTGTCGGTATTCGTTCCATTTAGCCTTGATATAAAGGTTTATCAAAGTTATCTGCGCTTGGGTCCTGCTTCCTTCACTCAACCGTGACAGAAAGCACCGACCAGAGATGGACCCAGCAGATGACCCATTTGAGGTGGAATTACAGCATTTTTCCTTTGCTTTGGCTGGCTGCTATGATTGGTGGAGGGGAGCGTCCAGTGTTCGGCAGAAGGAGGCCGCTCTGGTAGAGGCGCACCGGTTGGCTATGGAGAAACCGGACTTGGTGAAGTTCTTACCTGACTGGATGTTGAACTTCATCTGGGTGTGTGATTTCCAGCCTGCGGACTATAAACGTCTCGGTGTGTTCCGTCTGGAGTCAACCAGTGCTTCCGCCCCAGTTCCTGCTCCTGTCCAAGAGGCGTTTTCTGGAACTCGGCTGGCTTTTGGAGGTCCACGGAGCCTTCAGGCGGCTTCTAGGAGAAGGAGTCGCAAGTCCAGGCTAGCAATCCGAGCCCCAAGAGTCATGGTTCCGGCTACAGAACCGGCCCACACAGCCATAGTTCCGGCCCCAGTACAGGCCCCAGCAGCCATGGTTCCAGCCCCAGTTCTGGCCCCAGCAGCCATCATTCCGGCCCCAGTTCTGGCCCCAGCAGCCATCATTCCGGCCCCAGTTCTGGCCCCAGCAGCCATGGTTCCAGACCTAGTTCTGGCCCCAGCAGCCATGGTTCCAGCCTTAGCTCTGGCCCCAGCTGTCCTAGTCCCTTCTCTAGTCCCTTCTCCAGTCCCACCTCTAGTCACTTCTCAAGTCCCTCCTCGAGTCACTTCTCTAGTCCCTTCCCTCATCCCATCTCAAGTTCCCTCTCGAGTCTTTTCTCAAGTTCCCTCTCAAGTCCCCTCTCTAGTCCCCTCTCGAGTTCCCTCTCGAGTCACCTCTCAAGTTTCCCCTCAGGTCTCCTCTCGAGTTCCCTCTCAAGTCCCCTCTCAGGTCCCCTCTCGAGTTACCTCTCGAGTCACCTCTCGAGTTCCTTCTCGAGTCCACTCTCCAGTTTCCTCTCAAGTTCCCTCTCAAGCCCTCTCTCGAGTCCCCACTCAAGCCCCTACTCATGTCCAGTTGGAGGTCCCGCAGACTAGTCTTCTGCCGGGGGTCCTGCCAACCCCATGTCCTGTACCGTTGGAGGTTCCGCTGGGGGTCCTGCCAACCTCATGTCCCTGTCCAGTTGGAGGTCCCCCGCAGACTAGTCTTCTGCCGGGGGTCCTGCCAACCCATGTCCTGTCCAGTTGGAGGTCCCGCAGACTAGCCCTCTGTCGGGGGTCCTGCCAACCCCATGTCTTGTCCAGTTGGAGGTCCGCAGCACTAGCCCTCTTGCCGGGGGGTCATGTCCAACCCCATGTCTTGTCCCGTTGGAGGCCCCGCCGACTACTCTCCTGCCGGGGGTCCTGCAACCCTTTGTCCGGTCTCGTTGGAGGCCCCGCCGACTACTCTCCTGCCGGGGGTCCTGCCAACCCTGTGTCCTGTCCCGTTGGAGGCCCCGCGCGACTACTCTCCTGCCGGGGGTCCTGCCAACCCCTATGTCCTGTTCCGTGGAGGCCCCGCCGACTACTCTCCTGCCGGGGGTCCTGCCAACCCTGTGTCCCTGTCCCCGTTGGAGGCCCCGCCGACTACTCTCCTGCCGGGGGTCCCTGCCAACCCTATGTCCTGTCCCGTTGGAGGCCCCGCCGACTACTCTCCTGCCGAGGTCCTGCCAACCCCATGTCCTGTCCCGTTGGAGGCCCCGCCGACTACTCTCCTGCCGGGGTTCCTGCCAACCCCATGTCCTGTCCCGTTGGAGGTCCCGCCGACTACTCTCCTGCCGGGGGTCCTGCCAACCATATGTCCTGTTCCGTTGGAGGTCCCGCCGTCTACTCACCTGCCGGGGGTACTGCCAACCCTGTGTCCTGTGCCGTTGGAGGTCCCGCCGTCTACTCTCCTGCCGGGGGTACTGCCAACCTTTTGTCCTGTCTCGTCGGAGGTCCCGCCAACCGCTCTCCTGCTGGGGGTCCTGCCAACTCCTGGTCCTCTTCCGTGGGGGATCCTGCCGAAGCCTGTCCCGCCGGCTCCGGTTCCTGTCCGGCCGACACCGGGTCCTGCCCGGCCTCCGGAGCTGTCTGGTCTTCGCCCTCGATCCCGACCCTCTGTGAGCCGCGGTCTTCGTCCGCGGGGCCCGGCCTCCTGACTCTTCCTGCCGCTGCCCTCGTCCTCGGGCCCGGCCCCCTGACTCTTCCTGCCGCTGCCCTCGTCCTCGAGCCCGGCCCCCTGACTCTTCCTGCCGTGGTCTTCGCCCTCGATCCCGACCCTCTGTGAGCCGCGGTCTTCGTCCGCGGGCCCGGCCCCCTGACTCTTCCTGCCGCTGCCCTCGTCCTCGAGCCCGGCCCCCTGACTCTTCCTGCCGCTGCCCTCGTCCTCGAGCCCGGCCCCCTGACTCTTCCTGCCGCTGCCTTCGCCCTCATGCTCGGCCCCCTGAGTTCGCCCGCTGTGGCCTTCGCCCCACCATGGACTCTGCCTTGCCCCCGGGCCGTCCGCCCGAGACCCCCACCATGGACTCTGCCTTGCCCCCAGGCCGTCCGCCCGAGTCCCCCTTCTCGGCTTCTGCCGTGCCCCCGGGCCGTCCGCCCGAGATCCCTTCCTGGTCCCCTACTGGGCTCCTGGGCGGTCAGCTTAGTCCCGTCCTCCGGACCCCCTCCACCCACCCTGGTGGCCTAGGGATACGTCCCTCCTCCGGACCCCCTCCACTCACCCTGCTGGACTTTTTTGGATTTTTGTGTTGGGGTTTAGGGACGTCTGGAATCCGTCCCTTGAGGGGGGGGTTCTGTCACAGTTCTGTCTAGGTTTGGGTGTTTTCACTGTTCTCTGTCATGTTTTCCTCCTGTCGTTAGTGTCCCTGTGTGTTCTCCTCCCTCCTCACCTGTGTCTCGTTAGCTAATTGTGTTCACCTGTGGCTCTTGTGTTTTTCTCCTCCCTCCTCACCTGTGTCTCGTTAGCCGATTGTGTTCACCTGTGTCTTGTAATTATCCCTCCCTGTATTTAGTCTTGTCTCGTGCTGTGTTCAGTGTCGGTGCTTCTTTTGTTGGTGACGGACTTCACCGGTGAGTGTTCTGTTTTTGTCGGTATTCGTTCCATTTAGCCTTGAAATAAAGGTTTATCAAAGTTATCTGCGCTTGGGTCCTGCTTCCTTCACTCAACCGTGACAAAGTCATCACATAACGGCATTGTAATACACGGTTCGGCTGCATTAAATATTACATATCTGCCGTAGTTCTCTATTTATAGACTCCTGATGTGAAGACTTCTAGACAAACAGGAACAACTGCCGCCAAAACTGAAAACGTGACATGGATATATCATCAATTAAACAACATCTTACATTTATTTTCACACAATACGTCTCCTTGCAGTATAAACACTAATTCGGCTGACTTTTATATTTGATCCAATTGGTAGATAGGCTTCCACCATTAAACTGTCATATTCTGCACATTTCTTATACTATCTACATACATATTATAAGAGTATAATACATATGTATAATATCAGTTAAAATAAGTGCTTCAACATAGTTAACATTGCTGAAGGTATACACACATATTGAGAGATGTCTTATAATGCACTGTTGAGGAACCTGCGACCCAAGTTTTTCATTCATTGCATAACTACACCGTAGTTGTGTATAATATGATATGTCAATAAACCTTAGAAAATCTTGAAAGGGATGAGCAAAATTGCCATAATATACAGTATTTAATGAACTATTAGTAGATAATAACGAGTAATGAATATACTTTATAGAGATCCTATTAATATCTAATAATAAAAAAAAATAAAATTCAATAACGTGCTTTAACCACCAGGTGTCCCTTTATATCAGCTGTTAACCGTTTTGGTGTAAATATAGCCTATCTACCAATTGGATCAAATACAAAAGTCAACCGAATTAGTGTTGATACTGCAAGGAGACGTATTGTGTGAAGAGAAATGTAAGATGTTGTTTATTGATGATATATTTATGATTCACGTATTCAGTTTTGGCGGTATCTCTTACAGTTTGTCAAAAGGTCTTCTAATAAGGGCTCTATAAATAAAGAACTACGACAGATATGTAATATTTAATGCAGCCGAACCGTGTATTACAATGCCGTTACGTGATGACTTTCAAAGAGAAAAGCAAGCACACTCTGAATTATTATTATTATTATTCTATTTTTAAAAAATGTTTTCGGATTTCACATCGCATAAACACCATTTTCCAACTTGCATTGCGGCTAAACCATCCAATCACCGAGCTGACGATCTTGCCTACGTCTGTTTCCGGTATTTGTTTATGACTATGAGATGTGAGATGTGAGACTGGGTTGGAGAATTGCACAGGGGAAAATAACGTATCTATGCCACAATTCTAGATGCGGATTTTGTTAAACTAATACGTTTGCGCTGTGGACCAACACTATACATTGACGGGGAAGGGGGTAGCTTATAATAAAGATAACACCATTAAACAGTTACACAACATAACAGAAATAATATTGAGAGCAGCGTCCCTAGCAACGGCCTTGGTAACAATGAAAACGTTGTATGTACACAATTTCCTGAAGTAATCTTTGTAATAACTAGCATGTACATCCACTGCACACATATTCTGAAATAACAACTCATATTTCTCGCATCAAATCACATCAAAACGCATTTTAATGGCCAAACTAACTTTAAAATAGGCATTTTACACCGAGAATAAAACGAAGGTCGGCCATGTTTTTTTTTTCCGCGGGGAGAAATTTCAAGATCACGTGACATAGACGCCAGCCATTGGAAATGAACGGTGAACAAAAACTTAGGGATCCTACAATTTCAGAGGCGTTTTTGTAGAAATACTACGTCCCAAGTTGTGGACCAACGTAGTTATTACACGTTTAGATGTGAGACTGGGTTGGTAGAACTCCTCCACTCCCTGACTCCATCACTTGAACATAGTATCTCTGGCTTCTAGTTATTTATTACATTCTCTTCTGTAATCATATTGTGGACCCATTTCCAGAAATGCACAGTAGATTGTTATGGCTGATTGTGCTACAAACTTTCATAGAGTATGGGTCATTGTGGATGGTTGGTAGTACAAAGTGTCTGATATTGACAAGGAAGGTTTATTTTATCTTATGCCCCACTAACTTTAACCTAGTCTTTGTTTTAGCCATGACCATGATCACTTTCACATACAGTATGTGAGTAGTATGACCATCCTACAATGTCTCCTTTTGTCTTATGATGTATTAAATAACGGCGATTTATTTTCCTTATTTTTTCTAAATTGCTTTTCATTGATTTGATTTTGTATTTTCTTTTTGCCCTGGATTTGAACTTTTTAAATCCTACCTTGAAACCTGGAGTGTGTGTATATATATATATATATATATATATATATATAAAATTGTGTTTATTTGTGTGTATTCATATACATACACACATGGAAACCCACCTCCTAAATGTGCAGGTAAAATTTCGTTCTATTTGGGTCCCTGTCCAAATACTGGATGACTAACGGGAGGGCAATTTTCTTTATAAGCTATGCTTTCTGCCTTCCTGCTCTTACTTATTTGGTTTCCGATTATCTGTTTCATTGGTTGTCTGTATTAATATTGAATTGAATTAGTACAATACAAAAAAATGTGGGTGTTACAGCATTCAAGTTCTTATAATTCATCTTTGAAAAAAACAATTGAGAAAGTAACGATGCATCACTGGTGTCCCTCAGGGATCCATCCTGGGTCCCCTCCTTTTTACTCTATATACCAATTATCTTTCAATTGCTCTCATGGCTTCTCTTATGTAGATGACATTCAACTGATTCTGTCTTCTCTCCAAACCCAAGTGGTCGCACGCATCTCTGCTTGTCTGGCTGATATCTCTCTGCGGAGGTCTGCACACCACTCGAAACCTTAAACCATACACTCCAGCACGTGCACTTTGCACCAGCACATATTTTCAATACAAATCTGACAGGAAGACAGCAATTTTGAAAATGATCTCCCTTAGTGTCCTTGCTGACCAATATATATTTCCCCTCCATTGGTCTGTTTTTGCTTGCTAAGACATTTTTTGCATGCTCACACATAGACACATTTCCACAAAAACATGCCGACAAAGGTATACACAAAGGGAAGTGCACACTCAGACAGACAGACTCATTGGTTCTGTCTCAGCTCATGAGGTGGTTAGTGTGGTGTCCCATGTGTCGGACACATGGGTCATTACCCATCCGCTGGATCACTCTAAATCGCCGGGCACATTCTTCTGCAGACATGATTGTTTTAATGGTCGACAATAATATACAGACTGCAATGTAGAGCTGCCAATTGTGGGTGGAGGCATGTATTTTTCTTTGGTTAAGAGGAGAAGCCTGCTTGTTTCTTTCTCTCTGCTTTTATTATCAGTCTTGTCGATGTGTGTTTGTGTTTCAGCGTGTCTCCCAGGGGTCGCCCAGGCCGCATCTCCAGCCCAGCAGCAGTTAATGTTTATTGATCCACAGATGTAATAGTACATGTAAGCCTATTACTCCTGGAACATGTTTCTTTCTCCTAGTGCATTTGTGTATACTTTTTGGTCTGTGTGTGGATGTAGCTGCATGTGATCCACATGTGTCTATTACAGTTAAATATAACAGGAGAAGACTGGTATTATCTGTACAGCACATTTCATACAAAGTTGCTATACAAAGGGCTTAAAACAACAGGAATAAGGAGACCATAACAGTTATAGCAAGGTAACACAATGTCTTCTTCAATTTTCTATCTTTTTAAGAATTCCAAGGGAGTTTGCCATTCTAAAATCCAAGGGGAGGTTGTTACATAGTTCATGGCCATTAAAACATATCTCAGCCACTTGAACAACACCTTAAACAGCAGTGGAAAATATGAGAGGCAATGCAATTCAATGCAGCTGCTGATATATAGAGATGCAGAATCCAAAGAAATGGATTCAGCCCCCTCATCTTGTACTCTCTTAATCACTGAAATAAAATCATGTCGGGCTCTCAATTACACAAAATAATGCGGGTAATGGCTACAGAAAAAAACATCCACTTACAAACAATACTTTTGTTCTCAAGGCAAGATGATTACCCCAAAATCTAAATGTATGATATTGAGATGTTTTTTCTGACATCATCTTCAAGAAAGGTCAAACCCCGAAAATGAATTGATCCAAATCCTGATTCATCGCTGTGTGAAAAACTATTAGAAAATATAATTTATAACACTGTATATATTGAAATGTCCAGTACATAAACACAGTGGTGAATAGAGTATTCAGAGGTGTACTATCATATTGATTGTTTGTCTTTTTGACGTGTTGACACTGAGTTTAAAAATAATGTCATCAGCTTTAGGCTTAAACAGAAAAACAATAAATTAAATTAAATCTGTATTCAAACATCTGCAAATCATTTTAGAAAAAGCCCAAATTGTAATGTGATTTGAAATAATTTTTGAAGATGGTTATTTTTTACAGCGTGTATTGCCGGTGCTTGCAGTCCACACACAGCAGATGTACAACACACTCATTTCACAGTCACGGTCAAAGCACCACACATGAACACACACACACACACACACACACACACACACACACACACACACACACACACACACACACACACACACACACACACACACACACACACACACACACCACAGATGCAGGAAGAGCCAAGGCTGTGACTTTAATTATCACCTTGTCTCAGCTTAAATGAGGGTGCGAGGCTTAGCACTGTGTGTGTGTGTGTGTGTGTGTGTGTGTGTGTGTGTGTGTGTGTGTGTGTGTGTGTGTGTGTGTGTGTGTGTGTGTGTGTGTGTGTGTGTGTGTGTGTGTGTGAGAGAGAGGAAGAAAGAGAGAAATACAGAAAAAAATCCCTCATTAAATCACTTCTCTGTTCTGATTGTCTCCGTTTCGCTGCCTTTATTTGTCACATGATTGCAGGGTGGTCAGCTGCTGCTTCCATCCACCAGCTGACCCCAAACCTCCGACACAAACAGCATTATTTATTCTCTTCAGACGTTCTTTACCCAAAACTAGCAGTTTCCCTGACAAAACCCCTCAGTTCTTTCATTACACACGGAGTTATGGCTGCACAGTTAAATATAAATATACTGAAAAACACATTCCTTTGTTGGATGTGAAAGAGAATTTACAGCATGCATTTTATTACATTTTCCACCCAAATATGGGAGGGAAAAAAGGACATATGGTGGTGCGGGGCAGAGCAGATCTGTCATATCCCCTAAAGTGACATTCCAGCATCATGTGATGTATGATTTGATTACTATCACATATCTATGACATTTCACTAAACTGAAAATCAATGGAGAGGTGATTTCACACATAAATCATCTCAGCCTCTGTTATCTTCCCCTCTGTGTGACATTAGATGTAAAGAGAAGAAAAGATAGTACTGATAGTGGCTATAAAAGAGAAAAATAAAAAGGGATGAGAGTGGATTGAGATAAGACTGACATATGCAGAAGATGAACAGAGATTAGCACAACAGAAAAGGAGTATAATGCATATACAATGATTTTAAAAAGGGCGTGAATGTAAGAAATAAGTTATAAATTGTGAGAATTAGGATTATATATTTGAATTGAATAAAATGGCATTCAGTCAAGATTCAAAGGCTTTATTGTCATATGCACACTAGCTATAGAAATGCCAATGACAATATTACGTCCCAAGCGCCTACATCAATGCAACATTTATAAGACATAAAACAAATTAAAAAATAAAATAGTATTATTGCAAGAAGAAACAGAGTATAATACAATATAATAAAATAGTGCAGATTATGCTGCGAGACCAATATGCAAGTAATGCAAATAAAGTAAACTATATATGTCAGGAAAGAAAAGTAAACTAAGCTGAGAATTCTATTGCAGAGAATATTGTGACCAAGTAAATGCAGGCGTCTCTATAGATCTAAACAGAATAAGATAGCAAGAATAGAATGAACAATTAAACATTGTACAGTGAAATACAATTAAATACTGTTTATTATAGTGAATAAATAAATTGTAAGTTTCAAACAGATGAATGATTTAGGTTATGGAGGCACTTAACAGAGCTTAGGCGTTAAGAAGTCATTATAAGTAATAAAACTGTCCCTGAGTCAGTCACAGATGTGTTGGGGCTCTGAGCCCGCTGGTTCCTATGGGGGGGGGGGGGGGGGGGGGGGGAAGGGCTTCTGTAATCCCTTCACATGTGTCTGCAGCCTGGCACACATGTATGCACCAAAGAACACAGAAGAAAATCACACATGTGCAGCGGGATTCAACAACGTGGCATCTGTATTCAAACCTGTGGCTCCACAGTGATGCTAGCCATGAACACACCAAGCTGCTGAAGTGACCAGGAGAGGATGGGGGGGGGGGGCAGGATGATGTGCACAGACCTCATTTTAGACGCAGCAGCTGGCTAAGGTGTCTGGTGGGAGGGAGCACAGCCACTGCTTCAGTTCCTGTAGCTCGTGAAGGAGAACCATGCCCAGTCAATGTGCAAGGACAAAACAAAAGAAACATCTGTGCTGCTGGAGCCAGGATGCTTTATTTAAAGTGACAGTAACACCAGCACATTCTATCGCCAAATCAATGACGTGCAGAATATAAACTTAATAAAATGTATCTCTATGAATGTTCCAGGAGATGCTAGTGAACTTTGACCTGGCACATTTGTGCCTTCCACCAATAGCAAGCCGACCTCCAAGGACAGGTTCTGAAGTGGAGGATGCTAATGTAGCTTTTTGGCTATGTTGCAACATCACTCTTTATAAACTCCTTTCCACAAAAGACCAATATTTCACTAACTGACTGTTGGCTAGTAAAACTGTGTTCTCCTTTATCGAAATCTTTATATCGGAGTAAACTTTGCAGTTTGTTGAACAACATGCTAGGGGGGAGAACCAAGCCCCCAGGAAGAGCTCCAGATGTCGAAGCATGGTACTACAACTTCCGTGTCAGTCTGTGACATCATTGGGCCTAAAGAGAGCTTATCTTATAGCTTCCATTTTGCATAAGACATTTGTACATTTGCATTTATTTTTCAACTACCGAGCAAGAACATTACAATATCCCTTACTTAAATCGTTAGGTCGTAAAAGTAGTAAAACCAGCTTAAAGCCAAATCTAGAGTGAATTTCCCTCTCCATTTATACATACAGTGGGGCAAAAAAGTATTTAGTCAGCCACCAATTGTGCAAGTTCTCCCACTTAAAAAGATGAGAGAGGCCTGTCATTTTCATCCTAGGTACACTTCAACTATGAGAGACAGAATGGGGGAAAGAATCCAGGAAATCACATTGTAGGATTTTTAATGAATTCATTGGTAAATTCCTCGGTAAAATAAGTATTTGGTCACCTACAAACAAACAAGATTTCTGGCTCTCACAGACCTGTAACTTCTTCTTTAAGAGCCTCCTCTGTTCTCCACTTGTTAACTGTATTAATGGCACCTGTTTGAACTCGTTATCAGTATAAAAGACACCTGTCCACAACCTCAAACAGTCACACTCCAAACTCCACTATGGCCAAGACCAAAGAGCTGTCAAAGGACACCAGAAACAAAATTGTAGACCTGCACCAGGCTGGGAAGACTGAATCTGCAATAGGTAAGCAGCTTGGTGTGAAGAAATCAACTGTGGGAGCAATTATTAGAAAATGGAAGAAATACAAGACCACTGATAATGTCCCTCGATCTGGGGCTCCACGCAAGATCTCACCCCCGCAAAATCCCAGAACCACACGGGGGGACCTAGTCAATGACCTGCAGAGAGCTGGGACCAAAGTAACAAAGGCTACCATCAGTAACACACTACGCCGCCAGGGACTCAAATCCTGCAGTGCCAGACGTGTCCCCCTGCTTAAGCCAGTACATGTCCAGGCCCGTCTGAAGTTTGCTAGAGAGCATTTAGATGATCCAGAAGAGGATTGGGAGAATGTCATATGGTCAGATGAAACCAAAATAGAACTTTTTGGTAAAAACTCAACTAGCTGTGTTTGGAGGAGAAAGAATGCTGAGTTGCATCCAAAGAACACCATACCTACTGTGAAACATGGGGGTGGAAACATCATGCTTTGGGGCTGTTTTTCTGCAAAGGGACCAGGACGACTGATCCGTGTAAAGGAAAGAATGAATGGGGCCATGTATCGTGAGATTTTGAGTGACAACCTCCTTCCATCAGCAAGGGCATTGAAGATGAAACGTGGCTGGGTCTTTCAGCATGACAATGATCCCAAACACACCGCCCGGGCAACGAAGGAGTGGCTTCGTAAGAAGCATTTCAAGGTCCTGGAGTGGCCTAGCCAGTCTCCAGATCTCAACCTCATAGAAAATCTTTGGAGGGAGTTGAAAGTCCATGTTGACCAGTAACAGCCCCAAAACATCACTGCTCTAGAGGAGATCTGCATGGAGGAATGGGCCAAAATACCAGCAACAGTGTGTGAAAACCTTGTGAAGACTTACAGAAAACGTTTGACCTCTGTCATTGCCAACAAAGGGTATATAACAAAGTATTGAGATTATTTTTTGTTATTGACCAAATTCTTATTTTCCACCATCATTTGCAAAGAAATTCTTTAAAAATCAGACAATGTGATTTTCTGGATTTTTTTTCTCATTTTGTCTCTCATAGTTGAAGTGTACCTAGGATGAAAATTACAGGCCTCTCTCTTCTTTTTAAGTGGGAGAACTTGCACAATTGGTGCTAAATACTTTTTTGCCCCACTGTACATCTGAATAACTGCCAGGAGAAAGAAGGTACTGCAGTCTGTGAGCAGTCAACTAAATGTTGGCCCTTTTCTTAGCTCTGTCACTGTGCCTAAAGACACAACATGAAAACAACAGACGTTGAAGAGGTGGGTCTATGAAGCCAATATTAGCCTGTTTTTCCACACAGGCCTTTTCACTATGTTGATTGGATCTCTCCTCTGGACTGTTGGCTGTGTTAAGGCTTGATTGGCATATCCTGTTAGGATGGGTCATTGTATAAGCAACACATGTGTGGGCGGGTGAATACATTTTAACATCCCATCCGTAGTCCTTTCTCCCTATCCTTAATGTATATACTGTACATGTTTTACTTTGTTGACAGTTAGCGAAACTAGCTTCCTAACAGCCATAATACTCAACAGTTTTTTGTTTATTATGGCTAACATTCTCTTAACTAGGTCTAATTATACTAGTTAGCTTGCTAGGTAGAGTAGTAATAATTTGACTGGTTAACAATGAGGCCCTCAAGTAGTCAAACTTCCAAAACCAACTTTTCCGCAACTTTTTTAGCTGTGTAACATAAAATAAAAATGCTGTAAACAGTTCTTAATCAAGTCATTGAAAATAAAAGTATTTCTAACTTAAGCAGAACATGGATAAGGGTTAACCAAGACACCCATTACTGTATGGATATATCATTATCTTGCTCACATCTGAAGAACATATTGTCCAGCAGAGATGTGGAGAAGTCACAGCTCAAAAGTAAACATTTCAGTCAGCTTTTAACACTAGAACCGCCAGGGGTCGCTGTATACCTAAAACCGCCAACGGGTAAAATGTACCCGCTATTAGAATGCATTGATTTTCAAGGTACAATGTTCTTTTATTTATCATACTAGAACACAGGGTTAACAGTGAGTTTGGATCGCAGAGTGATGAAACGTATACCAATAGAATCTG
This sequence comes from Harpagifer antarcticus, assembly GCA_902827135.1. Lineage (NCBI taxonomy): Eukaryota > Metazoa > Chordata > Actinopteri > Perciformes > Harpagiferidae > Harpagifer > Harpagifer antarcticus. The sequence goes on along the minus strand of CADEHL010001005.1, from coordinate 23,501,807 downwards.
TGGACTCTCAGCTTTCATATAGTTTCTGAAGATAACATGAAGTATAAAATATTGCTACCGTGAGTTATGTGCAAAGTGTCTCTCTATCTATCTATCTATCTATCTATCTATCTATCTATCTATAACTATCCATCTATAACTATCTGTATATCTCTATCTATCGATCTATCTATCTATAAGGAACCGCAGTAAACAACAGGCGTTGCTATAGCAACAAGTCATGTTTATGTTTACGCGCGGCGAAAATCACTGCATTTAGGTAAATATTACCCGCTGGTGCTAATGGGTATAAATAGCAATTTGTCTGGCAATTTTTTCAATCTGACTTCATATTGACCATTTTTAACAACAGGGGGTGCAACATAACACACTTTCAGGAAAAGTCCCGGACTGGGAGAATTTAATATTGTAATGAAAAAAAGTAACTTACAATCAAGAAACAGCAGCGGGTAAAATGTACCCGTTGGCGGTTCTAGTGTTAAACTGCTGCGACAACAATAATGAAACGCGTGAATCATTCCGCCACTTCAAGCTCCGTGTCCTTTGGAAGTCAAATCATTAATTTCAGGAAGAACATGGTCACACTTCTCTGTATTTTCAGGCACTGACTTTTAGTATTTTCCAAAGACAGCAAATGTTTTGCCTTACTCCCCTCTCAAATGAGCAAACACACTCACACACACACACACACACACACACACACACACACACACACACATTCACTTGAAAATAAGCCCATAAAAAGAGGCACTGTGTGTTTCTCGGAACACAAAGGTCAGGTGTAATTTGCACAGCAGTGATACCTCCTCAATTAGCTGCTGATGATAATGAGCCCCCCCCCAGCAGTCACTGCCATGCACACGCAGAACATAGTTAACAGCGAGGTTGACAATGAACACACACACACACACACACACACACACACTCAGTCACACATTAACCAAGCAGAGCTGCAGATACACACACGACTATCTCTCACTCTGAGGGGGGAAGGAATACAGAGGTCAGTGTTGTGCTAAGTGTCAGTAGTCAATTTTACTTTGTTAGTTCCAGGTTTAATATGTGCAATAAGTTCATTTCAATAAGTTCTGCAATAAACATTGAACCAGTCCGGCCCTCGTCTAGTACGGATTTCTTTATTTTGGCCCACTGTGTATTTGAGTTTGACACCCCTGGTCTAGATGAACCTTTATTAGGGCTGCGCTTCACAAAATATTTTTCTAGACGGGCATTAGTGGTCCGTTTTTTGGGCTTCACAAATTGAATTCAGTTCCCGGCTGAAAAAGAACACTATGAGGAACATTAGGCACGTTGTGCTTCATAAGCATAATACAAAACTGTAGTAATAAGCCTTTAATATTTATATAAAATTGTACATGTGCAAAGCGCATGTGAGTCACAACCCGTTACTGACAATGCAAACGGCAGGAGCACTAAAATGATTCTAAATGTGTGTCGTAACAAGCAGCGAGCACACTGACAGAACATCTTGGTGATTTATTCGCGCAACACAGATTAACATAATTTACATCATCACCTTTCAAACATTCAGTATGCTCGTCGGCTACAAAGATTATGTGCATTAAGCCCTGATCATGGCATGAACAGAATTATTATATTTGTTAGGTCTGTACATTTAGGCGGAGTTTCTTGTTAAACAAATGTATCATGCAACAAATAAAGCAAAAATTGCTCAACTATACTTTTCTTGCCGACTAAGGTTTAGATCGACAATTTGAGGGCAGCCCTTATCATTATATTATATTGCATCATGAACAAATGCTAATGTTTAGTGCTTAAAGTTGGAGAATAAAGAAAACTGAGAAAGAGTTGAGTCATACAGAGCTGTGCAGACAGACAGGAAGATCAGTATGAGAGCTCTGCTAGAAACACATCAGCTAGCACCAGCTCAGCACATAGCCTTAATGTAAGGGATTTAGGAAGTAATCCTAATTCCCAAGAGGGTCTTGAATGATATACTTAATGCAAATATTATATACTGTACATATTGAGAAGAACATGTGAGAACCTTGAAATATATTTGACTCATCCTGTGCTCAGGAAGTTTGACTGATGGCTGTAGACATATACTGTATATTTGTATATGTATATTTAGTGTAACAGGTGTTGTCACAAGTATCAAATTAAGGAGACTAGATTATACTGCCAAGAGTTTAAAACCTGGTTCATTAGATATTGGATGAGGATATTCCAATCAGGAAGGTTGTCACTTTATATGTACACATGGATCACAGCTGCAGACTGATGGAGGCACCATCTAATGATGGTCTCACTGCCCCTAAATAGTCCCGTGGACAGTTGTTATGTAAACTCCAAAGAAATACAATCTAGCCTGTATGCAAAGAGTTCAACTTTAAGTGGTTAGTGGGGACAATGGTTTTTGGAATTGGTCAAGTATTAAGCGAGAACGCTGCAGCAGTGAAACAGGCTTCAATGCCATGCAGCGTCTTTGAGTTGTGAAAAGCGCTATATAAATCAAATGTATCTAAAATAGCAGGCCTCTCATCATTAGAGTGAAGAAGGGTTGGTAAATTCAAACTTGTTGAATTGTTTTCTGCGCTAATCTTTGTAAACTAAGCCAAACATTGTTGACCACTCTCAGTCAATATGTTGGCCTTTGACCTTTTTCATTTTATTGGACATGTTGCTTTATTTCTTATGTTTATATATCTTATTTTGTCTTTCAACCAGAAGGTTGTTGGTTCGGTCCCAGCTAGGGTGACCAGGTGTCCTGCTGTGTGCGGGACTGCACAGCATTTTGATCATCTGTCCCACACATTGAGCCGATGTCCCGCATTTGATTGACAGTCGTCCGTCTAAAACAAGGCTTATACACAAAGGTGTGTAGAAAACGAGAGGGCTATCACCATTAACTGTGTCAGATGTCAATCAATCAACAGAGAAATGCATTAATTTATGGGTGTAGTCGGTGGAGCGCGATTCCCAGAGAGTTGTTGTCAGATTTGCCAGATTTCTTTTTTAATTGCGCATTGAGGTGAATATGTTTTGAAGCTACCCTTCCCGAAACTCTCAAGAAACGCCTGGCCCATGAAGAACATATTGATCTATGTATACATATTTGTATATTTGTATTATTGAATTTTTGTATTCAGGATTGTTGGAAACGTTATTTCGATCTCTCTGTCTATACACAAACTGAAAAATGTACATTAAAGTTGACTCTGACTTTGATATTCCTCCTGAAACCAAAAGAGATGAGGTAACAGCAGCTAACGTTTAGCACACAGGTCAGCAGGCTGTGGCACTAAACTAGCTCCGGTCATTTTTTTCTGGTCATAATAATTTGTTATGTTAATTCCATTCAAAACTAATATAATTAATTCCTTCACTTGCTTAGTTTGTGCAAACATTAAACCAAAGTAAAGCGTTGTTATTCAAACAACATTTCACTATATATAATGTACTATGCAATTATAGGACTGTCCATTGTCCCTTAACCCATCATTAGAGTCCCATTAGTCCAAAACATGTCCAATTGGACGGAAAGCCCATTTGTCTGAAAGCCTGTCATCCCCATAATAAATAAAGAGTATTTTCCATTCATTTTTACCGAGCTGCGGTAAATCATCTCAGCTCACTGAGATATTTTCTATATGGACCGTTTACATAGGCTAGTTTGTGCCAGCAAGGTCACCTTTCCTGTATTGTACCATTGTTATCGTGTCACTTCTTCTCCAATACTCCATTATTCCTAATCAGATGGGATTATGGTAATAAGAGCATGATGTGGCTCAGATGAGAAAGGGGATACGTGTGCTAAATCCCCTACATAAGCCATACACCCGTTTTAGAGCTATTTGTTTATACACTTGTTCTTACCTTATGTTGCACAATGTGTATGGACAACACAAAGTGATTGGTTAAGTGCTTAAGTGAGTCTCTCATAATGTTCTTTATCTGACTGAGTAAACCATAGGAACATGCCATTACTGCCAGCCATATCAGATACAGGATTAGGTTCTCCCAACGCACATAGATGTGTATCACAGAAACCTGATAGGCATGCTATTCATGGTCTGGATACTCTTAGTCTCTCTCTTTCTTTCTCACAATGCACACACACACACACACACACACACACACACACACACACACACACACACACACACACACACACACACACACACACACACACACACACACACAAACAAATGGCTTGTATGCACTAAAGTTAATGTCAGGTTTTCATATTGGCAATAGTGGCACACTTCTAATATGCTATTGATATATTTTACAGACTGCAATACAGACAGTAGTTGTGACCTGTCCTACATGTGTCCTTACTCCACCCAATGCATGCTGGGATAAACTCCTGGCCCCCCTTTAACATGTGCAGATAAACTGGACTAATGTGAGGATGGTGGTTGTTTGGTTTTCTTATTTCTCATGGATGGCTGGTGTTACGTACATAAATACTTTTTTCTCATAGAATCCCCTCCACACAAACACTGTTTTTAAAAAGCAGGTTTTTTTCCTTATTTTGTAATAGCCTTGGGTTTGCTAAGTAGGCCTATATTGGGCAATAACATACAAACCTTATTTGTTGGACAAAGGTGACAATAAAAACTTTGGAACAGATAAAATACAACCCTGACAAAGAAACAACAGGGTGAAGTACACAAAGTCCTGGGAACAACAGTCTGTCACATTCACAGTGTGTCTCTAAGAACCCAATCAACAGTCCTCTGCACGTGAAGGCTGGACAGCTTTTAGTAAAACATACTTTGCTTCTATGCGGTTATCAAACGCCTAACAAAGTACCCTTTGTGTTTTTGTGTATGTTACATAAAGTCAAAAATCAGTTACATTATGGTTATCCAACTCATATCGACCACCCTGCAGCCCTTTTACGACTTCTGTTCTCTATTGTGGAGTGGACATTGAACTATTTCGTAAAGTGTCACTAGTTAGTTACTATATTATTAAATGAAAATAATTGGAAGACTCCACAACAGAACAATATGAAGCATTTTAGTCCAGTAATTGTTAATTCCTCTGTAGCAGCAATGCAATTTAGATCAAGGACGCTAACTGGGGCTAAAGCCCTGTCACAAATATGGGTAGCCCCGGTTCAGCCCCATCAGGTGTCATTTGGAATATACAGTGGTAAAAAAGTGACATACTGTAGGCTAATGCAACAGCTATCAATGTGTCTTTTAAACTCTCTGGACAAATAAGGCAAGGCAAGGCAAGTTTATTTATAGAGCACTTTTCAACACAAGGCAATTCAAAGTGCTTTACAACAAATGAAAGACATTAAGAAAATGGCATTTAAAATCAGTCATTAAAAAGAAAAGCTAATAAAATAAACATTAAAAGAAGAAATACAGAAAGAAAGAAAGTACCATCTATGTTGTTTCCACATTGGCCTACCTCTCAAAAGTTAATGAAAATGATAGTCGGAACAACTCCTCAATCCGTAATACACTTATCATTAGTCACATAACAGTATGTCGCACCACCGTCAGATATGCATCTATGCCCATTGCCAGCATACAGCGCAAAGTTTGCACTGAACCACAACAACAGATGCATCGTCGTTTTTTAAAACAACACTGGTGAGTCATTTATGTATTATAAATATTTCATGTGCAGTTAAATAGAAGGAAAGCTTAATGTATTGTTGCAGCGTCCATTTTCTATATTGATATTACTCATTCCGACCCAATACACCGTGTCTAATGCTGCTACCACTCAGCTAGGCTACGTTATATTACACTACTGATGGCCAATTATCAAAGCTGTATGACTGCACACTTTAAACGTTTTTTGGCCCTGGGTCTTTATGCTGCACAGACAGTACCATTATAAAAATACACACTCAAGGTTGTTGGCATGGTTACTGCTGACTAGACTCTTATGATAGATCTTATGATTAGTCACATCTTACATTAGCTTTCTGCACCAACCTCTCCCTCTTTCTCTCTGGGCAGGAAGTTATGGGCAAGGCTGAGTTGATAAGGGCAACATGTCCCCAAGCCTAAAAGAAGAAAAAAAGTCCTGTCATGTAATTTACCATCTGTCCCTCTCTGGGTCACACCAACGACCCACTCTGCATCCATCCTCAGTGTTTCCGAGGCCCAGGGATCAGGCCTTCCTCTGTTCCTGATGAATCACACTGATTCCCTTTCCATCTTTTAGTCCCTGGAGATCCTCAACTCCCCAAGCCTGTGTCACCACATTCCTCCCTCCTTTCTCCCCCTATTACCAATCTCCTTTCTCTCCTCCTCATCTACCCCTTTTCTTACTGCCCTCCTCCCTCCACCTCCTCCTTTCCCCAGGGTTCGGCAGGGTTGGCATCCACCCAGAGTCCCTCCATTTCCTCCACATCTGATATAATCAGGACAGAAAAGAGCTAAGAACATTATTTTCCCATGATTCTTAAGTGGCACCAGGGGCACTCTGGGTCGGCTGGCTGGTTGGCCAACTGGCCAACTGGCTGGATAGACTGGTCGACCATGAATAGAGAGACCTGAAGCGCATATCTTAGCCGGATTAGCCGGCTGCTTCCCCCTCTATGCTTGCACCAAAACACTTATCTGTGATTGTAGAAATGTACAATGTCATATGTATGAAATGAAAGAAGAAATATGCTTAATGTAACGCATCTTATCCATACAAAACAGCAATGCCTGCTTTTTATTTCTGTCCTTTTTTGGCTTTTGTTTAAGTGGACACGTACCGTAATGGTTGAAACATTTTAGCCAACTGTAGGCTGATTGACACTTTAACGTCAGTCATACGTCTGCTCACAGTCTTTTTCCAGTTTGTATCGAAGGTGTTGTCTGTAGTTGTGGTTCAGGGCAGGCCAGGGAAGTTTTTTCACACCTAATTGATTAAAAAAGAAAGTGTATTCTTGGCCTTATATGAAAACAGCGTATAGACACAAGCAGCACTTCGGTACTGCCTAGCAAGTGATGGCCTCGCCCACTTTCCCCTAAATAAAGAATTGGCGGCAAGCGGAAGTATATACTTTTACCATGACTAAAGATGCTGTGTACTATAATGTCAATCAACAGAAAGAGCCAAAGTTTAGATTTTCTATACTCATACTTAGAAGAAAGGACAAATAAAAGAAAATGGTCAGGCCATCCACAAAGAGGACGGAGATATATAATACAGACATAATGAATGGAACCCCGTCAGTCCAATACGTGTACGTCTATGAGAACACTTCCTAAGAGCTACATTACAATGCTAATGAGGTTAACGTCAATGATCAAAGTAAACAAATGAAAGGGAATAGTAAATGGTGTGACTGTTGATGCTTCATTAAAATATGAATCATTGAAAAGCTAAAGAAATACCCGTTGACATGACGTCAGGAAGAGTTCAACAAAGCTTTTTAACTGTCCATATACTTTGAGCCAGATATAATGGATGCTATCACTGTTGCAGGGTAGTAGGATTCAATGTCTTCTCTCTATGATGACCAGTCACAAGGTGCCATTTGACCACACGGGATGAGCATTGATCTGTCATAGGTCTATTGTCTTATGACAGGGTCATAGGTCAGCTATCAAGCAAGTAATTATTGTAGCTGTATAAAAGCAGACTGTTCAGTTGAGTAGTTTCACTTCTACTGTAGACATTTGCTTTCTGTATGCTGTGTGCCTCTTTTGCAAAAGATGATGAAAGACTCAGAATGACAACTCTTTGACCAGATTCTTGATGAATTTCCGCCACAGTACTCAGTGACCCACTCTGTTGTCTAGTGCATTTAAGACCCTCCTCTGTTGTGGTCTTTACTTCCTGCCGCGCCCCGCCGCGCGCGCAGTGCTCCGATGCTACGCTCAACCTTTGCCTCCCGTCCTCGTCTGTCTGACAGTTTTGTTGTACTCAGAGACATGGGAGCATTAGACGGAAATACCAGCTAGCCGTGTTCCCATGACAACGGGAGACTGTTAGTGTCAGGCAGGATCAGTATCTACCTCGGGGCAGGGATCTAAAGAGGACCTCCTCCATTGCTCCTTCCCCACTGCCCCCCTTCTGTTTGCCCCCCGAAGAAATCTGCCCTCCCTCTGTCCCTTCTTTCTCTCGGCCTGTCTCACTCCCTGCCACTGACAGACCCTGCTCAAAGAGAGGAGCATTTTGGATTTCTCCTTTCACAATTACATTTAATAGCTTTATTAGCATGACCATAATGACATACAGTATTGCCAAATCCTTGTACAATTGCGACATTTATGCATACATATATATTTGAAATGTATTGATAAGTTCATTAACATTTGGAACAAATGCAAGGAAAACAAGAAGTCTAGTTTTTTAACATGAAATGATAGAAACACACAGGGATGGAAGACGGGGGGCTAGGATGGCACTGGCCCAGGGCATCAGCCTCATTGACAGCAGGGACAGAAGATGTGCCAGGTTCTGCTCGCCGTAGTGACTGAAAATAAACCCTGTTCTTTTTTCAGAGCTGCACTGCATGTGTGCTCACATGCAGTTGTATGTTGGAAGAGATCTACAGAACTCTACAACTGGTCTGAGCCAGTTGTAGAATCCGGACCTCCTTCTCAACACTTTAATTTTAAATTATTTCGTAGCAGTTCAATTCTACCAGGTTCAGAAGAAGTTGCTGGAGGCAGAGAGTATGATGCAAAATAACCTTATTTCGTAAAAGACAGAAAACACTGTCAGAGCGGACCCCGGAATCATACTGTTGACAAACATTATATTACCATTTCTATAGCTAAAGCCTCCTTGTTTCTTATTGGTAACCTAGGTAAAGGACGATAACCCTATTAATGACAGAGAATAAGAAACATATTTTACCTGAACCTACTAAAAGAGGCTTTTCATTTAACCTTGACACTCTTAATTCCACAGTTTGTGAGGCCTTGCTTTTTTTAACCTAGTTCACACACACCATGCTCTTGCAGTAAATACCATAATGATCCCATTCTGATTACGTTACAATTACATTGTACAACATTATATATTCATGCAACATATCTTACTACAAGTATTTGATTTTGTGTGGATTCATGTTGCACTGAATGTGTGTGTATTCTGATACATAGGAACAGGACGAAGAAGGGTGCAGAGTGACTGCATGGTGTGTGTTGGGCGTGTGTGTTGGGGGTTGGGGGGGGGGTCTCAGGAGGCTGGAGATGAGCCACTGACTGTCTGGGCTCCGGGCCAGGACCAAACCATTCACTTATGATGTACACAGACTGTACAACAGAGGGGATTAGCACACAGTGCTTGCAATATAAATATAAATGATATTATTTCCATGTTATTTTCTTTTGCAAAGGTATGAGCAGGATTATACAATTGAAAAATGATTTTGGAAGGAAACTGTATTTGTAAAACATTGCTTTGCATTGTCTTCATAAAAAAGGTACCAGGAAGAGAAAAAAATTACATTTCACAATAATTCCCTTTATCGGAAGTTGGCAAATGTACGTTTTCACAAAGCCCGGATGCAGCTTTCTAATCCCCATTCTTCTGACAATAAGCGGAGAACAGCATGATTAAGTGAATTAAGGCTAGGCCCGGCTCTGGCAGACAGCACAGACATTTTGTCAGTAGGGAGAAAGGGAGTTCCTGGCAACATCAAAAACTACAACAGATCTTGCTGCTTCTCTCTGCTGTTGTGTTGTCTGGTTCCAGATCGAATGCACGTTGGGAGTCTGGATCGTTAACATATTTCCTTTTAATTATATCAATCAAATGAGGGAAGCACTGGCTCCCAGAGTGGGGATGTGATCACTCATTTAGTATGTTTTGAGTTCCAGACAGATGTCGTGCTGTGAAGATATTTGTGAGCATGTCCTCACAGGCCTTGATGGATGTGTGTGCTCCCAGTGCCTGGTCCCCATGTTTACTTATTAAGCGGCACCGCACACACTGAATTCATAAAGTGCTGAGGTATTACAGGAGTTCCTCTGAAGCCTCAAGGGCACTGTTCTGGATGACTATTATTATGGCCAATTGGGTGAAACCTTGCCAATTGAAAAAAGTTCAAAATATATTCATAGAGAACAAGTCAAAATCCACTTTTATCAGTCGTCAAATCAAAGCCAGCCAGTCTCAAAAGCCTTTCAGACAAGTTAATCATAAGTCAAGTAATTCGACACTCTGTACATCCAAACTAAATCCTGAGTCTTTCAAGATAAAATATGGTAGAAAAGGAAAGTAAAAAAAACAACCTACTTGACCCTTCTGATGTAAAACACCCCAGACCTGTGTCACTACATAGAGAGGATCCTGACTGGCTGCATCATGGCCTGGTACGGCAGCTGCACCGCCCTCAATCGTAAGGCTTTACAGAGGGTGGTGAAAACTGCACAGAACAGGACGGAGCTGCAATCCATGGAGGACCTCTACTTCCAGCGGCTCAAGAAGAAATCCCTCCGGATTATAAAAGACCCCCATCACCCCAGCCACATCCTGTTCAGTCTGCTGCCGTCTGGCAGGCGGGTACCACATCATCCGGACTAAAACCACCAGACTCAGGGACAGTTTCATCCCACAGGCAATAAGACTGTTAAACATTTGAACTGTTGAAGCAAAATCTGTTAAACACCTGAACAGTTGAAACAACATCCCTAATATTCATCTGGCTGCTACTTAACAATTATTTAAAAAATATTTATCTATTATCTATCTATTCAATAACTTTCATATAGACTCTTATTGTACTATTTCAATATTTCATTTTTTAAAAACTTTTTTCTTTTTGTATTACTATTTACTTGCACTATATTTTTTCTGTTTATCTGTGTTTTGTGTTGCACTGTTGGAGAAGCCTGTGACACAAGATTTTCATCGGCATAACTACAATGTAGCTATGTTCGAAGGACTAAATAAAGAACCTAACCTAACTTCTTCAATGTCTTTCTTAAACACTTGAGCATGCAGTCTTTAACAACTCTCTCTTTACCTTCGTTATACAACCTTCTTGACTTGCATCGGTCTGGTTCGTTCATCTCTTCTTGTCTGGCGAACATCTCTCAGTGAATGTCTGCACACCACTTGAAGCTCAATATTAAAGGTCACCTATCATGCAAAATCCACTTTTTCATATATTGTCCCCTCTGTGTAAAGAGATTCTGAGAGTTTCAGGAACAAAAGATTGGCTCTCTTTTTGTCCTGATCCATTTATATTAAAGCCTGTCTGAAAATGAGCTGATCAGATTTTGGCCACTTTATCATGTCATAACGATTTGTGTAACCATCAGTCAATAAACCAACCAAGGTAACACCCCCCTCCCCCCTTTTTAACCACATCTCTCTCAGAGGGGCGTGGGGAGGGGCTCCTTACTTTCATCTAAACTTTAAAGTAACAGGCAGAGAATCAGCACTGAAACAGAGGGGTTTATGTGATGCTACTATGATCTGTTTGGTATTTTGAGCAAAACACTTCAGAGACATGTTTTGTATATATCTGTGACTTATAATAATTTGATGAAAAACAGTATAATAGGGTACCTTTAAGTCAGAACTGCTCTTCCTTAAAGAGCCTGTGACAGCATCCCAACAACTGTTGTGCAATGAAATATTGGGCTACTAGTCATCTCGAACCGTCAGTTTAAAAAAGAAGGTGCGATACCGTTCCGATAAATATCAATAATTTTGAACATCGCTGGGAAATTCCTTCGACTCATTTTGAAGTTTTGGGGGAAGCCGGAAGTGACGTCAATGCGGGAACGCTTCACTGTGCGGCGAGAGAGCTAAACACGGACAAAGTGTGTTGTCATGCGTAGAAACGGTGAATTACTGAGTTTAGGCACGTTAATAACGTTTTAATGAAGTTGACTACAGTATATTCATATTTGTCAGTGCGTTCATGTCAATTCGGCGAACATAAACATAAATGATCGTGGTGAAGATGATGATTAAATTAGGATTAAAAATCGGTAGTGAGAGCTGCTGAATTTCCTCCCGTAGGATGTGATATAAAAACAAATCGATTATTTGTGTAGTTGTAAACTCAAGTGGATGAAACTACATTTATTAGTGCTTTCATGTCAATTCGGCGAACATATGATACATTAAATGATCGTGAGGATGATGATTAAAAATCGTTTGTTTGAGCCGGTCTGCATTTCCTGATGAAAAAACAAACCGATGCTTTTTGTAGTTGTAGTACACCAACATGGATTAAACGTGTGTTTTTTTTTACCACAATGTTGGGGAAATTAATAGATAAAATGCACGGATTATTATTATTATTATTCCCACTTCGACAGGACTCGTCGGCGAGCGTCTGGTGGCCGGGCTTGCCACGGAGCCCGGCCGGGCCCAGCCCGAAAAGGCAACGTGGGCAACACCTCCGCTTCTCCGTCCCGCGGGCCCACCACCTACGGGAAACAGCGATGGGGTCGGGTGCGCTACCAGAAGGGTGGCAGTGAAAGTGGAGGGTCTCGACGGACCAGACCCGGGCGACAGAAGCTAGCTTTGGGGACGTGGAACGTCACCTCTCTGGGGGGGAAGGAGCCGGAGCTTGTCCGGGAGGTGGAGCGTTACCAGTTGGATCTGGTTGGGCTCACCTCTACGCACAGCGTCGGCTCTGGAACCTTACTTCTGGATAGGGGTTGGACTCTATTCTTCTCCGGAGATGCTCAAGGTGTGAGGCGCTGGGCGGGTGTGGGGATACTCACAAGTCCCCGGTTGGGTGCTTCGTTATTGGAGTTTACCCCAGTGGACGAGAGGGTCGCCTCCCTACGCCTGCGGGTTATGGGGGGGAAAACTCTGACTGTTGTGTGTGCTTATGCACCCAACAGCAGTTCAGAGTATACGGCCTTCTTGGAGACCCTGGAAAGAGTCCTGTATGGGGCTCCTGAAGGGGACTCTTTAGTCTTGCTGCGTAGTCATGGGGGAGGGTGTCTGCAGTTCGGTGGACTAAGGATTGCACCACTGCTTTTTGCAGATGATGTGGTTCTGATGGCTTCATCGGTCTGCAACCTTCAGCACTCACTGGATCGGTTCGCAACCGAGTGTGAAGCGGCTGGGATGAGGATCAGCACCTCCAAATCTGAGGCCATGGTTCTCAGCAGGAAACCGATAGACTGTCCACTCCAAGTAGGGAATGAGTCCTTACCCCAAGTGAAGGAGTTCAAGTATCTCGGGGTTTTGTTCTCGAGTGAGGGAACAATGGAGCGTGAGATGGGCCGGAGAATCGGAGCAGCGGGAGCGGTACTGCAGTCGCTTTACCGCACCGTTGTGACGAAAAGGGAGCTGAGCCAGAAGGTAAAGCTCTCTGTCTACCGGGCCATTTTCGTTCCTACCCTCACCTATGGTCATGAAGGATGGGTCATGACCAAAAGAACGAGATCGCGGATACAAACGGCCGAGATGGGTTTTCTCCGCAGGGTGGCTGGTGTCTCCCTTAGGGATAAGGTGAGAAGTTCGGTCATCCGGGAGGGACTCGGAGTTGAGCCGCTCCTCCTTCGCGTCGAAAGGAGCCAGTTGAGGTGGTTCGGTCACCTAGTTAGGATGCCACCTGGGCGCCTCCCTAGGGAGGTGTTCCAGGCACGTCCAGCTGGGAAGAGACCAAGGGGTAGACCTAGGACCAGGTGGAGGGATTATATCTCTTCGCTGGCCTGGGAGCGCCTTGGGATCCCCCAGTCAGAGCTGGTTGATGTCGCCAGGGAAAAGGAAGTTTGGGGCTCTCTGCTGTAACTGCTACCCCCGCGACCCGACCACGGATAAGCGGAAGAAGATGGATGGATGGATGGATTATTCCCACTCCGATCGGGACACTAGGTCCACCGTTTCCCCGCAGCGAGGCTCCCCCCGTTGACAGTTTACGTGGGCTGGGTGCAGTGGCGGACTGGCCATCGGGACGAATCCCGATGGGCCGGTACCGAAGTGGGCCGGTCGGATAAGTCACTAGCACATCCCCCATAGGCGGCGCGTGAGGCTCAGGTTTGGGAAAGCTAAATCACTTTTTTTACCTGACGCTGCCCGACTCTATAGAAAAGAGATCAACTCAGTGTGCGGAGTTTAAATCTCTCAAGTCATATTACAGGATAAAGGAAATACAGTTTAAACTGCCATATGCAGAGAAGACGCCGACGTGTCGCACTTATCATTCATATTACATCAATCAGATCATCGATCATATAATATATCATATATTTCCTTATCTGAGTCAGCTTCTCCAGCCGTGCAACACTTACAGTGTCACATACTGTATGCAGAAGTATTATTTTAAGCAACACATTATGTTGACGAAACACTCAAGTCAAATGTAATTAAAGTCAGATGCACTCGTGTCTTAGATGGGGCAGTGATAGCATAAAACTATACGCTTTCAAACACTCGGTAGGCCTAGTTATTTTTTAACCAGTTGTTCTGTACTCACCTTGCAAGTGCAACTCTGTGGTTTGTATCCTGGATTATATGTTTAAGTCATGGATGTTTAAAGCTCATATTTGTCTAATATTAGTTTACTTTTCATTAATGAAGTATGACGCTGCGCTGTCAGTACACTTGTCCCTGTTTGTGATTGGTCAAATGTAGCTAACCCCGCCCCTTTCACGTGAACGCGCTCTCAGCTGGTGAGAGAAACCCTGGCTTGATTTACCGAGTTGATAACCAATATGTAGGACCGCTTATGTCACAAACGAGCTGATGACCAAAATGCAGAACACAGGAAACCAGAGATAGTCGGTAACCAGCTTTATTGAAGGCAATAGGCTGGTAGGAGACAAAACGGCAGATAGTAGGCAAAGGGCTGGTCGGGGACAGGCGAGGGTTCCAGGAGAAAGCAGGACGGCAGTCGCAGGTACAGAACGGGTCAGGGAGCAGGCGAGGCAGGCTGGTCAGGGACAGGCAGGGTCGAAACCGGGAGAGCAATCTGAAGGGTAATGCGGGAAAGACTGGCATGCTGCAAAGTACGATCTGGCACTGAGGTGAAAGTGAAGTGGGCCTAAATACTAATGGAGCTGATGGGTGTAACAGAGTGAGAGAGAGACAGGGTGTGACTACCAGGTGACTAAGGAATGTTAATGCAGAAAATAGGTGAGTGAGAAAGCAGACTGTGACAGAACCCCCCCCCCCCTTAATGGACGGCTCCAGACGTCTAAGAAAATTCTAGGAGAGAGAGAAGTATCAAGAAAAACCCTACAGACACAGGGTGGAAGGTGGAGGTATGGGAAAGGTCAGTACTCATCTGAGAATGCTCTCTCGGCCTCTCCCTCCTGGAAATCCTCGTCCTCCTCGACTGATGACGCTTCCCCCTCCTCCTCGACGAAGCCTCTGATCTGTCGCGGACGAGTGCCCCCTTGCTTAACGCCTGGTTGAGCGTGGGTCCTAGAAGGCTGCTGCGGGTAACGCAGGTGGAAGTCTCGGATGAGTTGAGGGTTGAGGATATGACGAGAAGGAATCCACTGCCTTTCCTCAGGACCATAGCCCTCCCAGTCCACCAAATATTGAACCCCTCTTCCTCTGCGACGGGAACGGAGTAGACGACGAAGGGTGTAGGTAGGACCCCCATCGATCATCCTAGGGGGTGGTGGTGGAGGAGCGGCGGAAATCATAGGACTCTCCCGGACAGGTTTAATCCTAGAAACATGGAAGGTGGGATGGATCTTCATGTTCCGGGGCAAACTCAGTCGAACTGCTGCAGGATTAATGACCTTGACAATCTTGAAGGGTCCAATAAACCTGGGCGCTAACTTCTTAGACTCCACCCGAAGGGGAATGTTCTGAGTGGAAAGCCACACCCTCTGGCCTACCTGGTACACAGGTGCCTTGGTGCGTCGGCGGTTCGCTGATGTGGCGTACCGGTTAGCAGACTGAAGCAGAGTTGTTCGAGCCTGCCTCCAAGTCCTCCGACAACGTCTGATGAAAGCCTGGACAGACGGACAGGTAACCTCCTTCTCCAATGCAGAGAACAATGGGGGTTGAAAACCGTATGCACACTGAAAAGGGGAAAGACCAGTAGCGGAACTGATGGGGGTGCTGTGGGCATACTCCACCCACAGGAGTTGTTTTGACCAGGTCGTGGGATGATCGGAAGCCATGCAGCGGAGAGTGGTCTCCATCTCCTGATTCTTCCGTTCGGTCTGGCCATTGGCCTGTGGGTGGAAACCGGAGGTGAGACTGACCGTCGCCCCGATCAGTTCACAAAACTCCCTCCAAAACACAGAGGTGAATTGGGGCCCCCGGTCGGAAACCACATCAGTCGCCAGTCCGTGAATGCGAAAAACGTGGAGAAGAATCAGTTCTGCCGTCTCCTTAGCTGACGGGATCTTAGGCAGCGGTACGAAATGAGCCATCTTACTAAACCGATCTACCACCATCAAGATGGCAGTATGTCCGTGGGACGGTGGTAGACCAGTCACAAAGTCCAATGAAATATGTGACCAAGGGCGACGTGGGACCGGTAATGGATGAAGGAGGCCAGCTGGCGCTTGGTGAGATGGTTTGTGCCGATTGCACACAGGACAGGCGTTCACAAACTCCCGGGTGTCAGCCTCCAGCGTGGCCCACCAGAACCGTTGTAGGACCATCCCTCTGGTACGTTGAATTCCAGGGTGGCAGGAAAGTCTGGAGCTATGAGCCCACTGAAGCACCTCAGCCCTCAAAACCTGAGGCACAAACAAGCGGTTAAGAGGACAAGAACTAGGACCGGGTTGGTCCACCAAAGCGGTCTTAACCCTCTCCTCAATCTCCCAAGCGAGGACACCGATCACTCGAGGAGCAGGAAGAATAGTGTCCGGAATACCCCAGGTGTCTCTCTCCCTCCCGAACTGCCGGGATAAAGCGTCGGCCTTCACGTTGCGGGAGCCCGGGCGGTAGGAGGGGAAAAAATTAAACCGGGTGAAAAATAACGACCACCTGGCTTGCCGAGAATTCAGTCTCTGTGCCGACCTGATGTATTCCAGGTTCTTATGGTCGGTCCATACCTGAAATGGTTGTTCTGTCCCCTCAAGCCAGTGTCGCCACTCCTCCAATGCCAACTTGACTGCTAGAAGCTCCCGATTCCCCACGTCATAGTTTCTCTCCACCTGACTCAATCTCCTCGAAAAGAAAGCACAGGGGTGGAGCTTCTGGTTCTCCCCAGAACGTTGCGACAGGATGGCCCCCACCCCTACGTCAGAAGCATCCACCTCCACCACCAACTGACCAGCGGGGTCTGATACTTGCAGGATAGGAGCCGACGTAAACCGGCCCTTGAGGTCCTGAAAAGCCTCCTCGGCTGCAGGGGACCATCGGAACTTCACCTTGGACGAGGTCAGGGTGGTGAGCGGGGCGGCCACGGTGCTGTAGCCACGGATGAACCGTCTGTAAAAGTTGGCGAATCCCAGGAAACGCTGCAGCTCCTTCCGGGAATCAGGGACCCGCCACGAGGTAACTGCTGAAACCTTAGAAGGATCCATCTCCACACTTCCTTGACCCACGATGTAGCCAAGAAAGGCGACCGAAGAAGTGTGAAACTCGCACTTCTCCGTCTTGACGAACAGCGAGTTCTCCAGAAGTCTCTGGAGGACTGTCTGGACATGATGGACGTGTTCTTTGAGGTTCTTTGAAAAAATCAAAATGTCGTCCAGATAAACAAAAACATAACGATCCAACATGTCCCGGAGTACGTCGTTCACCAACGCCTGGAAAACTGCAGGGGCGTTGGTAAGTCCAAATGGCATCACCAGGTACTCGTAATGTCCCGAAGAGGTGTTGAAGGCGGTCTTCCATTCGTCCCCCTCCCGGATTCGTACCAGGTGATAAGCGTTTCGTAGATCCAGCTTAGTGAAGATTGTAGCCCCCTGTAATAACTCGAATGCTGACGAGATGAGTGGCAAGGGATAACGATTCTTCACCGTGACATCGTTCAGACCCCGATAGTCAATGCAGGGTCTCAGGGTCTTGTCCTTCTTCACCACAAAAAAAACCCCTGCTCCTGCGGGTGATGTGGAAGGCCGAATAATTCCTGCAGCCAGAGAGTCATTGACGTAAGTCTCCATGGACTTCCTCTCCGGTGCCGAAAGCGAGTACAACCGGGCCTTGGGTGGGACTGCGCCTGGATGTAGCTCAATGGCGCAGTCATAGGGCCGATGAGGTGGGAGAGATGTCGCCTTAGCCTTGCTAAAAACCTCCTTAAAGTCCAAATATTCAGCCGGAACCCCTGTGACATCCGGAACCAGGTTCATATCCACAGGTAGTTGAGGTGCGGCGGCCTGCTTGAGGCAAACCTGATGACAGGAGGAACTCCAACCTAGGATGGACCCAGTTGCCCAGTCAATGTTCGGGTTGTGGTGGCGGAGCCACGGATAACCCACAATCAGAGGGATTTGGGGGGACCGTAGCACATGAAACTGGATTGTCTCATGGTGGTTCCCCGACATGAGCATATGGACCGGTGTCGTCTGGTGTGTCACCGTTCCCAGCAGGTGACCATCCAAAGCATTAGCCGGTACCGGCTGGAGCAGCCAAACCTGTTGGATGCCCAGCTGTAGTGCGAGCTCCTCGTCAATGATGCTAACATCTGATCCGGAGTCGATAAAAACAGCCAGAGCCTGAGATTTGCCTGTCAGGAGGAGTCGAGCATTGCACAAGGGACTTAGATTGGGAATCAACTCAGAGGTTTGGCCCACCAGTATACTCCCCATTACTGATGAGCTCTGTCCTTTTACCGGACAACGGGAAACCATTTGTCCAGCCTGACCACAGTAAAGGCAACGATTACCTCTTCGACGTAATTCCCTCTCCTCAGAGGTAAGACTGGTACGACCCACTTGCATGGGCTCGACCTCGTACCGTGAGTCAGAGTAGGAATGGGAATTCTCCGCCGAAACCGGAATCGAAATCTCCCGGAAACCGGAAGTTGTGTTACCCGAAGAGGAGAGCAACAGACGCGAGCGGCGGGCCGCTGCTCGCGTCTGTTGCTCTCCTCTCCGGGTCTAGATTTGTCTGTCAATCCGAGAGGTGAGCTCAATCAACCCATCCAAGGAAGCAGGGAGATCATAGGAAACCAGCTCATCTCTCATATAATCCGCTAATCCTCTCAGATATGCGTCACACTGTGCCGGCTCGTTCCAGCTGCTGCGGCGGCTGCTGGTGCGGAAGTCAATAACGTAATCCACCACCGTGCCGGAACCCTGGCTCAAATTTAGCAGACCTCCAGCAGCGTCGGGACCCAGACGAACGGAACCGAACACCTTCCGCATATCCGCGGAAAATGCAGCAAAAGAGGCGCAGGCTGGAGTCTGCTGCTCCCACTCTGCAGTTCCCCATAAACGGGCTCTCCCCGTCAGATGATTAACGGTGAAAGCTACATGAGCCGCCTCGGAGGCGAAGGTGTGTGGCTGCAGTGAAAACAATATGGAACAGTTTGTGAGAAAAGGACTGCATCCCTCCGGCTCACCAGCGTAGCGTTCCAGCGTTCCCACAAGAGGCTCCGGAGCGTATCCCGTCGACCCAGGGGCTGGAGCGAGCATCGGAGCTGCGGGCGGAGGGACGGTAGCAGCCATGGTAGCGGCTAGCTGTTGTACGGTGGCGGCCATCTGTTGCATCTGTGAGGTAAGGTAAGCCAGCGTTTGTCCCTGGGTTGAGGTTGCCTGGTGGGTCTCGGTAGCTAAGGTAGCTATCGTGACCTCCTGTCTTTGGATGGCATCCTTAATCCTCTCAAAGCGGTCTCTAGGAGACCCGGTATTTGCTTGGTCCATTTCTGGCCAGATCGTTCTGTCACAAACGAGCTGAGGACCAAAATGCAGAACACGGGAAACCAGAGATAGTCGGTAACCAGCTTTATTGGAGGCAATAGGCTGGTTGGAGACAAAACGGCAGATAGTAGGCAAAGGGCTGGTCGGGGACAGGCGAGGGTTCCAGGAGAAAGCAGGACGGGAGTCGCAGGTACAGAACGGGTCAGGGAGCAGGCGAGGCAGGCTGGTCAGGGACAGGCAGGGTCGAAACCGGGAGAGCAATCTGAAGGGTAATGCGGGAAAGACTGGCATGCTGCAAAGTACAATCTGGCACTGAGGTGAAAGTGAAGTGGGCCTAAATACTAATGGAGCTGATGGGTGTAACATAGTGAGAGAGAGACAGGGTGTGACTACCAGGTGACTAAGGAATGTTAATGCAGAAAATAGGTGAGTGAGAAAGCAGACTGTGACAGCTTAGCGAGATCTCGTTTGTTAGTTTGTTGTTGTTAGTTTGTTTGTTACTCAAACATATCCAGGGTATGTTGAACTGGCTTCATAGTACAGGGCACAGGTGGCTAGCAGCGCTAATGTCAAAGACACAGACATTATACATTATATTTGTATTTTACCAGGATGCAGTGACACAAATATTTGGGAAGGCTTAGCCTTCCCTAGCCTACAGCACCCGCCGCCCCTGACATCCCCCACTCCCCCCGTTGATAATTTACTAGCGGTACCGAAGTGGGCCGGTCGAGAGTCCCGGGATGATTTTTAGTCCCATTCCACCACTGGCTACATGACCATATGATCGCCTATATTGACGCACCTAATTCCTAAACTTCTAACAGATACAAACCGATCCTTCAGCCTCATATGAGCTCTCAGACACGTTCAAAATTAAACTGTCATCGCTGTCTGAGCTTGCTGCTGTGTGCACCATCGTGCGTTTACATCCATTGCTGAGATCCTGAACGGTGCAGCTGGAGCGCTGTGCCCGCAATGACGTCACACGTAATTTGGCGGGACTTGAAGAATCCCCGAGAAGATCCAGAAAATGGTCAACATTGAAGGGCAGATTAATGGTTATCAAAGTACAAATATCCAAAATCAGTTCAGTAACGGTTTTCAAGGGGACAATATTTACTCAAATTGATGGGTTTGGATGATGGGGGAAACTCGTGTCACAGGCTCTTTAAGGGTAAATAGTTTTTGACCTTTCTATTAACATCGCCACTTCTGCAAGGACTCTGGGTCTAAAACTAGACGACCAACTGTCCTTCAGTAACATCACTGCTACATCCCGCACACTCAGTATTTCTTTTTTACCAGCTGTTCTGTATTCACCTTGCAGGTGCAACTATGTGGCTTTTATCCTTTTATGTTTGAAGTTGAACTTCTTCATATTTGTCTAACATGATAGTTTACTTTTCATTAATGAAGTATGATGCTGCACTGTCAGTACGCTTGTCCATGTGCACTCTCAGAGAAACCCTGGGTTGATTTACCGAGTTGATAACCAGCGTCGTAGGACCGTTTAACGAGATTGCGCTTGTTCGGGTTAGTTTAGCCAGATAACTCAAACATACAGGGTCTGTTGAACTGGCTTCGTAGTACAGGGCACAGGTGACTTATTCTCATACTGACCCAGAAGCTAACACAGGTTTTGGTCCAGGCTCTTGTCATCTCACACCTTGACTACTGCAACTCCCTCCTGGCTGCAGCTAATTCAGAATGCAACAGCTTGACTGGTTTTCAATCTACCTAAATTCTCACATTAAACTTAACTGCTCCTCTGCTCACATCACTGGCTTCTATTGGCACTTAAAGTGTTTGCCCATTTAAAACTAATGCACCAGCACTTACAATGGTTTGGTTTATTTGAAGTGAATACACCTGAAGTGTTTGTGTCTTTATAGTGAATTGCAATTATTGTTTGTTGGTTTGGATTAAAGCGTCAGCTAAATCTAATGTCAAAGAAAGTCAAGTTGTATAACCCTTTGACACAAGTCAAAGTCAACTCTCAAGTCAATTGATAGTCAACTGTCGAAACCACTTTAATCGTTTGAGACAAGTAAAACAATAACAAGTCAAGTCTCAAATCATTACAATATAGGGTTAGGATTAGGATTGTACCTTGTTACTTTCCAACACTGTCATAGGATACACAATACTCTGTTTGCCAAAGACAGCTGTAATGTTTGTAACTGACTGATAACAGCGATTATTGTTCTTTCCAAGCAAGAGTATGTGATAATACTTTAGCGTTGTTAACATGGGGATGGCACAATGTCTTTATACATCCATGGAAAGCTGGGTCTGTCATCGGCATCAAGCTGGACCCCTTTGAAGCTGTGGTGGAGAGGAGGACACTGAACAGGCTGTTGTCCATCATGGATAACCCCACCCATCCTCTCCACCTGCAGCTGGACAGTCAGATAACCCCACCCATCCTCTCCACCTGCAGCTGAAGGGTCAACGGAGCTCCTTCTCCAACAGACTGCTGCAGCTCCGCTGTCACAAGGACCGATACAGGAACACATTCCTGCCCACTGCAATAACTCTGTTCAATAAATCACCTCTGGCTGGAAGAGAACTCTCTGCTCCAGAGTTTCTCTTGGAATAAAACCTCGCTGTACATATTCCATATATCATATATTTATGTATATATATTTGTATATATCATGTCAAATTCAACATGTATATTTTCTATTTTCTATTCTTGTTTATTTCTAGTTTTGTTTTATTGTAAAATGCCTTGTATTTTACGCTGCTGCAACAAAAGCAATTTCCCAAATTGGGATCAATAAAGTACCATCTTATCTTACCTTAATTATCTTATCTTATGAAGCAGCCACTCAGTTGACTTTAATCATTCGAGTCAAGTAAAACAAATAACAAGTCAAGTCTCAAGTCATTTGAGAGTCAAGTTTCAAGTCTTTTGGAGCAAATCTCAAGTTCAATTGTTTGAAACTACTTCATTGTGTCTCGGAATGCAACAGTTTTAATGACAAGTCATGTTAACAATTTACTTACAGAGCTTTTTGAAAAGATTGTTCTTCTAGACCGGTGCAGGTGCATATTCAGTTTTAACATTTCACAATGTTTTTAACAAAATGCATGATGTGGCCATTAGATGATTCTTAGTGGTAACACAGCATAGTAGTAATCACTTGACAGGAGTATGTTGCTCACCTTTATTGTTATCTTTCCTGCATAAACATTTCATGAGAATGTAAAGCTCTAACATGAAGACTGTTACAACCCGGCTCCTGGGCTGCAACATAAAGCGGGGAGGCGAGACGAGGGGTATGATATCATGTTCATTTATTCAAAACAAACAAACAACGCGCGACGTAACGGCTGGGCTCCTCCTATATCGTTTTTCTTCCCAGGTGCAGCTCATCAGGCAGGTATCCTCCCACAGGTGCGACTCATCAGCCATGAACCTGTGAACACCCACAACCAGACGGCACCCCACGTGGTGTGGAGGGGTCGTCACAAGACTTACATGTGAGCCACACTAGTTTCTCATGTGCTAGGTCTTTGTCTTAAATATGTTATCAAGAGCAATCTTCTCACCTCATTTCCGGTCCAGCCCCCCACCACAGAAGTGGGACAGTAAACACGTCCTGTCTGTACACGATGAATAATGCAGCCGGAGGGAAAGCGTCTCGATGCAGACAGGCCGACCTCACACTCGCAGCTCCCATTGTTGGTGAGTTGGTTGGATGTGTTTGTGGTAGTATAGATTTTGAAGTGGACCTCACAGGAGTTGAAGTGTCGCAGGAGTGATAGTAGGTGTTAATATTTTATAGGGAGGGGGGGTTGGTGGTTGCCAGGTGCCGTATGGACACAATGGACGGTGCAGTGTTGAATCCTGTGGAGCGCAGCACTTATGTCAGCCTGCAATAACTTTAATGGGGTGCAAAGCTTAATTGGTGGGCAGCCACGAGAGGCTCGTAAAAATAGCTATAAAAGTGATAATGGCTAAGGAGAGGACAAATGAACAAAGAAACTGAATCAATAATGAGAAGAGAGAACAGTATACTGCCACTTCAAAATAATGTAACTTCAAATGTCACAGTTTTAAAGGGATAGGAGTTTCTTTGACTTTAAAACACCAGTTCTAAAACCCAAGTAAAAACATAGAAATCAATGAAATCTAGCAAGTAACAATGTTTACTTCAAAGCAATGTGGATGCTATGCTTGATAAGCCTGCATGAATAAAAGATGGAGCACAAGTTGGAGAAATAAGTGAGTCAAGGTATAGACCAATGTTTACATCATATTGAACATTTAAAGTTATTTCTTTACATTTAGAACTTCAGAGTGACTTTTGTATGACTGTGTTCCAGCACCTATACAGGTCATGGTGGCAGAGCTGTTTCATCTGTGTTAACTGTGACTGGAGCTTGGCCATATTATTGTTTGTGTTCTTTCTGTGGACAGCATGTTAGTTTCAAAACCTGTTACTCAGAATCAGAATACCTTTATTCGTCCCACTGAGGGGACATTTACATTTGTTACAGCAGAAAAGAGCCAAAGACAGCTTAATGTTTAACAAAGAAGTATACATAAAAAAACATAAACAAAAATATAAAAAAATATAATAAAAATTGGTAACTATGTTGACGTTAGAATAAGTTGTGACTATTCGTTTTATTTAAAGGAGTTCACAGGTAAAGTGAGGTGGAGAGTCTCTTTACAATCTAGAGTCCATCAGTTGTATGTTACCTTTGCAGACTCTTTACTTTTATTCATTACATTAGTGAAATGACCCTCAGCCTCCTCGACGGTCCCTCACTGTTAACACTCGGCTATGTGTGTTGTCTTTTAAATTATGCAATTATCCCTTATTTCCACACAGGAAATGAACCACTAGACCCCAATGATCGCACAGTCAAACTGCAAGAAAGACACTCCTAAGGAGTCACTGTACAGATTCCTGAAGGCAGCACCAGAGGGATGTTAGTGGACTGAAAGTAGTAAGTAGTCACTAGTGAAATCCATATATACAGGAGTGAAGGGTACATTTCCTTTTTATCTTGTATTTGTTGTGTTTACCCCTCTTTTTAATGCACGGAGTATTGCATACTAGGATATGGTCTTATTTTCTTGGTCTTTGTATTAAATGTGTATAATAAATGTGTTTATTTAATAGTGACGATTGTTGAAGCATATCGATAAAAGGTTTTCCATGCAGCTCTGTTCAATCCATAATGCTAATCCACTAGTTATCAACTAAAGGCCATGTGTACAGTAGGATACATTTAATGAAATTGATAGTGACATAGTTCTTTATTATAACTATAATCAGTGGTCGAAACTGTACTTGCGTTCTGGTGTTCACACCAGACGTGAAGCAAGTTTTTAGAGTGGCATGATTACATTCAAGTCAATGTGAATAGATGCAAATTTGTGCGGAGCGGTACATCACATGAATTTCTCACTGAAGTTTATTTGCAAGATCAATTTTTTCTCCACCTATGGCACTGCCTTTGAATTAGAAAACAAAATATTTGCCCTTGGCTGTGAGCAACGGCACAACGAGCTGAAGGTTATCAGTAAGTAGTAATATTGGCATTGCGGAAGTAGAAGTAATGTGGGGCAAATCTTCATTATGCATCCAGTGTGAACCAAGGCTGGTCTTGGCAGAGGGGGGATTGTTTTCTCATAGTGCCGCAGTCTGCAGCCACAGCAGAGGAAATTACACTACACATCCTTTGTCAAGATGTTAACCTCGACCAAACAAACTCCCCCTGTGAACTGAAACAAAGCCGGATGATCAAATATTGTGAACCACACATGAACCACACAGCGATTTTTGAAAAAGAAATTCCACATTGTCAGACACCTTTGCGTCTCTCACTTTGAGGTGAACAAACCATATGCAGTGTTAAAACGGCTCTCTGAGACTTCCAACACGTGTCTCATGCAGGCTGAAAATGTGGTGTTAGAAGCCATCAAAGTCCCAATTATCAAACTCACACAGACAAGCCAAGGAGATGGGGGGGGGGGGGGGTAGGTGCGGCTGTCAGTTAATTGGTGGGATTACAGTGTTTGCTCATTATCACATACTAACACTGCTGATGGGAGGCAGAAATGCAGTACATCTGTGGCCGGGAACTTGTTTTGTCATGTCTCAAACTTACTGTGATAGAATGTAATTGGTGTTACATTTGAAATGGGCTTTGTCAACATTATCACATTGAGCCATCAGATTCAATCAGAGTTTGAGATAATCGCAATTCATTTACATCCGTACAGACTAGATAAGCTTTTTAATCCTTTTTACTTTGTTCTGCTGGTAACTATTCCCAAGTTGACGTCATTGCTCCCCCAATGGATCACGACAAGTCTTGTGTTGAAAGTTTGTGTTTGAAGAGTTTAAGTTTTCAAAGTTAAGACCCTTTTCTTTTACTGAGTGCCATGCCTTATTAAGAAAGTATGTTAACCATCACGTTTATATCTGGGGTTGTATTGAGTGTCCTTGTAATCCATAGATTAGTAATGGGACAGTTCAAGTAGTTTGGTTTAGTTTGGTTTTTGTGCATGTCAATGGTCTGCAAAGGGTAAAATCCCTGTGTTTACTCCAGAGGGAGTTTCTCTCCCATGCACTCCTCTTTCAGACAGAGGGTGAAAAGAGGTGCTGCAACACAGGCAGTATGAGAAAGATAAAGAGCTTTTTGAACACTAAAACATGGAGACATGTAGAGACACTACATACTGATATACACCTGAACATCAGCAGGAGAGGACTCTTTAAAGTAGAGACACTACATACTGATATACACCTGAACATCAGCAGGAGAGGACTCTTTAAAGTAGAGACACTACATACTGATATACACCTGAACATCAACAGGAGAGGACTCTTTAAAGTAGAGACACTACATACTGATATACACCTGACCATCAGCAGGAGAGGACTCTTTAAAGTAGAGACACTACATACTGATATACACCTGAACATCAGCAGGAGAGGACTCTTTAAAGTAGAGACACTACATACTGATATACACCTGAACATCAGCAGGAGAGGACTCTTTAAAGTAGATACACTACATACTGATATGAACCTGAAAATGAGCAGAATATAACTTCTTTAAGTCAGTCTATGGTTGACCTTAACCCAATCCCCTTTTGTGAAAGTTCATAATGTTCTTAAAAAATGTCCACCCTTTTTTAGAACAAATATAATTAAGTTGAACATTTAAATAATTCACATAGTCTCCTGGTTTAATACCGAAAAAGTCAACAGTATCTTGAGGCTTGAAACAAGACGTGTTTACTTTATTAGAATTTCACTGCAACCACTCTCCCTCCCTAACCTCGACTAAAGTGCTTTTGTTGCCTAAAGCTAACCACACACCGGCTCAGGATATGTACACGGTCTCCAATGTCAACAAGTCAACCCCCTTTAGCATAATCCAGGCAGCAATCATTTCTATGAAACAATAATTAGCAAAACAAGTTTTAAACGTAATTTGTATGAGATGGTGTTGGAAAAAAATAAGAAGAGAGACAAGGTAGATAACATGTGACCTTAGAAAACATTCCCCTTACCCACCCATATTTATTTTTATATATTTTTGTAAATTGGCACCATTTATATGACGCCAAATGAGCTAATGGCAGTTCCTGTTCACAGTGTAGCCTTATCTAATTATCACTGGATACTTGATATCAAATAACTCCACATGTTGATTTCCATGCAAGATTCTCAGTTCTGAAGATATAATGAGCATGCATGTTTATGATTTCTAAGCATGATTATAGATGTGTATTTCAAAAGCGAGGTGAGTCACACTGACTGTAAGAATCGGAATGCAGATTTGACTTAGTTATGATTCAGAGAAGGTGAACATTTATTTATTCAAATAGTAACAACCACACTACGAGCTTGATACTATACAGTTGTCTCAACCTTTTTTTAGTGCGCCAATGATTTGGTGAAGACTGAAATAATATTATGTTTAACCCTGTTCTGATCCAATTATATATTCCTTAAGCCAGTTTTCATTGCTAGAAGACATGTTATGCTCATTTTCAGGTGTATGTTTTTATTTTGTGTCTCTACTGGGACATGTCTCCATGCTTTAATGTTCAAAAAGCTCTTTATTTGTCTCATTTATATTCTCTTTTCACCGGGGGGGGGGAAGTGTGTGGGAGATAAACTCCCTCTGGAGGGAACAAGGGATGTTAGCATGTGCAGGCCATTTACATGCACAGAAACCTGTTTAACACACTACAGGGAAGAGAAAAAAATAATAAGCGTAATAGGGCCCATTTGACCTCCAAAGTAGTTTATCGGCGACTCTGCAACAATAAAGCGGGCAGCACTGGGCCGTTTGCTTTGGTTGCTCGTAGTTTGAACACTGCATAAGGATTATAATTGAATGCCACTCTGAGCTTTGTGTAAATGCTATAGCTGCTATACTGTACATGTAACTGTCTTCCCATAAACATACATGCTTTGTCCCACCTCGTGCAGCATCTTTGCCTCACATCATTCCATCTGCACCCCTCAGCCCCCCTGCTCCCCCCAGAGAGGCGTGACTCACCGTTTAAAAGCCTCTGCCTTAGGCCATCAGAACAGCAGGGCCTCCCCATATTATTTTTATAATGGAAATAAATGATACTGCAAAACAGCAATTTTCAAGCTATTCCAAGCTGATGACATGACGTGATAGCCACACAGAAATCATGCTTACTTTGCTTTGGAGGCTGGAACAATAGTGTGAGTCAAGTTCATTTTAAATGTAACTTATTCTAAATCAAGCAAACCACATATTATCATCACTGATACTGTAACTGCCATAGATACATTATTCTATTACTCAATATTCTAATAAAGCATAACCGTTTTCATAATAATTGGAATACATAACCCTATGATGCGGTAGAGTAAAAAAATGCAAATGTGGTTTTAATTAAAATGTCGTTTTAATTACAACACTAGTTTAGTGTGCAGTCATTTATTTGTAAATGTCAATAGGAGCCTAAAAAAGCTACGCGATTATGAACATTATGTACAAAATGCAATTAAATCAAAAAAGGCATTCATAATCTAATTCAGTGAATGGCTTCCTAATAACCAATGCAGTGAGTCCTTTCAGCAGAACACAATCATCGCCTCTGAAAGACTTTGCACATTAATGAAAATCAAACCCATTCATATCTGAGGTCATCAGCTGTATCCGGGAGCGGGCTGAAACAATGAAGAGAATTAATATTAATGATCTCAGGTCAGCACCCTTGTAACAATTACACTTCACACATCAGACCACTCTTTGCCCGTGTTCCCCCTCTGAACCTATTTGCATGCAAAATGAGAGATTTGAATAAGAGGTCATCATTTATTAATGGTGTCATTTATATTTATGACCAGTGTGCTTGCATTGTGTGAGCATGCCATCAAAGAGTTCAGGATCAGGGTTTCCATGTGGTCGGGGTCTGAGTGGACAGGGGGGTCCCTCTACAGTCAGACAAGATCACATTGTGACTGGTTGGAGAGGGCATCATTGTTGCAACATCATCAAGTACCAACAATAACTTTAGACCAGGCTGAATAACTCAAATTGCACAAAAAAACAGGATTAGGAGGGTTAAAAAAGTTACCCTTAAAAAATGTATTTTGTACAATTACTAGTTACCTGTCACAAATATAATCAGTAACCTAATCTGATTATGAAAGTATAAAAGTAATCTCACTTGATTACTTTCTGCTACTTTTGGATTACCTGCATATCAAATGCAATGACAATCAATACAAAATAATATAAAGTGTATTATGTAAGACAACAGAACAATGTGAACTTAGAAAAGAAGGAACCAAGATATTTAGGATAAAAAAGATTGTATTGACAGGAACCCTGCCTTTCATGAAGCATATTCAGGCAGCAGCCTATACACCAACACTGAAACACAAACACGTATAGATTGACACTTAAAGTATTATCCTACAGAACAGCTCTAAAGGCCCGGACATACCAAGCTGACACTAAAGAACTGACACAGACGGACCCCGACTGTTGCGTCGCCTCGCGTCTCTGCGTCTTGGCCATGTGTCGCACTGGAACACACCGCAAAGACTTTAGCCGACGGCCAAGAAGCACGTACGAACTGCGCATGCGTGAGTGGCAATAGCTCTCCTTACCAGCAGGCGGCGGTAGTGTGTATTCGTCATTCAAAAGAGGCAACAACCGGAATACAGACTGTGTGATACACCGAGAGAAGAACATACTGCGTGATATAAACAAACAACAAATAGCGTGTGCGTTCCATTTTCTCTCTACAGCGAGAAGCTCATGGGGCTTTCCTGAACCTGTGTCGAGAGCTGGAGTTAAATGAAATCTCAGATTTGCCTTCTTAATAGTTTGGGTCCCTCACTTCCATTTTGCTTCTCATGCACTGATTCGCTAGCTGAACAGTGAGAACAAGAGTGATTTATTTTGCCGACAGCCTTTGGCCGACTGCCCACCGATTCGACATGTTGAATCGGTTGGTTTTCGGCCGAAAAGGTGTCGGCACGGCTGAAAAGACACGACGGTGCGGGACACACCAATCTGAGTAGGGCGTGTCGACGCTCATCATCGGCCTGATGCCCATCGACGGCCAAAATCGGCTTGGTGTGTCCGGGCCTTAAGAAAAGAGATAACATCTGATCCTTTACAACAAACACTATGTGATCTTTTTAGGTTTTACTAACATTGTAATCCTGCTAGTAATCCCTAATTGGGTCTGTTTTAATGTAACTTTAAGGGAATACAGTTACCTTTCTTTGTATCTTGATTACCTAATCCTGTGACATATAACCAGGTACTCCTAAAGCTGGTAAATAGAAATAAGTTGATTCATTATTATTGAGTGTTGTTTTAATATAGAGATCAGAGACATATTTAGTCTCACTGAACTGTATTACAGGAGCTGTATGACTGACTGACTGCTCGCTGGTAATGAACGTCAGGCACTGTCTCACGATGAAGGCAACGTTGATGCAGCTCAGAAAAAGTTGGAAATAATTATGTCGCATATTCGCAGTCTTCTCAGCGCCTGAGGAATTCACTGCTTGGATGAAATATTGGGCAAAGGATTGAGACGCAAAGCCATCTGCTTTGACTGTATTTCTGTCATGCTCTGTCCTACTTCATTCACGAGACACCCCGAGAGGAATCATGAGAGATAGAGAAAGTGCGAGAGATATCACAAGTAAAAGTTTGTTTATTGATCATGGTCTGTCAGTGTCACAGAAGCACGTGCAACAAAATCTTGTTTCGACTGGGAAGGCTGCGTGAGCCCAGACAGCTTTCCAACACTCGACTGTCAGCAACTGCCCTGTGGGATCCTCCTCTGAAAGGCACAAGTAGCGCCTGTGTTAGCTAATGCATTCATATTCTGATGCCAAACCATGCCTTATCAAGTTAAAGGTATTACTAGTGAAGCGCTTGTAAAAAGCAGAGGTAGGAAAAGTAATCTGATTTTGTACTTCAGTAAAAGTAGAAGTTCCATAGTGTAGGAATACTCTGTTACAGTAAAAGTCCTGCATTAAAAATGTTACTGAAGTGAATGTAGAAAAGTATTGGCATCTAAATATAGTTAAAGTAGCGACAATAAAAGTAGTCATTATGCAGAATAATATATATGATATGTTTTATAATGATTGATCATGAAAGTGTTCTCAAAGCTGGTAAAGGTGCAGCTAGTTTGAATGACTTTGTAGACTGCAGGGTAGCTGGTGGATTTACTCCAGGTGGAACTAAAGTCTGATTTAACACTTGATTATAGTCCACATCATTCATCCACATCTGTAAAGTAACTAAAGGGATTAAATACATGTAGTGGAGAAGAGTAGAAGTGAAAAGTAGCCAACAACTGAAATACTCAAGTAAAGTACAAGTATCTCAAAAGTACAATGCTTGAGTAAATGTAGTCAGTTATTAATCACTGGTAAAAAGTGCTGTGGGCAAAAAGTGTCCCACCTTGTTGGTGTCCAATAGAATATCAAATCATAGTCTGACAGCAGATGGAGTGGATCAAGACTTTGAGGAGTTCAGAATCCAACTCACTTCTGATACCGAGTCCCCTGTCGGAACAAAGGTCTCTGGGAAGGAAGCGATTCATTATGCAATCTGGAACTAAATCCATACAGTTCAGGAAGCAGAGCCGTACCCCAGAGATATATTACATGAATGCAGAGAGGTTCCTTCATGCCTCGTGCTTCTTCATTCCCCAATGCCTGCCGGATCTTCGGTCTATTTAAAACCTTTGGAAGTATAAAACAGTAAGTTGCTGAACTTCTGCTCTGTTGATATCAAACAGTGAACGCTTCTCCGGCTGAACTTCTGCTCTGCAACTTGGTCAAAGAAAAATGTCGTTTAAAAAACAGAAGTGGTTTACTGTCACGTTGACGCTGCCGCCTGTCTGCATGACTCGTAGAAAAGAAGTCTGGGCTCATTTACACAAGCTGCAGACAGCGGCTTGGGCTGAACTGACCCTGCGTCAGCCGGATAATATTCGCCAGCTCATAGAGTCCTAATGTGAACCTGGAAATGTTGAGTTCACAACATAGAAACTACCGGATACTTACCTGCAATATGCACAATTAGCACAAGGTGCATTCATTAACATTAATAAGCATATGCAGACAATAGCTAAAAAACGGCTTGGCCAATTTGGAAAATTTAATGAAAAAATATCAGAAATTGATTCACCATCCTCGTTAACCTCCAAAACTACAACATTTTCCAAATTGGCCGAGCCGTTTTTGAGTTTTTGTCCGCATATGCTAATTAATGCAACTGATGCTAATTGTGCAAATTGCCCAACAAGTTAGCCTCCAGCTGTTTCTTTGTGCTGGGGACCCGTACTCTACATTTCTATCTTAAACTTCGGGGTACTCAATGTTTCCGGGTTCACAATAGGACTGGCAACTAGACTATGACAGAAGACATTGAAAAAGAGAGATAGCGCTTCAGTGGAAGGGAACACTTTTGGGTGACAGAAGCAGAGAGCCTGTAGAGAACGGGGCTGTTCAGCGCGAGTGGGAGACGTGTGACATGCTTCCGGCCAATGGCGACGCAGCCTCCCACACACCAGGCGATCCTGTCTGCTGACGGAGGCCTCAACATGATCTGTCCTCTGCCGTGTCCACTGCACCTCTCTGTCTCTGTCTATAGAGACACACCTCGGTCTCATACAGCAGGCTCTTGGCAGCGTTGGCTTGTGGTTGCTGTAGTTTCAACTATTCCCAATTTAATTCAAGAATACATGCCCATCTTGGAGATGGGCATGTATTCTTGAATTAAATTGTATGCCCGTTTACTCCCTCGCAAAGTCTATGTATGGAAACAAAAGCCAACTTGAAAAACATGATTTTAAGGGTGCAATCAGAAGAAAGTAAAACCTTCTCCACGTGTGAAGATGCCACACAATGTGTGATTATTCCTTCGTACAATAATAAATGATTTTTATTAGGTGGTTTCCATCTGTGAATACATTTTCTTAGTTCAGGCAGAACTTTGACATACTTATTAGTTGGCATCCACAGCTTCAAATGTCAGCACTTTGAATACCAGCTGACTTGTAATGTCATATATGAATCATATTCATCCAAATGTACAGGGCAGCATATAGTACAATGTCCTTGACCAAATTAAACCACAGTCCTAATCTACATTTATAAGAGGCCAAATATTATCAAATGTTACTTGGACAGCAAACATTAATGGTATCAAAACTTTAGTTAAGCTTTTCTTTATAATAATAATCAAAGTGTTAGGCCTCTGTTAAGCTGCATTCACAGTTAATTAGATCTACCTGTTGTCACTAATTGTCGCTCTGATCAAAGTTCAAAATTATTTCAACTTTGATATCGATGCTGCTGACCCTTCGATGCGCAACCAATCAGATGACAGCTGTATGTAGTGGCCCTAAGCTAACAGAGGAGGGAACTATAGAAACGAATCATCACTAGTCATTTTCTCTCCAAGACTACACTTAACCTCTCGTTGAGCAAGAGAAAATGGTGCAACGTGAATGCAGCTTAACATTGGATTCAAACTTTGGATTAGCCTTTCCTTGCGATGAATTTAAAGACCTTTGTTTCAACGGGCCACTGTTAGACTGTCCAGGAAATGCCAGTATACAGGAAAAGCAGTTTGTTTAAAACAATATGTTTTTTATGATCAATTGTCAAAGGCAGAAGCAACGTAATGTTATACTGTTGCAACGTAGGGTTGAATAAAGATGTCCTACTAGCTGTATATTTGTCTTTACCAGTGACGTGCGGTGAGGTTCATGGCTGGTGAGGCACTGACTATTTCAGAGTCAGATTTACAAATATTATATGTTGACCTTAATCGAAATATTCGGTTATTTTCAAAAGCTTCTTTAGTCTGATGCTTCAATTCATTTTAAACAGACCGTTCAACAAAAGGATAGGCCTTCCCACAAATTAAATATTGGATTGTTCTTTCTTAGTAAGATTCCATTTGCATTACAATTGTGGTCTTACCTTGACTTGAAGATGAAGTCCATGCTATCCTTCTGGACGACAATCTCTATTACTTTTTTGTAAAAGTCCTCCTTATCTTCCTGTAGTTTCAAAAGTCTAGTTAGTTGTTCGCGTCTACCGTACCGTCCCTGCGTAGAATAACAGTAGCAACAAGAACCTGTGGGCTCACTTGCGCCCCCTTCAGTGCGGCAGAGGTTATGGCTGCCTCCCCTGGTGATTTTCTCATTGCCGTTGTATGATGAGACCAGCGAGCCTAAATATCATATACAGTGGGGTAAAAAAGTATTTAGTCAGCCACCAATTGTGCAAGTTCTCCCACTTAACAAGATGAGAGAGGCCTGTAATGTTCATCCTAGGTACACATCAACTATGAGAGACAGAATAGTAGGAGGAACTATGGCGGGCAGACGTGGTGTGTTGGCAGCGGCTCTCTTTTACGTACTCTTAACACATTTTCTGGGAGCAAAACACTCTCATGAACGGGACTGCTTAGCTTCGATAAGTAGTCATACATCACAAAAGCAATTTGGACTTGGTCACCTCGTTTTGTTTACCACCTTCGTCCGCCCTAGCATGGGAATGCAGGGCCCAAACAAACAATTCACCAAAACGGATCAGAGAGGGGAACGACTCATCATTACTTTCTGTCTGCTGCTAGCCGGTGATGTTCATCAATGCCCTGGCCCAATGATCCACACTGAACTTGCGGCTAAACTACCAACTGACTCAGTTACAGCATGTAATTCGCCTATTTTACAGATACAAACTGCTGTCACAAACGCTGTACTTATAATGTCTGATTACCCACCTCATTTCCATACCTGCTCCTCGGATGTCTCTGGGAGTATATCGACTGCAATCGCCACTCAACCGACATCACGGGCCGGGCCTGATCTGACTGGTGTGGAGGAAGAGGGAGAGACGTGGTTGCTAAAACGGTGTGCATCCTCGCTAACCCCCGAGGTCGCACGGCAACAACAACTCCATTACTCGGATGACTCCCGAATCTCCACGCCACGAGCGATCGTTATCCAGCCCCCGGGCAGCGCACAACCAGTCGATCTCAAACCGTCGGGCTCCATTCTTCCTGTCGGCACTCTCTGCGACGGTCCAGGTAAGCGTGGGCCAATCCAGAACTCACTCACAACAAGAGTTGGCGCTGCTCGACGGAAAGCCGCAGGATTAAATCCAGCAATTAAAAAATTGCGAAAACACAACTTCTTTCAGACAGTGAACAATGCCAGAGTGCTGTGGGACCATAATGCAAAACCCGGTGGTCTGCTGGGGGGTCACTTGAATATCCGCAGTCTTGTACCCAAAAGTGATCAGATAAAACATCTCTTAACAGACTCGAACTTGGACTATTTATGTTTGTCAGAGACTTGGTTGAATAAAAACTCCCCATCCTCAGCCATACATATTCCTGGCTACAATGTTTTTAGGAAAGATAGAGCTGTGGGCAGGGGTGGGGGGTTACTGTTTTATATCAAAGACCACATATCATGTAATGAGGTTCAATGCTCTGCTGAGAATGAGTTTGAGCATATCTGTCTTAATGTTAGCCTGTCACCACAGATGTCTTTCATTCTCATTGGAGTGTATAGACCACCATCTGCAAAAGCTATTTTTTTTGACAAATTACAAAAAATGCTTAGAGAATGCAGTTCTGCCAAGGAAATAATATTAATGGGTGACTTCAATGTTAACTGGGAGGACAAAGCAAGTAATAAGGCACTAGAACGGGTATCTAATCAATTTGATCTCACACAATTAATTAAGGGGCCTACTAGAATAACCACATCCTCAAAAACCCAGATTGACCTGATTTTCAGCAACAAACCTGAAAGGGTGACAAAAACCTACAATATTATCACTGGTCTGTCTGACCACAACCTAACTCTCATAGCCAGAAAGCTCACTAAATCCCGCTTCCATTTGAAACCCAGTACAAAATCTTATCAATTAAGAATACCCAAGAGTGATATTGATGAATTTGACAGGGAAATTAAAAACATTAACTGGAGCCAAATGTTATCAGGTACAGATGTGGATACCAACACACATGCCCTTATGTCAACAATCCAAAATATATCAAAACGATTCCTCAGGATAAGCGAATCTAAGGCCAAAAATAAACACACCCTCCCCTGGATTAATAGTGACATCAGGAAATCAATGAAGGAGAGAGATAATGCTCTAAAGCACTCTCTTAAGTCAAATTTAGTGACTGACAGACATATATTTGTGTCCTTACGAAACAGAGTTACAAAGGAAATCAGGGCAGCTAAATCCAACTTCTTTGTTAATCTCATTCATGAATCTAAGGGAAATCATAAACAAATCTGGGACTGTCTGCAGAACCTAACAGGGAAAGGGCATAAAATAGCAAAGCAGCTGGAGATCAGTAAAAATGGAACCTTATGTAAGGGGCCAGCAGAAATAGCGGCTATTTTTAATAACCATTTTATTAATTCTGTGAGGCTGACTATAAACAGTTCCCAAATTGGTCAAATACATTCATCACCTATTGATTATACACAGCCAGTCTTCTCCCTGACAGAGACTTCTGAATCCAAAGTTAATTCTATAATTTCTTCTTTAAACAATTCCAAATCAAAAGACACCTTTGGACTGGATTCTCTGTTTCTAAAGAAACATGCTACTACCCTCACAGGGACAATTACCAAAATAATTAACACCTCTTTTAGGGAGAGAAAATTCCCAAAAGACTGGAAGTCAGCCATTGTTGTGCCAGTCCACAAATCCGGGGACAAAACTGATGCAAACAACTATAGGCCCATTAGTGTTTTACCTGTCATGTCTAAGATCTCTGAGAAATGTGTAGCTGAGCAATTGATTGGACATCTTAACAGTAGTCCTTTCACACTACACCCCATGCAATTCGGCTTCCGAGCCAATCATTCCACTGAGACCGCAAATTGTTACCTTGTGGAAAATATGAAATCAAAAATGGACAAAGGAGGCATTGTTGGAGCAATCTTCTTAGATCTTAAGAAAGCTTTTGATACAGTCAATCATCAAGTACTCATTCACAAAATGTCTTATTTTAATTTCTCACCAAGTGCAATAGACTGGATGAGCTCCTATCTGTCAGACAGAGTTCAGTGTGTGAGGGTAAGTGGCAAGACATCACCACCCCTGAGGAATGAACTGGGTGTACCCCAGGGATCTATCCTGGGCCCAATTCTATTCAGCCTTTATATAAATGACTTGCCATCAGTGTGCACTGGATGTGAGGTGCAAATGTATGCTGATGACACTGTCATTTATGTCCATGCAAAAACCAAGGCCGAAGCTGCGGCCAAATTAAATGATGCAATGGTTCATGTAAATCAATGGCTTACTGATTCACAGCTATATCTGAATGTTAAGAAGACAGTCTGTATGTTTTTTAGCAAGACCAACACTGTATCACGCTGTGAACCCAAGGTCTATGTGTCTGAGGAGGTCATTCAAACAGTTACACATTTTAAATATCTAGGCATTATCCTTGACACTACTTTATCCTTCAAAAAACAAGTGAGAAAGGTAATGCAAATAACTAAATACAATCTATCAAACTTTAGATATATAAGGAATTGTTTGACAACACCTGTAGCAAAACTCTACATGACTGCCATGATCCTTCCCCACCTAACATACTGTATGACCAGCTGGACCCAGGCGAATAGCACAACATTAAGGCCTATCCTGTCACTTTACAAACAAGCTCTCAAAGTTTTAGACAGAAAACCAAAGCTATACCACCATTGCAAAATCCTGGACAAACATAAACTGCTCAGCTGGGAAAATATATTAAAACACACTGATGCATGTCTCATTTTTAAAATTCTAAACGGCAAGGCACCCCCACCACTCTGCACTTTTATACAGCAGAAAAATTCAAACAGCAGAACCACAAGGTCTGCCCTAAGAGGGGACTGTGTAGTCCCTCTTAGGTCCAGTACCTTTGGCAAACACTGTTTCTCTGTGAGGGCACCAACACTCTGGAACACAATACCAATACAGATAAGGAATAACACCTCCTATCATACATTTAACCACAATCATAAGAACTGGCTTTAAACAATCAAAAATGTGAACACTTTTAACTGTATCAAGGTATGATGATATTTCATCTGTTTGCATGTTTGTTTGTTCCTCTCTATTGTTGTACTGCTGTTCCTATTTATTGTTGTACTGCTATTTATTTATGTTGTACTGATTCTGTCTGCTGTACTCTATTTAATTATGTTTTTATTTTCTAGTCTTGTTGTGGTCATTTAACATCTTGCCAAGGACAACAGTTGAAAATTAGCCTGCTGGCTAATACTGGCTCATTTACAGCAATGTCAATTAATGTGCACTGTCCTTTAAATAAATAAACAAACAAACAAACAAACAGAATGGGGGGGAAAGAATCCAGGAAATCACATTGTAGGATTTTTAATGAATTAATTTGTCAATTCCTCGGTAAAATAAGTATTTGGTCAACCTACAAACAAACAACATTTCTGGCTCTCACAGACCTGTAACTTCTTCTTTAAGAGCCTCCTCTGTTCTCCACTCATTAACTGTATTAATGGCACTTGTTTACACTTGTTATCAGTATAAAAGTCACCTGTCCACAACCTCAAACAGCCACACTCCAAACTCCACTATGGCCAAGACCAAAGAGCTGTCAAAGGACACCAAAAACAAAATTGTAGACCTGCACCAGGCTGGGAAGACTGAATCTGCAATAGGTAAGCAGCTTGGTGTGAAGCAATCAACTGTGGGAGCAATTATTAGAAAATGGAAGACATACAAGACCACTGATAATCTCCCTCGATCTGGGGCTCCACGCAAGATCTCACCCCGTGGGGTCAAAATGATCACAAGAACGGTGAGCAAAAATCCCAGAACCACACAGGGGGACCCAGTCAATGACCTGCAGAGAGCTGGGACCAAAGTAACAAAGGCTACCATCATTAACACACTACGCCGCCAGGGACTCAAATCCTGCAGTGCCAGACGTGTCCCCCTGCTTAAGCCAGTACATGTCCAGGCCCGTCTGAAGTTTGCTAGAGAGCATTTAGATGATCCAGAAGAGGATTGGGAGAATGTCATATGGTCAGATGAAACCAAAATAGAACTTTTTGGTAAAAACTCAACTAGACGTGTTTGGAGGAGAAAGAATGCTGAGTTGCATCCAAAGAACACCATACCTACTGTGAAACATGGGGGTGGAAACATCCTGCTTTGGGGCTGTTTTTCTGCAAAGGGACCAGGACGACTGATCCGTGTAAAGGAAAGAATGAATGGGGCCATGTATCGTGAGATTTTGAGTGACAACCTCCTTCCATCAGCAAGGGCATTGAAGATGAAACGTGGCTGGGTCTTTCAGCATGACAATGATCCCAAACACACCGCCCGGGCAACGAAGGAGTAGCTTCGTGAGAAGCATTTCAAGGTCCTGGAGTGGCCTAGCCAGTCTCCAGATCTCAACCCCATAGAAAATCTTTGGAGGGAGTTGAAAGTCCGTGTGGCCCAGCGACAGCCCCAAAACATCACTGCTCTAGAGGAGATCTGCATGGAGGAATGGGCCAAAATACCAGCAACAGTGTGTGAAAACCTTGTGAAGACTTACAGAAAACGTTTGACCTCTGTCATTGCCAACAAAGGGTATATAACAAAGTATTGAGATGAACTTTTGTTATTGACCAAATACTTATTTTCTACCATCATTTGCAAATAAATTCTTTAAAAAGCAGACAATGTGATTTTCTGGATTTCTTTTTCTCATTCGGTTCAAGTGTACCTAGGATGAAAATTACAGGCCTCTATCATATTTTTAAGTGGGAGAACTTGCACAATTGGTGGCTGACTAAATACTTTTTTGCCCCACTGTATACGTGAAATAAGTTATTTAGAGACTATGGATGGCGAGGATAAATGTAATAAAGGGATCTACAAACATTACATTGGTGACATACAGTGAGATGGTGCAGGCATGCGCTTAGGGTCCGCTTTCCAGCCAGTTTCTGTGGGGTGACGCATTCTGAGGTGAGGCAGATCTCATCTGTGCCTCACCTTACCCGACAGTAACTGGCTTGAGCGCGCTCACAAAATAAGTGCCCGTGTTAAATTAGTGCCCGCGCTCCAGCCAGTTACATTGGGCTTACGAGAGGCAGAGCTCGTCCCTGCCTCACTTCTCATCGCTACCCGTAGTTGTAGCGGAGCTCTGCAAATTTGCTGATTTTGACTATAAAAAGCGATTGGAATCATACATAAATCACATTTACAAAACAGATCAGTGGAGACATTTTATTATTATTACTATTTAGTTGTTTAGTTGTTTTTCCGTTACATTGGAGTATGACAGGTGAGGCTCCGCCTCCCCTGCCTGCACGTTGCTGGTCTTTACTGTCCCGATTATTTGCAGGTCTGTATTTGTACACCTGCCAAAGGCACTTTGTGTAATTGTATTATTACTATCTACAACTGGAGTCAAATGTTTTTCCTTCGATATGTTCAAAACAATTGAACTTTGTTAAGAGAAATATAATTTCCCCCTTTTTTTATTTTTCTCCAGCAAGACATGATTCCCTTTTCCAATGAACTGCTAGACACCGTACCTGCAACAAAAAACGCACCTTGACCCTTAATCAATAGACTTTATGTATAAATGCAGAATAAATGCCTTAAAACAGGAGTAATGGTTTCTGAGCCAACAGACACAAGTGATTGTATTTGCATTAATACATGCCTTTTGCCTCTGTTACATTTTAATAAGCAAAATTAACACTAACCATGCCATCACAACTTTCACATCCCCATGGTGACAACTCAAACATCACATTTGCTCATATGTAGAACTTTGACAGCCAAGTGAGCTTTATCCACACTTTATTTAACATATGGTGAAACCACTGTGCTATGGTGGGTGTGTTTAATATTTCATGAGTTTACTTGAGTTTAGACCTTGGAGAGCTACGTACCGTGCATGAGATCACTGCAACAGATGGGCGAGTCATCCACTTGCTGCAAACAGGGTTATTTCTAATGTGTGTTTTGAAATGTGTGTGTACGATTTGTTTTGTGTGAGCTCATATTCACGCAAAAAAAATCCCACCCCTGAGAAAGTGAAGAAATATGGTGTGAAGCATAAAAAAATATTGCACCCTCTCAAAGATGTGTCATGCCGTAGATGAAAGACACCCTTTCTGAAGGGAGATATGAAGTATTGTCACCAACATAAACTGAGAGGGGGAAAAAAAACAGCTTTCACATGACCTGAGCGAGAGCCAAGCAGATTCACCGCCATCTGCTTGTTGCTTTGACAATGATAAGAGTGGAGTTTTTAATATGGAAATGGAGGCCAGCCAGTGCAGTGACATCCAAATGAGAAGCAGTGTGAACGTGTCTGTTCATATTACAGGGAGAGGAGAACAGTTTGTGTTTGGGAGTGCATGTGTGAAGGCCTTTGTGTGTGTGCATAAAGGAGGGAGAGCGGTAGAGTGGGATGAGGTGTGTGTGTGGAAACATTCTTGTTCATCCACAGGAGTGTCGAAAAGGTATGAGATGAAAGGGAGAGGGAAGCCATCTTCCAGAGTAGAAATGACAAACACCTTCTCAGTGAAACATCCTTTCATATCTACAGCTTCACATCTCATACGATTCGTTTCAGAAAAACAAACAAGCCACTTTTTATGAAAATGAGGTATTTCAATGAGTTCAAGTCTAGCAAAAATGTCGCTTTTTTTCTACAGCGTGGTTCTATAGATGGTCATTTCAGTCAGTTTTACTTTGTGTCAAAGGTGATGTGACACTTATGCATTTAACTGTACTAGAATTACTAGACATATGTTATATAATGTGTTATAATCTTATGTTTGTACATTATACAAAGTGTCTCCAACATTTACCATAAACTAGAGCATGGTCACATGTAGTAGGGATGTATAAAGAAAACTGGATACAGAGTTGGAGGCGGGCTTGTTTATTTCTATGAAAGTGTCTTAGTTTCGCATGAAGCCATCTTGGCCCGTCACCTAAAGTCCCTGTATCTGGGCCCACTGAGTATGTGCACTTGCATTTTGCTTAGGCCCCGCCTCCAATACATAGCGTTAGGCATGATTGCATTTTACAAATGTGTCTCTAATGATTAAAATAAGGTTAATGATAATGATTGTACTGGCTAATTGATTTGTACTGTAAGTTAATGGGAAAACATATTTTTATTTCACGGACTGACACGGAAGTTGTAGCTATCGTTTGGCCACTTTGAAATATGCTTCAATGTTCAGGCTTAAAGTATCCCCTTCACAGACTCTGGTGCTCTAGAAAGCATTGGCGTTTAGCTATTAAACATCCGCCCAGTGTGTGCTAGGAAATCCCTGATTTATATTGCAAAATTGTTAATTCAGGTTTTTTCTAGATTTACTCACTGGTTATCTTGAGGAGGAGGAGGAAAGCCCATTATGGCAAAACATGACATACTGTATAGTAAGTTAATGCACCAATAAATGATTGGTAGGAGTCTGGCTTGCTAAACTAACCTGGGAAAGAGGCTATAATGAAATCCATTGAGTAACCATTAGCATGTGAGCAATGTCATTATGTTAGCATATTGGAAGAGTTCATTTTAGAACTCTAAACAGTAAAGATGCATTCAATTGATGCACGGTAAAGTAACTCTCCTCAGTGTCCGCATCTCTTAAAGGTCCCATGTCATGGCCATTTCTACTGATCATAATTCCATTGTTGAGGTATACTAAAATAGATTTAAATTGTGCAATTTTCAAAAGTCACATTGGTTTCTCATACAGCATCTCTGTAAAGTATGTGTATTCACCGGTATTCACTCTCTGTCCTAAACGGCTTGTTGGAGCACCTGCCCCTCCCTCCCTGTGAGCCCAGTTTGCTCTGATTGGTCGGGACGTTGCGAGGCTCGCTGCTCAGTGAGCTGGCTTACTGGTGTGGATTCCGTGTCGGCGATACAGCGAGACCGCGCAAAACTCATCCTGAGCACACACAAACACTCACAGCCGAAGTAAAAACAATAAATGTGGCTTGACATTGAGTAAGAACAAGGTTTATAAACGCTGTGAGAATGAGTCTTTCGGAGAGCATTTCTCCGCGATCCCAACTCGTCTATTACCAACCAGGGAGCTCTATGCAAGTCAATGGGACTCCCTGTTGGTTGAAAATGTACGCTAAAGGTCTCCCCACTGCGTTTGATAGTGACGCCAAGGGATCCTGGTGTGTGAGAACCTCCGGATTGGTCCATTTTGGTTCCGGGAAGAAACAAGTGGAAAAAGAGAAATCTCCAACGAGGCGTTCTGGGCAGCATAGACAGGTATTTTCTGTGTTAGAGTTTTACTCGCTACAGGGTGTACTTTGAGGGTTTGTGACTCTGCAGACCGTTTACATGCATAAAAACCTTCATAACACACAAGGGGACGGGTAATAACCGGAAAAGCATGGCATGGGACCTTTAAACTGTGCTCAGCTCAAAAATCAAATGATTTAAACTCTGCGGCCAACGTCGCAGTGAGCAAAGAGTAAGTTGCCTATCATGTGTTGTTGGTGTATGTAGGGTGAATGTGTTGGCCAACAATTACCTATGTTGATATCAATCATTAATTTGGACCTGTCTGCTGCATTTGACACGGTGAATCATCAGATCCTCCTTCGCACTCTCCAAGAATTTGGAGTTTCAGGCTCTGCACTTTCCCTCCTCACCTCATACCTCAAAGACCGTACCTACAGGGTAACTTGGAGAGGGTCCGAGTCCGACCCTTGTCAATTAACTACAGGGGTCCCTCAAGGCTCTGTTCTTGGACCTCTTCTCCTTGTACACAGACTCGCTCGGATCTGTCATTAGCCCGCATGGTTTTTCATACCACTGCTACGCTGACGACACCCAATTAATTCTGTCCTTTCCCCGCTCAGAGACCCAGGTCGTCACACGCATCTCTGCTTGTCTAGCAGACATCTCTCAGTGGATGTCTGCTCATCACCTCAAGCTCAACCTTGACAAGGCTGAACTGCTTTTCCTTCCGGGAAAAGATTGTCCCACTCTTGACCTAACAATCAACATCGGCCCCTCTGTTGTTTCCCCGACTCAGACTGCAAGGAATCTGGGTGTGACCCTAACCAACCTGTCCTTCACTGCAAACATCGCTGCTACAACCCGCTGCTGCAGATACTCTTTACAACAGCAGGAGGATACGTCCCCAGCTGACCCAGAAAGCGACGCAAGTTGTGGCCCAGGCTCTCGTCATCTCACGCCTAGACTACACTGTAAAAAAAAGGACAACTCTAAATTTCAAGGCAACACATTTGTAAGTTTCTCTTTTCAATTGAGTCAACTAATTATATTTTGTCGAGATAACTCATTCAAATGTTGTACAACTTCAAGTTTGGAGTTCTGCATACTAAACATTTTAAATAAGTAAAGTTTGTGCTAACTTATTATCTTTGGTTTGGAAAATGTATCTTTCATATGTTTAAAAACTTCTAACTTTGAGTTCCACATACAAAGAATTCCATTAAATGAAAGTTGTGCCAAGTTATTATTTTTGGTCTAGAAAATGTACCT
This sequence comes from Harpagifer antarcticus, assembly GCA_902827135.1. Taxonomy (NCBI): domain Eukaryota; kingdom Metazoa; phylum Chordata; class Actinopteri; order Perciformes; family Harpagiferidae; genus Harpagifer; species Harpagifer antarcticus. Next base: position 23,457,063 of record CADEHL010001005.1, on the reverse strand, counting down.
TTTCATATGTATAGAAACTTCTTATTTTGAGTACTGCATACTAACAATTCCATTAAATGAAAGTTGTGCAAAGTTAATATTTTTGTTTCAGAAAATGTATCAAATGTATACAAACTTCAGATTTTTATTACAAACTTAGAATTGCCAACAAATTCTGTTATACAAATACTGTAAAAAACAAATACTAAGTTTGTTGAAAACTAAACTATGTTGTGTATCATTCAAGTTGAAATGATTTCCAGTTCGAAAGTGTTGAATTTGCTTGGATTCTGTAGAAACTACAGAAAATTCATATATTTAATATGTATAAATATAATATATTAACATATATATAATATATTTAATAAATATATTTCAGATAAAGTAATTTTAGAGGTCATCTTTGCGAGACTTCTAAATAGATGTACAAGTACATTATTTGGAAATTCCTGCCAAAAGTTGTATGTTCTGATTGAAACGATTACTACTTGAATGATATTGAATATGCTAATGTGTAACATTAACTAGACATTGAAAATACACCATTACTAAAACTCTTCCATAAGGCTAGGGTTCATAACAAATGTGGATGAAATCTATAAATGTGCAAACCACCCTTTGAATAAGCCTGCTGTCAAAACAATAGCAGCTATGGAATAAAAAATGGCAAAGTTATCCAAGTTGTAAAACCATCTTCACTAACAGTTACCAAACAACAACAACAACAACAACGATATTTTAAAAGGAACAATCTGTAAAACGTATCTTTTTAAAAGTTTGTACATATCACAGAAGCATCCAAAGATCTTGCAAGACATCTTCCAACTCTTCCACTACTTAGTAAAAGCTCATATGGCTCTTTATACAAAAAAAAACAGCTCCATCCAAAAACAGCTGCAAGACAACAATTGTGGCAGTAACTAGTCCTTGAAATCTTACAATGACGAGTAGGCAAGCGAGCTTAAGAAAAATGTTAGATAAAAAATGTGCTTGTGCCCTAAGAGTGAGAACATGTCTTTGAAAATGTTGCAAGATGTTCATGTCACTAGATAACATTGTAACTGTAAAGATAAGAATGTGGGTTATTTGGGTTAGTTAGTTGGGTTAGTTAGTTGGGTTTTGGGAACTCAATGTTCAAGTCACAAACAGCGGTGAAGGCAGGAAAATTAAATGGGGATATCTTGTAAATCTGTTTGGACAATTTGCCAATGCTCACTTTGATTAAGAGCTTTGTTTTCAAACTCCTGACCTGCTGGGAGCAATTGGTGGAAAGTCCCATGAAGATGTGCTGAACAGTCTGAAAAGTGTACTTGTGTTCTTTTGGAAACTCAATGTTGTTGGCGCAGATATCTCTGCTCTGCGCCGATCCTATATGAGTGTGCTTTAAAAGAGGGAAAACTCAAAACAGCCAGGATGAGGGTTAAACAATAATCTGTTTTAATAATAAAAGGTAATAATACAATACACTTTCAAAGGGGTGGGGCGGGCCCCACTCCCTGCTCTGGTTCTGATCCCGGGAGATCCTTTAATCTGGACGGCAGGAGTAAAAGAGAAATAACTAAAAAATAGAATAGCTTATATGCAGAAAAGGAGGAGCTGTTGTCAGTTTCTCATTGGGAGATGCAAAAAAGATGGCTTCTCTTAGCGAATCAGCGTGTGCCAGCAGAGATGATCCGGAAACAGTCTTTTAGTTTGAAGCAAAACAACCACATCTGGTGTTCGCTGTCTCATTCTGCATAGATTTTCACACCCCCTTTCTACACATTCCAGAGGCTTCAGCTGTATCCCAATAATACCCCCTTGCTCACACAAAGATAATCCTTTCATTTCTCATATTTCCAGCTTTTGTTTACACACTGCTATTACTAATACAAAGTAATTAAACACACATATATAAAGTAATTAAACACACATATACCATTCAAGATATGTAGACTTCTCTGAAACATGACATACTGGAGATCTTAAGCAGAAGAACTCTCATCCACCTAGTCCTGCTTAACTACCCCTTCCCCCACAGAGCAATAAAACCTGTTTAGCACCCAGGCACCCAGGAATGTTTGAAGCAAGTTTAGTCCTCACATTTATGAAAGGATAAAACAGAGAAATCAATACAAAACACAAACACAGGTATTGTTTGAACAGTATTCACTTAACTGCTACTATTGATAATTACCAGAGAAACTCCAGGGGCCTCTTTCAATATCTGGAAATTGCAACAAGGCTTTCTGCCATTTCTAATGTAACACACTTCCCAAATATCAGATGATAAATAATCTTCAATGTTCAGGGCATAGAGTAGACCAAAAAGGTATACAAATGCAGTTGGGATGTCTGGTAGATCCGAGAGTACAATTGTCTCTTCCAAAACAACAGCAATACTGTGGACCATTTGAGACGGGTAGGTCCACCATCATCTACGACAACAGTGAGGACTCCCATCTTAACACTAGCAGTCTGCTTTTCTTCCGGATCAGTGTCCTGCATGTAGAAAGCAGATAAGCAATTATTATTTACCAAAAAAGGATAATATATAACTGCAAATAAAACACTGGTTTGATTGCTCAGCAATGACACAATAATTACTGTTAAAATGTTAACCTGTTAGGCCCGACATGTCTCATAAGAAGCATCTAAATGACCCGAGCGAAACATGCTAACCTATTACTGTACCGATAATCACTCCTAGCTCCCTTATTAATTATCCTAGGTGCACATCCAACACATCATTTATGATCGCAAGGAGACACAGAATCTAACGGTGCCCACCTCAACACTGAAAGATACAAACTCGACGTTATCAACAAAAACGTACAACAAAACAAGTGGCGCACAGATGTAGCACCTAATTTCAGACAGTTTGAAACGCGAGGGCCGTGGCCGGCACGGGGTCTGCTCTCTCTCAAGGGAAAACCTACAGCGTGACTTGAGACCGCCCCCTTGATAAATACATGTAATTATAATGAAGCCAGCTGCAATGGATCATTGATCCACCAAGGGGTGCAGTGGGGTTCCACACTGGAGCTCATGTGAAATAAACTCTGATACAGTACGGTAGATTTATGTCTGGTTCTACTGTATAGCGGATCTTTGTTAAGATCCATATGTTACGGATAGGATCATACTCTGTGCTAAATAAGAGACATGTAATCATTTAGGCTACAAAACATCACCATGTTTTATTTAACAAAATAATGTTGGTTAGTCCACAATTACTGTACAAAAAACATCAGGAAGCCTGCCGGCTCCAAAAACGAACGGGAGGAAATGCTCTCAATTTTTTATTCTAATTCAATCATCATCTTCACCACGATCCTTTATGTTTATGTTGGCCGAATTTATATGAAAGCACTGACAAATATGAATATACTGTAGTCAACTTCATTAAAACGTTATTAATGTGCCTAAACTCAGTAATTCACTAAAAATATTTATATTTTAATGGAGCCTCGTCAGGCAGATTAGAGTCCCGACGCATAGCGGAGGGATCTTGATCTGGATGAAGGGTGTTATTTTCCCCATAATGACCAAGTCGCTGCAAATTATCCCGCTTATTACATGGCCACATTCTCAACAAAGTAACGACATGACTCCCAATATTAATTTAAATGCTTTTATGGATTTAGAAAATGTTTTTATTGATTTAAAAAATAGTTGTATGTATTGATTTAAATTGACATGCATCCGCTAAGAAAAATAGAAAACCGTTTTTTAAACAGTCTGAATGAAACGGCAGCTCTCAGCTGTGTGTTTGCACACCTAATGGCCCATCTGGCACAGCTCTCTCTATTATTGATGCATAAATGTGTTCATCCATTCAATGTGGCATCTGCTATAATTGGGTTAATGTATGATATTACTTAATAATATAATACATTATAATATATGATAATTACATTTTAGTTTTATTAATTTCTTATTTCATAGAAACGTATCAAACATGTAGGCTAATTAAAGAATGGTGATATACACAGTGATAGATGTTAAGGACTAACGTTTATAATAAATAGCCTAGCATTTATCCATAGTCATAATATTTATATATTCAACAACAATTTTTAATGTAAAAGGTTCATAAAATAAAAACACAACACTGTCATTGCAAGTCACACTCAGTTGACTTTTATGTTCAACTGCTAAATTCGTTACTGATCAAAAAGGGCTTCTACCTAATTACCTTAAATAAACTCATTAATCACGTAGAATTATAAAATACGGCGATAGTTATTAAAATATATGTGCTTCTATTTTTCATACTTTTGAAATATATTTGTATTAACTTTATATCATCGTATCTCCGTATTTACTGGGTATTTTTGCATGAAACAAAGACTGGCATATAGTTTCAAGCCAGTACTTGTCCAGACTGTTGTTTTTATGCGGCACCGGCTTGAACAGGTCATGTGATCTGATCACGCCGGCATTATTCTTATAATTCTTTATGAGCGCAGTAGCCTAATGGTAAGGTAGCCTATCTAATTACTTATTTATAAAGTGGAGACAAGGCAGAAATCCTACAATGAAGCGGGACAGTGTTCTCTGTGAGATCCAGAAACTAAAACTAAATTCTATTCCAATTATTGACGGGAAGAGCGGTGTAAATGGGTGGCATATGCATTTGAAAAGAAATAGTAATCACACAGTTGTCATACAGGCTTAAACAAATATAGCTCTACACCACTGGCCGAAATGTCCTTAAAATGAAGTCCGAGTTCGACATTTTAATTAATGTCCTGCCAACACTGGCAGGACAGAAGGCAACTCGCCCGTTCTAAGCTGTGTCCCTCACTCCTCACATCCCAAGCTGCATCCCCAAAAAGTGTATTATGTTGCTACATTGTTTCAGATGTGATGTTTCAGTTGTGAGTAGTAATAATGATGCCCTTTCAATCACATTAGGATGCCTAAAAAGTGACAGGTGGACACGCCCCCTGCAAATGAGCTAAGTCCTGCCTCCCATTGTTCGAGATCCTTTGATGTGAGCGGGTGAGGTGTTATAACGGGTAGGTGTGAAAAGCCCCCCTGTGGAGTGCCTTTGTTGTCTAATTCTTTGATGTGTTGATTAAGGCAGTCTCTTTGAAGTTATGTTGTCTGGCCCCTGTGACCTCACACCCCTTTTGTTGTCTAATTCTTTGATGTGTTGATTAAGGCAGTCTCTTTGAAGTTATGTTGTCTGGCCCCTGTCCCCTCGCACCCCTTTGTAGTCTAAGCCTTTGATGTGAGTTGTTATAACAGGTAGGTGTGAAAAGCCCCCCTGTGTAGTGCTTTTGTTGTGTAATTCTTTGATGTGTTGATTAAGGCAGTCTCTTTGAAGTTATGCTGTCTGGCCCCTGTCCCCTCAGAGTTGACTTATCTAATTAGCCTTTGATGGTTTGCCCTTTGATGTGAGGTGTTATAACAGGCAGGTGTGATTTCACACTGGTGTGTTATAAGCCTTTGATGTTAATCTAGGTGTCTCTTTGAAGTTATGCGTGAGACGGTCTAGCCCCCCTCCCAGCCCAGGCCTCTCCCCCTTTCTCCACCCCTTCCTTTGGCTATGAGGCTGGCAGATTGTGGGGGGTGGAATTAGATGAAAATAGAAATATGCTCAAAACTAAATAAAAGACAGTAATTTCCACTTACCAAGTCACCTTTCAAAAAAGAAAAATGGCCAAGAGACGCCTGTGACAACTTACCGCCATCCGTTCGGAGCGCCAGTCAAGAAACGAATGCCGCATCTGTGCGGGGTTCAGACGCCTACAGCCAGAGATCTGTGCACAAACTTATCTCGTGCCCTCTTTCAGTCATGTGCGCGCGTTCATGTGTGCTGGAGGAGGGGCTCTGTGAGGAAGTGGCAGATTTTTCCCGGTTGTGTATTTTCTAATCCTAGCTCACTCGAGCTGGTTTCTCCAAAATGACCTACCCCTACCTTTAAGAACAATTAACACACACACACACACACACACACACACACACACACACGTTGGAGTTAGCCTTTGATGTGAGGGTTAGAGATAAGCCTGGGATGTTAATCTATATGTTGATTAAGGCACTCTCTGTGAGGTGAGAAGCGAGGGGATGGAGCTAGTTTTTAATAAAGAAATATGCTCAAACTAAATAAAACAGCCATTCATTTTCACTCACTAAGACACCTAAAAACGATATTGTCCTCTCTAGATTTGATTCAGGGTTTTGTTTTAAATGATTTGTGCTTGCTAAGGATGTTTCTTTTCAAGTTGTTGTGAAACTGTTAACTAAAAGGAAGTATCTGTTTGCAAAGAGGGTATTCATATTAATTAAAAAAATATCTTATTTAGGTTTTAATAGTGATAACTAAGTTTCACTCTGTGGGGGGCAAAAAGATGCATCGTTAAGCACCTGGATAAAGGACTCTTCAACTTTATGGAGACATGGTGACCAGCATACCTGATTATCAGCAGGAGAGGACTCTTTATAGTAAATACATTATAGGGTTAAAATAAGATATATATGTGATGGGATTAGTTTAAAACAGTCACCTTACACTTTTTTAGTTGTCCTCTCTAAATTAGATGTAAGGGTTTTTAAATGATTAGTGTTAATTAAGGGCTATTGTTATTTTGGTTTATAAGGGGATAGGAGTTCAACTTTTAAAAATTGCACAGGATCATTCTAAGAAGAGTGAGAGGGCTAATGAGCCAGCACCATACCTCCTCTATGCATTTTCTTGACCTGTATCTGATCTTGAAAAACTCTGGTAAGTACTTTTTTTATTTTATTTAATAATATCATGTAATTATTAAATGTTTTTTTTTTTGGTAGGGGTTAAACTAGTATATTATGTGGATAGTATATTATTAGATACTTAAAAATGTTATGTTTTTTCTGTTTACAGTAGAGACCCTGTGTGCTGAAATCTACTCAAACAGAGTACATCATGGTAGTGGTCAGCTTTTAAACACAAAAGTGTATCTTTCAGTAAGTAGCTTTCTCAGAGAATTTAAGTATAAATCTGTCAAATGTTCAAAACAGCCTTGTTTCATTGAAATAGCCTCAAAACCACAAACAGCCATTAAGAGTCAGAATCCTAACGAAATCTACTCTGAGTACTTCATGGTAGTGGTCAGCTTTTAAATACAAAAGTGTATCTTTTAGGTAACTTTTTGAGAGAATTAAGCAAACACGGCTGGCTTGAGTGAACGAGTTGAAAGCCAGCGTCGTAGGACAGTTTAGTGAGAGCGGGTTTATTTTGGATTAAGTCAACCGGATAACTCAAAACATATCCAGGATATGTTGAACTAGATTCGTAGTATAGGCCCCTGGTCCCGACCAGGGGGGTATACTACGAATCTAGTTCAACCTAACAGCTAAACTGTCCTACAACGCTGGCTATCAACTCGTTTGCTCAAGCCAGCCGTGTCCTATCTAGTTAGGTGCGCGTACACATAAAAGGGGTGGTATCTGGAGCATTCGACCAATCACAAACATGGAGAAGCGTACTGACAGCGCAGCGTCATACTTCCTGAATGAAAAGTCAACTATAATATTAGACATATGAAGGAGTTAAACTTTAAACATCCGTGACTTAAACACTTTATCCAGGATAAAAGCCACATAGCTGCACCTGCAAGGTGAATACAGCTGGTTAAAGAAAAAGTGTTTGAATGCGTACATTAACAGGTTTATGATATCACTGCCCCCCGTATAAGACACGATCTGACTTTAATTACATTTGACTCGAGTGTTTCGTCAACTTAATGTGTTGCTTAAAATAATACTTATGCATACAGTATGTGACACTGAGTGTTGCACGGCCAGATACGGCTCAGCTGACTCAGATAAGGAAATATATGATACATTATGATGTGATATGATATGAATGATAATGGGACACATCGACGTCTGCACTCACAGTGCCGCTGACTGTAGGCTACGTAATGTTACTTTGATCCGGTTACTTATGTTGTGGCAGATATTTAATTAAGCTTTCTTAACATAGCCCAATAGTTATAATAGTCAGATTGCTCTGAAGATGGGAGGTGATGTTCTATTCATTTTCACGTTCACACAGTCGGTGATTTTGGCCAGCCGTCTTTCCTGCAACGGCAGTTTAAACTGTATTTCCTCTGCACACTGAGCTCTGATTGGTCAGCAGGCGTGGTGCTTTCGCTGAGTTGATCTCTTATCCTGGAACCTATCCTGCTTCTGAGCACAGACTAGGTTCCAGGATAAGTCACCATGGAGATCTAGCCCGCTAAAAAGAGAACCAGCGTCGTAGGACTGGAAAGCCCGAGTTTTCCCTGAAGTTAGCCCGCTAATCGAAAATCCTGCTTCGTAGTACAGGCCTCAGGACTGCAAAACCTTATACAGAGTATATTGCCATAAATATGATGATGGATTATCAGTAAAAAATGTCAAGATGTGAGCATGTTCCTAATTGTGTTGGTATGCAGTCTAGGTCTGGTCTGTTTAATAAAGCAAATCTGCCACTTTTATATTGTAGCATTTGTTCAATTAAAGCAGTCTTTAATGGTTTGTCCTAAACATAGCAATATATGCTTTTGAAATGTAACATGTCTTTGAAAAATAATAGTATACACTTTATATTGTGTATCACCTTTAGCTTGAAAATATGTGAAAATGTGTTTTTTTTATCTATAAAATAAATAGACAGACACTTTATCAATCCCAAATTGGGAAATGATGTTACAGCAGCAGTGTGTTCAGATATTTAAAGTTGGAATAAAGTATAAACTACACAACACAAGTATAATGCACTGCAATCCATAAGATAAGTCCGATATGTTCATGAAAACTCCCCAGGAGACACCGACACTAACGTGGCCGAGTGGACTCCGGAGTTTGCTGCATGAGTTGCACTGTATGATCTGTGGTGGAGTGGGCTGTCACTCAAACACTGAGTAGCCAATGGGGACACACCCCTGAAAGTCCCGCCCACCTGGGATGTTTGTGTCAGAATCTCAAACAAAAAGTGAAGGAGCGCAAACGAGAAGAGCTGCAGCGAGAGCAAAAGTCTGATCATTGAGAAAGAAGAAACGAGAACAAAACAAACAAAAACCCTCATGCTTAAGAGGTTTTAAGGAACCAACTGGTCTCTGCTCAACTCTGCACAATGTAGTGTGAGCTTGTGGTCTGGAATACTACAGAGCATAAACAGCTGATAAGCACACCAGCCATCTTTATTATGCCAGGCAGTTGGAAGATTAATAAGGTGATGTGTTTCGACTGTAATTGACCCAGTTAATGAGACCCTTGTTTTGTGGTTTCCTCCCCCGTAACCGACTGTGATGGTGCTCAAAACAAGTGCCAAAAACTCTCATCTCTGCCAAATGAAATTGGCTTATTAATTCCAATTATACTGATCATTGAACACTCAAATGAAAAATGAAGACCTTTCAACTTGACTAATTGGCCCCAAGAGTGAGCGTATGTCTGAGTGGGTGTGTGCATGTATGTGTGAATGAGAGGGAGGCAGGAAGAGGAGGAGGGGGGGGGGGGGGGGGGGGGGCACAGAGAATGAGTGCCTTGTTCTTAGAGTACAGTGTAGTGTGATGGTGGGGGGAGGGGTTCTTGCATTGGACCAAAAATACAATGACTTGATTTTTAGTCTCTCTTCTTTCTTTTCTGGCGCCAACGTTTCCAGAACTTTATTATCACAGAATCACATCTATAAACTATATATATTTTTTGTATTATTATTATTATATGATTTTTTGTATATTATACCTTTTTATTCTATTTCCGAGTGTTATATTTTTCATTAAGTCTCTTGGCTTTTTAATGATTGTTTTTTGGTATATTTAAATAAAATGTTTTAATGTGTTTTCCAGCAATGTATTTATTTAGGATAAACCCTTTTAACCTAATGATTTGAATGTTTTGTTTTTAAAGCACATTGAACTTGCTTGGGTGTTAAAATGTGCTACATAAAAAAACTTGCCTTATATAATCATAGTAATAATCATAATATCGATAATAATATATATTATTTCAAATACATTTTTAAAAAATCCTTCCATGATAATCTTTATGTCAAGGTTTCTTACTTGATAATTCGTATTTGTATTTATTTACATTACATTTGTAACAACACAATATGCACATAAAGCAGGTTTATTTAATCAGGACAACAGTTTATCCAATGCTTTGTTTGAGTGAAAGTGATTGGGGGTGTGTGGCAGTGAAACCCCTTAGCACAGAGACGGCCCCCGAGCGAGGAACTCCACAGAGAAGCTATTCACAGACACACAGGCAGGAAAAGTGTCAGTTGTTTATTTGGTTTTGGGATTGGACACTGAAGTAACCGCTTGGAAATGACACACATCCACACGCGCACCTAAGTAAATATACACACAGAGTACATACACAATGCCATTAGGCCTCGCTGCATTATGCAGTGTTTGAAAGCTGGTGGCTGGAAAAAGAAGCATCTGTTGAAAGTTAGAGGACGCTAAAATAGAAAGAGGTGAATGATGCTTGTTCATATTTACCATCTTTGATCATTTCACACTAAAAGGTGCTTGTGAACTGAAAAGGTCACTTACCATGTCTTGTATATTGGTTTTCTTGTAGTAGTAGTAGTAGTAGTAGTAGTAGTAGAACCTTTATTTAGCCAGGAAAATCAATTAAGAATACATTCTTATTTTCAATGATGACCTGACAGGAGAAAAAAGGCTTCCTGAGGAGATGGGGGGTTGGGAGGAAAATGAATAAAAAGACAGACTCCGAGCACTACAGAACCCAGGAGACAACACAATGACACAGAGCAGAGATGGCAGGCATAGCAGTTAAACATATAACATATCTAAAATAATACTGCTGGAGTTCAATCAGTCATTAAAATAATAGAAAACATTCATTCATTCATTCATTCCTTCATGGCAATGCATACTATAGGAGAGGTCAAGGCATTGGTAGTGAGCATCAGGCAAAGCAGCTGCATGTGTGTACCAGGGTGTTTGTAATAGTGTCCCTGAAGGTGCGGGGGGAGCTAAAGGTCCCCATCCTCAAGGTTTCAGCTGCTGCAAACTGAAAGGCGGAGCGGCCAAAGGATGTATGGGCTTTGGGGATCTTTAGCTGGATGTGTGTAGCTGATCTTGGCTTCTTAACACGAGAACCGCCAATCGGGTCAATTTGACCCAGAGCTGTTTTTTATTGTATGTAACTTTTTTCAATAACATATTAAAGTCTCCCAGTCCGTGACTTTTCCTGAAAGTGTTATGTAGCACCCTATGTTGTTAAAAATTGTCAATAGGAAGTCAGATTGAAGAAATCACCCAAAAAATTGCCATTTACCTATTTCTGCCAAGCGGGTCATATTGACCCCACCCCTTTTCGCGCTATTGATTTTGCGTGTAAACAAACATGACGTGTTGTTAATGCAACAACTTTTGTCTACTGCGGTTCCTTATAGATTGAGAGACAGTCTGTAGTGAAGGAGCTCGCTCCCGCTCACGGGAGCCTGCTCGCGCTGCGCTCCGCAGCAAACAGCTGTTTGCTTTTCACCCAACAACGACAACCGCCTCACGAAACGCTATGTTACCGTTAATAAACGAAACAATTTAACAAAATTGCTTGACAAAATACCAATACCACAGGACCATTTTTCTTTTTAAAGCAATACTTTTACCTTGAAAATCAATGCATTCTAATGCCGAGTCAATTTGACCCCGGTGGGGGTTTTAGGTATAAAAATTCTCTGGCGGTTCTAGTGTTAAGACAGAAGTATTTATTCATTGTTATATTTTTTGCCATTTTACCAATTGTCACTAGACCGATGTGTTCCAGAGATATGCAAATCCACCCAAATGACCCCAGAAGTGTTTTTTTTTCTAAATCTCTCTAAAAAGGTCAAATGTCACTTGTTTTGCATCAATCTTGATACAGGGTACTTATTATATTTTATAGTTTGGATTCCTAAAGCTTTTAGTCTACCATCCCATCATTCAAGGGTAGTTTTCACTATAAGTAATGTTTTTTTTTGACGGACACTATCATTTACATGTGTTTACTATGTTCAATCTGAATTTACTTTAAAAATTCTATATTGATTCTGATTTTCTACATCCAACTGACAGGTTTATTATTGCTTTGAGAAAAAAGATTATTAATTTACCCCTTTTTAGAAGTGAAGATATAGTTATTTGTTCTGGAAATGTCATTTTCGAGCCTGAGATCTGAAAAACAGTCTCAGGGCTTAACAGGTTAAAAATACCTGTCTATTAAAAAAGTGTCCAGTCATTAAAGGATGAGTAATATTAATATAAATGTTATTATGTGCGTCATCCGAGCCATAGAGCTTCATTGTTTTTCAAAAACTATTTGAATCATTACTGACACACTGTTGCACTGGACTTCTTTATTTCCATCAACACACACACACACACACACACACACACACACACACACACACACACACAGTAGTTTACCTTGACTCAATCCAACACACGGCATCTTCACTACTGAAAATAGTCCCTTAGTGCTCTGTTTTCTGCTATTTGAAGGACATTTGTAAAAGCTTCTCAGTTTTGTTAATCCAAGTCCACTAACTAACTTTCACTCAACCCTAAATGGATGACAAAAACACTACTGACAATATCTTCTGTTACAACGTGGCCAACTCCATCCACTGAGGATAACCGTAATACAGTGGCATCTCTGAGTGGGGGAGTCAATTCCAACATAGAATTGCAACAAAATGTATGAATATAACATAAACATTTTAACCCTTGTATGAGGTTAGAACATTTGGCAAAACCAGACAATATTGTGCCATCATTTCATCACATTTTTCAACACAGATTGGAGGATTAGCGCCACCAGTTGTATAACCCTAAACCTAAACCCTAACCCTAAACCTTAACCTCTGAAAATATTCCATAAATCACAATTTTATGAATTTCATAAGCATCTTTTCAATTCTCCATGTAATAATAGCACCTTACTGAAAGTGATATTTAGCATATTTTTCAATGTTCTCCTCCTACACTTTGGCTCATCTATGCAAATTACATGATGAAGACGTGTTGTATTGTATGAATGCACCTTACAGAGTTCATTCTGATGTTGCCATTTGCTACTAACGATATCTTCAGTTCATCTCTAAATGGTGAGCTGTTATTACAGTCGTTGATTTCCATTGTATACTTTTGTTTGTTGTCTCTTTGCACTCAGGCATCTGGTGCATCTCGTCTGCACCACTCCTACAACAATCAATCTAGAAAATAATTGGCAAGTTTGATAGACGGAGGGGATTATAAGCATTACTGCAACAATGATGAGGACTTCCACCACTACCATTAATATGATGATTCTGTTGTTCTTGCACCCGAGACATATAATCTAAAAGCCTAGACAGTATGTGGGTGTGTAGAATATGATTATAGGCTTTCATTATACACATAAATAGAAGAGAGAGAGCCGGACAAAAAATAAGAGGAGGAGGGCTGCATCTGTACGATGAAAGCAGGAAACAAAAAAACAGAACAGAAGGAGTGCTTATACAGAAAACTGAGAAATATAGCGAAATGAAAGATGATGTAGGTAAAAGAAAAAGGCAGATACTGATAGAAGGAAAGAGAATAGAGGAGGATAGGCATTAAATCCACCTGTCACACGCAGAGATGTCAAACAAAGTGACTTCTCTACAGCTACGAGGGAATCAATTTAGTCTGCTAATAGCTGCTCTTATCAACCACTGACTCACTGTAACCGCACAATGTCATCTTCCTAATGCTCAAAGTACTGCCTGCAGTGGGGAACATCTACTGTCTTCACTACGGGGTAAAACAAAAAGGACCTTTAATATTCAGTGTGGTTGTTGACTTTTTGTCACTAAATCCAACACTGAACAACAAAGTATAAGATAGGAAAACGTTTATTCACTTTCCTGTAATATTAAAGAGTTCTTATTCTGCTATTTGGGGTTTTCATCTTCCTGTAGTGTGTTCTATAGGTTTTTGTGCATGTAATAATAATAATAATAATAATTCCTTACATTTATTATAGCGCTTTTCCAGATGCTCAAAGCGCTTTACAAATACACATTACACATAACATACATGCAATGGTCACCACTGTGGACAATACCCACAGGAGCAAGTTCAGGTGAAGTGTCTTGCCCAAGGACACAACGGCTTTACAGACGCAGCAGCGGCAGGTTTCACCCCTTGATCTGATGATCATTGCACAGCGCACTGCGCCACACCGTCCATCTTCACGCCTCGAAGTCATCGAGGCGCTTTTACAAGTACACATTGATATCATACATGTACTGTGGACATTACCCACAGGAGCAAATCCGGGTGAAGTGTCTTGCCCAAGGACACAACGGCCTGACTCAGTGGCGGCAGGAGCGGGTTTCGAACTGGAGTTCCCCAGCACCCCCCTTGATCTGATGATCAGATGCACAGACCACTGCGCCACCCGTCCCAATGTAAATGGTCTGCAAAGGCTTACATCCCTGGACTCCATTGAACTCCTTTGTTTACTTCCAGAACATAGTGACATCACTACGTTACACTTGTGCTTCTATTGGCTAGCGCTCCAACACATTGTACGTGATAGGCTAAGGGAAGGGACATATCTGAAAAAAATCTTTAAGTGGTTGACCAATCACAACAGAGCCGGCCAGCTAACCAATCAGAGCAGACTGGGCTCTGGTTTCAGACAGAGGGTGAAAAGAGGCAGTATGAGAAAGATAAAGAGCTTTCTGAACATTAAAGCATGGAGACATGTCACAGTAGAGACACTACATACTCTGAAGATGAGCAGAATATGTCCTCTTCAAATAAGAAAATGAATATCAATCTCACATTTGCAAGGCTACAGCAACGAGAAGGCTAGCTCAGCTTAGCATACAGACTGGAGACAGGAGTACAGTTTCCCTATCGCCATCTAAAGTTTAAGAAATCTGTCTGTCAGCACTAATTATGAAACACGGCCTTCACTCACAGAGCTATCTGAGCGGTAGCCTGCAGGTGAAGGCGTGGCGTTGGCTCGCTGTGTAAATGTTTGATCTTCTCTCTCCTAAGACTTACCTGTGTGTGAAGGAGCCCACCTGAGGCCCAGTGCTACGAAGGTTCAACACATCAAGAGTCGGTTCACAGGAGCCAACAAAAGCAAATATTATCAGGATGACTTCATAAACACCATGATGAACTGAAAACCTTTAAATAGCCACACATTATTCAATGCGACATATCTCCAGACTGAACCTGTCCTGAAGGCTCACCCTGACTGTGATCATCGAGCTGCACATTACATTACATGTTAGACACTTTTATCCAAAGCGACTTACATACTCAATACTGTGGGAAATCCCCACAGGAGCACTTTGGGGTGAAGTGTCTCAGGGACACAAGGACATGCTGACTGCAGTGGGGTTTGAACCTGTGACCCCCTGATCCCAACAACAACACACAATCCACTGCACCACACGCCCCACATATAAACTGCTTTGATTAGATACAGTTTAAGAAGTGCTCATCTATTAACAAACAATTAAAGTATAATTCATAATTATTATTTCCCAATTGTTGGTAATGCTACAATTCAGGTTATGTTATCATTAGTTTGTGTAGTATAACATAATAGCGTTATGAACTATTTTTATCAAAAGGCGATAATAAAATACTGATTACATTAGTAAACTTTGTAGGCAATTACTGTAAACGTTCATGGTTGTGTGCATTAGAAGGCTTCGTAAACTTTATAACTTTTTTAAACTGATTTAAAAGCATGCATACATGAAGATACAATGAACAGAAATAATTAACCATTGCAAAACGTATTAAGAGTGACGTTTATAGCTGCTTTGCTAAATACTCATTAACCATTTAACACAATATTTTAATCATCAGTTGCCCCTTTATTAAAGATATTTAAATGTTATTAAATAAATAATATCACAAATAATATGTATTTTAAGTAATTTATTGGGGTTTAATTGTTTTCTTAAAAGTAAACTATCCAAAGTTGAATGAATTCCTTTACCATGTATTCATGCTAGTTGTGATACCATGTTACTGTTTTGATATTTGAAGTAAAGCACAGAATAAGTTGCATATTCTAATCTCATTTTCTTTGGCAATACGGCTTCAAAGCATCACATTGAATATATGAATATATTGGCATATAATCAATTATGAAATATATTTCCACATCCTCATACTGTATTATTCATCTCTCTCCTCTCCACGGAGCTAAGGCTGTTGACTAAAAGGTGGAAAATACTTTTCAATATTTTGACTGGGTTTCAAATCACATACAATGTGTTGGAGCACTAGCCAATAGAAGTGCAATTGTTACACAGTGATGTCACTATGTTACAGAAGTATGGGTCCAAGTGGTTTTGGCGCAGTGGTTAGAGCGTTGATCATCAGATCAAGGGGCGTTGGTAAACTCCAGTTCAAATCCCCCCTCGGGCGCCACTGCGTCAAGCCGTTGTGTCCTTGGGCAAGACACTTTATGTCCACAGTAATGACTCTTACATGTCTAATATGTGTAATGTGTAATTGTAAAGCACTTTGAGCACCTGTAAAAGCGCTCTAATAAAAAAAATAATGCATTATTATTATTAATGGAGGCGAGTCAGTGTGTGGGAGAGAAACTCTCTCTGGAGGGAACACTGGGATTTTAGTCTTTGCAGACCATTTACATGCACTAAACCCTATATAACACACTACAGGAAAGTTAAAACCCCAACGAGCATAACAGGCCCTCTTTTTACACATGGGCCTTCATCTAAAAACTTCAGGTTCTTAGCTACACTTGGATGTAAAGGTTAGAAAGTAATCCAGGTGCCACACCAGGCTCTTGTCTGTAGATGAGGCCTCCTCGTTCGCCTCAGTGTGAGAGTCTCCCTGAGTCACAGCCCACTGTGTGCTGACTCACCAGTCCACTAATTAATTTAGATAGAATCATGTGACGTAAATGAAAGTTCTAGTTAGTAAATTCTATGAATAATTTGACATTTTTATCTTGTGAGCATACTGAATTATATGAGTTAATTGCAGAGACATAGCTGACTTGAGTCATGTCAATCATCATCAATCAAGCAGACTTTCTTCCCCCCCATATAACTTGCACCGTCAGGAAGAAAAAAAGATGTTTCCGTTGCGTTTGTTTTGTTTCCCTACTAATGATGATTTTGTTCATAAAACTATATTGTATGCTGAAGTGTGACCGTAATTACAAAGTTCTGTTGTCAGACTTTTCCATTAGCATCTAATTGCACCAGCAGGAAGGATTCACAGATGACCATTTTAGCTCCATTAACGCTCCGTTTTTTTATTTTGGTGCATTAGCTATCTTCCACAAGTTTTGAGACTCTCAACCGACATAAAGACTTCTCCCACAAACACAGAGTGGGACACTTCCGGGGATTGTAAAAAGCTGCATTTGATTGTTTACCAAATATTGACACTTGGAGGATAAATGATTCAATGCTAATTGACTTGCCTTGAATAATTGATGCTAAGAGGGAGGAGAGAGTTTGTTCTGGATGAGGAGGGAAGAGTTTGCACAGCTTGACCACGTGAACCAGACTCTGCAAACTAAACTCACAGGCAGCAGAATTTAATATGAGCAGACAGGTGAGTGTGCATGGAGAAGCCCCAACCGCCGCGCAGCCGTCTGCCTGTCTGTCTGCACACCCAATGAAACAGCTCGGAGTATTGTTGATCTGAAATAAGACTGCTGCCTCAGAGTGTTTTGGTAGTTGCAGTCAATATGAGCATTTTAGTTTATTCAGCTTGTTTGAATGTGCAAACAAGCTTTTAAACTTCTCTGTAAAGACCTAATGACCTAACGCCTCTCCATGTTCTCCAGTGCTGGGTTTTAGATAACTCAGTCGATTGCTTTCAGCATTGCCTGCAACTTGGTCTATGCTTGTGCCAGTCAGAGATAAAGAAAGCTAATGTTCTATGTTGTAGTTTGAGCTTCTCCGAGATGCAGTGAAGTAGAGCCAATGCCCTTGGAACTCCCCCTATCAACATACTTCTACTTTAATGTCTTGGTTTGGACAGAGCCCTTTAGCTTCAATTAAAGGAAAGTCTAGTGGATCGCCGGAGCTGTATTAGATTAACATTAACATGCTTATTGTAGTTGTAAGTGCAATGCTTTGCGGCCAGTAGCACCATCCTTGATGGAGCATATGTGTGGGCTGGACCTGTATTTTACAGGAAAGGAGTGAGCAGAGGGTCAAGTTGTCGATTGTTGTTCTGTTTTCTGTGACTATCTTCCTCACCCTCTCAGACTTCCAGTTGCGCGCGCTACTAAAGAGACGCGCTACCATGGAAACCAAACAATGGTGTAGCTGTATTAAAGTCCGAGTGGAAACAGTCCTGAGTAAATCTGATTTGGTCAGAAATCGGGAGAAATGCGGGAGAAATATGACCCCGGGAGGAAACCGGGAGAGGGCAATGAAATCGGGAGTCTCCCGCGAAAATCGGGAGGGTTGGCAAGTATGGTTGAGGATGTTGATTAATAAACTTTTACATTTTGATTGTTACTCAGTTCAAGTAAAGGACAAAGCTTAGGAGTTGCTTGTCCCTAAAAATCAAATAGTCAGCGCAACATTTTTATAACTGTTGATTTTGTTGCTAATGATGGGGCTAATGGCTAATTAGCAGGTAGCAAGACACAGAAAACGGCGCAGTCAGACGCTGACGGAGCAACGCTAAGCCAGGCGGACACAGCTTACGATCTCGCTGCTAAACTAATTGATGTGATGGAGACTTACAGGGAGAGCAGCTGCAGGTGTCCATGACAATGCACGCACCATTGTGGCTGCTTACTCTCCCAAAACCAACCCGGTATCACGGCAAGACGTGAACATGTGACGATTTACCATGCTGGGAGACGTGAAGATGTCACAATTTCGTCCCTTCAAACGTGACGGTTACACGGTATTGTTAACATGGCCCAACCAGTGAAGATATACAGGGAAATGCCAAGCAAATGCTACCCCGACGGTCGGTTGTTATTGTCAATATTAATATAATAATGATTTATTTTTTAATAGTAACACTCGATTTCGCCGATGTTCTTGTTGCCCCAGCCGGTCGACGCCTCTTTTAGCAGAAACAAAGGCTACATTCATGTATTAAGTCGATGTTAATCCGTGCGTGTGGATATGGAATTAATGGACGTGACGTTGTGCGATTGCGTTGCCAAGCAACAGCTTCGGTTCATGTTAATTTACAAACTATTCAACTACAACCTTAGTTATATTTAAAACATGTTAGAAGGCCTCACAAAATACTTTAATGCAAATTAAAATGTAAATGTGAAGGAATGTGTGTATAACAAAATACATCCATCATTAAAAATTCCCGGAAACAGACGTAGGCAATGTCCTCAGCTCGGTGATTCGATGGTTTAGCCGCAATGCACGTTGGGAAATGGTGTTTATGCGATGTGAAATCCGAAAACATTTTTTAAAAATAAAATAATACTTTATTCTCAGTCTTCTCATCAGGGCTCTAGAAATAGAGAACTACGGCAAATATGTAATATTTAATGCAGCCGAACCGTGTATTACAATGCCGTTATGTGATGACTTTCAAAGAGAAAAGCAAGCACACTCGGAATAACACTCCCATGACAAACTGGGAGAAAAATATATTCATGAAAACATTAAGTCAAATCTGTATTCCTTTTACAAATCACATACTGTTGAATTTCGTTACAGTTATTGAATACAATTATATATAAAAATAATCTCTGCATTGTTTAGTTAGTTCTAAGTGGTGCAGTTTGAGAATGTACAATTGGCCCACATACTGCAGCTGCCCAGCTGCTCACTGTTTGTAAAAGTAAATAAATAGTATTTTCATATCAATAATGTACTTTCTATACCCTCCTCCGAGTCTGGGGGTCCGGGGATGTGAGGACAGCGCGAGGACACAGACAGGGAGGCTGCTTTACTTCATAAAGGAAATGGCGATCAATATTAACAACATAGGAGCTAAAACGCTTAATAACCTTCATTACGTGTTAGAGAAAGAACATAAGAAAGTTTGACAAAGATGATGAGGCTGTTGGACATTCCTGCTGTCAGCATGCCGATTGCACACTCCCTCAAAACTTGCGACATCTGTGGCATTGTGCTGTGTGATAAAACTGAACATTTTTAGAGTGGCCTTTTACTGTGGCCAGCCTAAGGCACACCTGTGCAATAATCATGCTGTCTAATCAGCATCTTGATATGCCACACCTGTGAGGTGGGATGGATTATCTCGGCAAAGGAGAAGTGCTCACTATCACAGATTTTTTCAGATTTGTGAACAATATTTGAGAGAAATGGTTATTTTGTGTATATAGAAAATGTTTTAGATCTTTGAGTTCATCTCATGAAAAATGGGAGCAAAAACAAAAGTGTTGCATATATATTTTTGTTCAGTGTACAAATCGCTGTAAGAAGCTCAAAACACTACAGAAACCAGGGGACACAAAACATGTATGCACACAGCTGGGACCGCAGCACTTGTTAACGTTTGAGGATTATAAAGTTAGCCAACTGTCACTCTTGCAGAGTGTTGTTGTTTCATAATTGTGTTTTGTGTAAAAAATGTGTCGATATATTTGAAATGACTAGGTGGGCTAGTAAGCTTACAGCAGATCTGCAATAATACTGTAAAGTCATGCAATCACGCTGTAAAAGAAAAATCTGATAAAATAATTTAGCTACGTTTTTTCAGTGACAGTTGGCCTTAAAACGCTGCACATGTCTCATCAAGTTGGTGAATGTTTTCTAAATGCTGCTCCTGTGCCTTTGTAATACGTTTGCCACTATCAGCCACCATAACTCAGAGATTAACTAATGAGTTCACATTAATGGTGTCAATTTAGACAAAGAATGACAGTAAGGTTTAAAGCTGATTCATAATCACACGCTGACTAGAGCAATGACAGTCGCAATTTACGAGGTCAACAGAGCATGATGCTATCAGAAATGTTGTGTTGAGTCATGTAAGCAATAAAATGTGTTCCTGTGAAATGTTGAGACAAGAAAATATCCTTTCCATCTCTGTTTTTGTCAGGTCATGCATCACTACACCCCCCCCTCCGCCTCCTCCCCCCGCACCTCACCCACCCCCAGGCTGGCCCGGCACAGTGATGCCATTCAAGTCGGGGAAAGATGAGAGGGTTTGCTCTATCGACCATACGAGGAGAAGTGCGATACCTCAGCCCCCCCTCAGCCGCTGTCTGAGTCGCCGGACACAATGAGGTTCCCACACACGAGGCATCGGGTTGGAGTCTCAGCCTCGCCTCCTCGCCTTTCACCATTCATCCTCAACACTGATAAGGAGAAAGAAAGAGAAGCAGAGAGGTGGGGGGGGGAAGCAAGAAGCATTAGGGTGGAAGGGAAGCAAAATGAGTGAAAAGGAAAAGAGACGGAGAGAAGGGGAGCGATGAAACAAGAATGTGGGGAAGAGAAAAATGAGAGATTAGAGTGAAGGGGAGGGAGGATGAGAGGAGTTGGTGTTAAGATGAAGAAAAGGGGGAGAAAGGATGAAAGAGAGAGTGTGTGTGTGTGTGTGTGTTCTCTTTTGTACACACGCACTTATTGCCGCTGAAGCAGGGGGGACTAGGACTACAAATCAGCCCGGGACTCTCGACCGGCCCACTTCGGTACCGCGGTAAATACCGCTAGTAAATTGCCGAGGGGGGGTAGACAATGGACTAGCGGTAGACATTAAGAGTAAATAATGTCTACCTCCATTCGTCCAAAAATAAATCGACTAATAATGAAGAAAATTAACACATTTGTTGCAATAGTAATTTATGCACTAACTACATTACTACTTGTACTACAACATTTTAATCATCAGTTCTTCCTAATTTTCCTCAATTGTTCATATTTGGTTTATTAAAATAATGATATTGTGGTCATTGTTAAAAAATGTCTGCTATTATTATGATTAGCCTATTATTATTTGTATAATGCACGTTCTGCCTTCCTGTCATTAGGAGTTAGACATATAATGGCTATGTAATTGATTAGATTAGCGCCTTCATTATCCTAAACTGCTGGGACATTTCGCCAATACCTTTATGTTGTCTACTCTTCACTTACTGTCAGCATAGGTCGGCATTGATGTACAGAGCCGACAGAAGACCTTGTTTATATTGCCATCATATTGAGAGGTGCAGCCAGTGACGCGTCCTAAAACCAGGAAGTAAGCTGCTGGTTTCCTCGACAAAAAGCAATGGGATTTCTCCACAGGGTTTTGGAAAATAGCTGGAAATAAGGTCTGCGGAAAACAAACCTGTTTGATAAATGCACGTTTTGTTCAGCCGGATAATCTCCACGTCTACCCTACTTTTATAATTTTCGAATCTTAAATCTAATCGATAGATTATAAAAGGGTTTTAGGACGCGTCACTGCACCACTAGAAGCCAACTCCATCGATCAAGCTGAAACTTTCTCTCCCTCTTCTTCTCATGCTCCCTGTCACTCTCCTTTAACTCCTCCGGTGACTTTCTTTTATTTGAAGATTGTTTTTTGCCCGGCGCCTGACCGGCTACCGCTGGTATTAAAAACATTTTGGCGAATGGTTAGGTGGCGCGATAGTCTGTAGTGAAGGAGCGCGCTCCCGCTCACGGGAGCCTGCTCGCGCTGCGCAATGCAGCAAACAGCTGTTTGCTTTTCACCCAACAACGACAACCGACTCACGAAACACTATGTTGTAGCGTTGATAAACGAAATAATTTAACTAAATTGCTAGTCAAAATACCAATACCACAGGACCATTTTTTTAAAGCAATATTTGTAGTGGCCCGAGTGGGCAAGTGGAAAGTACGTTATGCTGGCCCGGGGTGTCTAAATAGTGCTTCCGGGCCAGCGGGCCATTTAATGTCGAGCCCTGCCGGTTACCGGCCGGCCAACATCGTCCGACCGGCCCACTTCAGTACCGGCCCATCGGGATTCGTCCCGAACGTTTAGAACAGATAAAAAATGTGCGATTAATTTGCGATTAATCGCGATTAACTATGGACAATCATGCGATTAATCGCGATTAAATATTTTAATCGACTGTCTTTTTAAAAAAAGACTTTATGTTCTGAACTGGTGAGAGAATGTTGATGCAGTGTGAGTTGTTTAGTTCAGTTAAATAAAGCCTTTCAAGCAGGGATGTGCACAGACATTTGGAGGGGCTATTTCTCTAAACTGAAAAATAATATGAGACCAAAACGATTATTACATTAACTAATTTGAACAGTAATTCACATCATCATCTCATAACAAAATAAGCTAAGGCAACTACTTGCATTCGGTGACTTGATTTTTAAAATAAAAACCAGGGACATTTTTTGTTTTGCGGTCCATATCTCATTAAAATATCTAATGTTAGTAACTATTAAAGAAAAAATGGGGACAATTCAATGTAGTTTGACCATTGTAACTGCTGTGCAGACATACTGATAAAATAGGGCTTCTATGATTACCTTAAATAAACTTACTAATGAATGAAACAAGTTCAATACACATTATTCTTATCATTCTTTATGAGCGCAGTAACGGTAAGGTATCTAATTATTTATTTATTTAGTATTCCATAACTTAATAACAGAGATGGTCAAACTAAAGTGGAGACATGGCAGAAATCCTAAAATGAAGCGGGACAGTGAATTGTTCTCCTGTGAGAGGGCGATCAAGAAAAGAGAGCGAGCGGCCCCGTTGAGGGAGTTTAACATTAACGTTTAATAGGAGTTTACACAGCAGATGAAAAGACACAGAAAGACAGAAGCACAATAACAAGTATACGTAGGTGTTTTTTTGTAAATAACCGTCGGTGTCAAGAGGAAGTAAAGTCCCTGGCATGAGAAAACTCAAAATCCATTTTCCAAAATCCGACAGAGGTGGTCTCAACGCACCGGCACCAATACAGTAGCCTATAACATATATATATATATATATATATATATATATATATATATATATATATTAGGGCTGTCAAACGATTACAATTTTTAATCAGATTTAATCACAGCTTAAAAATTAATTAATCATGATTAACCACCGACGTACTTGTGAAGCTTTTCCAGAAGGCGGTTAGATCACCGGACGACAGAGTCGGTCTCCGTGTGCACAGACAGGCTGCTGTTAACTATGTCCAAAATATGCCATTTCTTTATGTATATTGTTGTGGGAATGGAAAGATAAATGAAAGAAGGTGGATATATCCATTTAACATACAGTATGTATTAATTATAACATTGTTTTGTGTGTCAAAATGAAAGATAGCCCACACACCTATCAATCATCAAACCGTGAGGTCTTAATTCATTACGTGTTGATTTCCATCAACGGGGGAGTACTGCAGGAAAGTCGGGGGGGAGGGGCTAGTGGAGTACTTTGTGACCACAGAGTGTGAACGTTGTGATCAGCTGTTTGAGCGCAATTCTCCAGTGAAGGGGGGAGTCTCCCTCCGCAGCCGATTGGCGTAGTTTTGGCACAATTCCGTTGTACAGACCGACGTTAACAGCAGCCTGTCTGTGCACACGGAGACCGACTCTGTCGTCCGGTGATCTAACCGCCTTCTGGAAAAGCTTCACAAGTACGTCGGTACGCAAATGCGCTTTGTGACACAAGTGACTGGACGCATTTCAGATTACGCACATAACCTACCAGTTATGTGCACCCCTGTACTACAGCACAAGTATTCTCCGTCGGGACTTCCTGCAACAACACCACGCCGTTATCTTGATTCTGATTGGCCAGAAGACATTATCGAAGATGTTCTATTGAGAAGACAATCACTGTGAGACAAAAGTTTTCAAAACCGTTTCTGCTCTTCGGTATTTCCTACGGAGCCCCCTAGGGGACATGGAGAAGGAAAAAAAATTATTTGAAGAAAAATGTTTTGCGAGATCTCGCAAAACCCCGTTGCAGTTTGTAGACGGTCCCTAAGCACTCCTCTCCCTCCTCCAGCTGCAGATTGTGACCAATTCTTGATGTTTAGCTCGGATGACGGCGCGTATCGAACTGTTCTGATAAAAACGACTCTGTAGCTCGTTGTCTATCTTGCTATGATTGTAAAGTCTTGTTGTTTGTATTTTTACAACGTTATGTTCATGAGTTATTGATCCGCGAAATTCGAATCCGTCAATAACTCAGCTCAGAGGGACGTGCATGTCCCTTCGCTCTGAGTGTTCTCTTGAGGTGTCTTCACTTATGTGAAACCCTTTATATATTCAGTCTGTGTGAAACCCGTGCCTATTGCCAAGCAGTGATGTTATATCTTTATATTTAAGGCCAAGCTCAAAGTAAAATCGATGAACCACTCCATTGTTGTGGTTTCTGTGTTGCCCTAGCAGCCGAACTGACCAGGAAGTACATTGAGCAAAATGAAAAGTATTGCGAGATCTCGCAAAGGGGTTTTGCGAAATCTCGCAAAAGTATTGCGAGATATCGCAAAGGTTTTGCGATATCTCGCAAAACATTATTATTATTTTTTTTTTCAAATACATTTTTTTTTCTTCTCCATGTCCCCTAGGGGGCTCCGTAATTTCTACTTAAGTGACTACTGAAATCAATCTTACTAGCTGCTGTCTGTGCAATTCTCGGCGCGAGTTTGCAGACTTTATTTTTGCTTACTTTAACATAGTTTTTCATGGTGGGGCTAAGCCATTTCTTGGTATGGGTGTAGCCTACCCCAGCCATACCCTGGCGCTGGTGGGATGTATGGGGCGGGCCATTCTGCGCGTTAAATGCGTTAAATAATTTAACGCAATTAATTAAAAAATTAATTACCGCCGTTAACGCGATAATTTTGACACCATTAATATATATATTTATTTACATATAATAAGTTACATGTGTAATCACACACTTAGCGATATAGAACATAAATAATAAAAACGTAGGCCTACCTGGTTTAAAACACTTTTGTGGTCGTACTGTGGAATGAGTTCACACTGAAACGAGTTCTTCATTCACAATGTCGCGGGCAATTACATGTAAGAAGAAGGAGAAGAAGAAGAAGTAAAATAAGTAGTAAAAGAAGAATGAAGCTGGTGTGTTTCGCGCAGCGAGACGCTACAATACTAACTGTGGGCTTATCATGTTGATTCGACCACAACAGAAATAAAGGAAAAACCTCTGGCTCTCTCCAGAGGGGCAGGTCAGCCAAAAATGTGGTGGCCGGTGCCACATGATGTATCTTGAGAACATAATTAATACATTTATCAAAAAGTCTGGCTCTGAAATAGATTTGACTGGAAAATGTCTTGAATAAAGGTACCATGAGGTGAGTTTATACCATTTAGTTAAAGATTTGTTTCGTCTTTATTAGATGCACTGGTTTGCTGATAAACATGGAAGCGGACAAATGCTTCACGGAATCTAATGGCTGTGAAACTTTACATTCTGATATGTGACCTGCTCCATTGAAATCAGTCGCATTGACCCGAAGACATATTTTTAGTTGTATACACTGTTTGAAAGAGGAGAGTCATAGCTTTCTAATGATATCAGGATTGTTGTTGTACTCCAGATATTAAGCAAATATGTCACATTATATAATGACTGTCACCGAGTCATCATTTTGAGAAAAAGGCCTTCAAAGTTTTCTCTTCTCTGGAATCCATCGATCTGATTGATCATTAGCGGAGCAAATGATCAAAATACTACGGAGGGAAGATATTTTCGTTTGGATTAGTGGTCTGGGGGAAGTTCGCGAGTGTGTATGTATGTGTGTGTGTGTTTGTGTATTTTTGCGTTTGTGTGTATTGTGTTTGTTTCCCGGGGAAACACTCACGAGAAACACCGGCTGTTGTTATGCCTGCTGTGACGTCAAGTTACTCCGTTCTCCGCTTGTAATTATGCCGTTAGAAGCTTCAAAGTTGTATTTATCATCTGAATTTGCCGAAACAAGTTTCATATTCTGAAAGCCAAGACTCTGTTTATTTAAAATCAAACAAAATACGCGAACGCCGAAAAAATTGATGAGTTTCCTCCGCACTGTTGAGCTTTCTTGTCAGTTTTAATTTACACTTGAGTTTCTGAGCATCACTAACGGATGGTAATAGCTGGTTAGCTTGCTGGAAATGTTTCCGCTAGCAGCATGTTAGATAGCAGCCGGCAGTTAGCTTAGCAATCTGCCGGTATTCTCTTTATGTAGTCACTCCTGGCTTTATATCATGAACATGAATTGCTTCCGCAGTCTCTACTGAGACAACAACATTAGTTTGACCTAATCTACATGGCTTTTAATAGACTGTTGACCCCCCAACCCTGGCCCATTTGGAACTTGGGTAGACTCCAGCCCTTTGCAATACTGTACAGGGTGAACAAGTAAACATATTGATTGATTAATGGATAAATACAGTATAAACTTTCATAAACTGCACATTGTTCTACAACTCGTAACAGTAGGGGATGGTGCCTTTAAATAAATGCAGTCACCCAAACATTACAGGGACACACACAGCTTGTAATGGCAGCATGTGCCACACTTCTATACCCAGACAAAGATAAATGTTCGACAAACCCACAAACACACACCCACAGTCACACCGACAAGATAACACAATTGATGTCCTCCCCCACACACTCACCACAGAGTAGCGGTCCTGTTACTGAAGTGGATTAGTCTCCACAATGGCGTTCTTTATTCCCAGTGGAATGTGACTTTTATTTGTGCGAGAGCCCCTCCCCCATCACACCCTGCCCCTCAGTGAAAAAACCTTCAACTATTTTCACTTTCCAAAAACAAAATCATCAATCAAGGCGGGTGGGCGGCTCTCAGGGGGCCAGGAATGCCCCACTTAGCCGTCACATGGTGTCGATTATTGTGTTCATCACGGGGGCAGAAGCGGGTTATGACAGAATACTGAGTCTATTGTCTCTGCAGGGAGAGAGACGCTGCTATTGATTAAGACATCCACAAACAAGGGCTGCTGACAGCCTGCTTAACCTGTTTATTGGCATTCAAATTAAAGGTAAATTAGATAGACATACAGGTATATAGATAGATAAATTGATAGATTTTTAAACAATATATACATATTTTCAGGAAAGAAACTGTATCTAAAGAGCACTCTCTAATATACCAATTTACCAAACATATAGTCATATAGTGTATAGTGTACAATGAACATTATACAATTGTGTTCAGTACCAGAATCAGAATACCTGTATTCGTCCCACAGAGGGGAAATGTACATTTGTTACAGCAGAAAAGAGCCGAAGACAGCTAAAGGTTAACTAAGAAAAATACATAAAAAAATATTAAAGATAAATAATACAAAAATTACACAATTTACAAAATACACATCCTGTAACAGTTCTGAAGATATAGCAACCAGGTATGTATTGCACAGTTATTAACGGCATGTATATCTTGCACATCATTTGTATTTCACAGCAAGGGGTGTTATAGCATAGTCTGCATTGATGTGTGTGTGTAGCTTGATTATATCCCGTGAATGAATTAATGGTAAGCAATTCTAGATGAGCATAGTGGCAGTGTGATCAGCCAGCTGAAATATATGTGCTATTGATGGAAGCATTCTAATTTGGGGGGGAATGGTGAATACATGTCTATTAAAGAACTGCACCTGGAGGGGGTGAGATGAAGCGGGGAATATTGTTTCTAATGAGCCGGCCGCAGCTATGGCCAAATTGCTCCTGTCATGAAAAGTACATTTTTCATGCTGCTCCACTAATGGCCTGGCTAACTGGAATATAAGGAAAAGGAAGTGCTTTCCAATTTGCTTGTCACACAGTTTGCTACGAATAACCTGCAGACATCACGAGGAGAAAAACACATTTTTCCATCTGCATGAGAGTGACACCGCCGCTCCATTTACTAATGAAGCTGTTTTAAGATTCTATAGTGACACGAGGAGCTGAACACCTGTTGACGACTATGAAAATGTTCCGGGTGCATCGTGGTTCAGTGCAACACTCACATAACACACCTTAATAACAGGATAGAAGGCATGTAAGCAGCCTAGTTATCTAAGCAGCAAGTAAACGGAGTGAATCTTGTTAAAGCATATTTTAGCCTCTGCATGCACCGACTGTGAGCAAGCTCTCAAATCAAATCAAATCAAGTTTTATTTATAAAGCACATTTAAAAGCGATTTTTGGTCGAGCCAAAGTGCTGTACATGCATTAAAAACACATATAATCACAATAAAAGACAATAATTTACAACAGATATAAAACAAACACAGGGAATAATCAGGAGTCGTGCTCCGCTCTGACTAGAAGGCCTGAGAGAAGAAGTGGGTCTTAAGTGTGGATTTAAAAACCCCTAGGGTCTGGGCCGACCTCACGTGGAGGGGCAGAGTGTTCCAGAGCCTGGGGCCAGCTGCTGCGAAGGCTCGGTGCCCTCGGGTTTTGAGCCTGGTCTTGGGCACTACCAGCAGCAGATGGTCAGCAGACCTTAAAGCTCTGGCTGGGGTGTAGCGCTGGAGGAGTTCAGCTATATAGGCCGGAGCCAGCCCATTTAGTGCTTTAAAAACAAATAAAAGGATTTTAAAATCAATTCTGTACCGAACTGGAAGCCAGTGCAGTGAGGCCAGAATTGGGGTGATGTGGTCACGCTTTTTATGGCCAGTCAGCAAACGTGCAGCTGCGTTCTGGACTAGCTGCAGGCGTTTAATTGATGCCTGGTCCATACCCATGTACAGAGCGTTGCAGTAGTCGAGTCTCGAGGTCACAAAGGCGTTTGTGACCTCGAAAGCTCTACCCACAAATGGTGGGTAGAGCTTGCTCACAGTATGCCACAATCCATCACTCTCACTTACTTGGCTTTTTGCTCATGAGTCACAAAGAGAGGATATAGAGAGTGAATTATTTTGCTGCAGATTATTGAATGTGAGAGCCAGCAACTTGGATCATACATCACATTGTGTTAATATTATAAGAGAGTGACTTCAAGTTAGCGCTGAGCTTCAGTCTGCAATGTTCAAAACAACAGATAAAGCCAGAAATCTAGGTGTAGTCATGGACTCTGACCTGAGTTTCAACAGTCACATTAAAACAGTTACTAAATCAGCCTACTATCACCTAAAGAACATATCTAGGATTAAAAGACTAATGTCGCAGCAGGATTTGGAAAAACTTGTCCATGCTTTTATCTTCAGTAGACTCGACTACTGCAATGGTGTCTTCACAGGTCTCACTAAAAAATCTATTAGGAAGCTGCAGCTGATTCAGAACGCTGCTGCTCGAGTCCTCACTGACACTAAGAAAGTGGATCACATCACTCCTGTTCTGAAGTCTTTACACTGGCTTCCTGTGTGTCAAAGAATAGATTTCAAAATACTGCTGCTGGTTTATAAAGCTTTGAATGGTTTAGGCCCAAAATACATTTCTGACCTCCTGCTAAATTATGAACCATCCAGATCTCTCAGGTCTTCAGGGACTGGTCAGCTTTCTGTCCCCAGAGTCAGAACTAAACATGGAGAAGCAGCGTTCAGTTATTATGCTCCAAATATCTGGAACAAACTCTCAGAAACCTGCAGGTCTGACTACTTTTAAATCCAGGCTGAAGACTTTTCATTTTGCCGCTGCTTTTAATTGAACTATTCATATCTTAGACTGCACTGTAACTTTTATCCATGTATTTTTTCTTTTAATGTTTATTTTATTAGCTTTTCTTTTTAATGACTGATTTTAAATGCCATTTTCTTAATGTCTTTCATTTTTTGTAAAGCACTTTGAATTGCCTTGTGTTGAAAAGTGCTATATAAATGAACTTGCCTTGCCTTGCCTTCAAGATATATGCAGAGAATACAATATACGTACACTATGCACTATAAAGCAACTCTACTATCTGTATTGTTCAAACATATCTGCTTTCAAAATTAAATAATATGTTTTGAAATAATACTGAATGAACACTTCCAAAAGAAGAAAACTAATTAAAAGTGCTATACATGATGGGAAGACAAAGAGGTTTCAGATGTTGAAGCCAAAACAACTCAGTGGACCAGAATTCATAATTACAAAATCAGAAAGAAATAATAATGATAACTAAATGAAATATTTAAGAAGAGTAAGCCTAGTTAAAAATGAAGTGATGTATATAAAGATATATATTTTTTTACAATTACAAGGCCTGTGCTGCTGCTCCTCTTCTCACCCTTTGTCTGAAACCAGAGCACAGTCTGCTCTGATTGTAAGCTGGCATGCTCTGTTGTGATTGGTCACCCTCCCTCTGGAGGGAACACAGGGATGTTTGCCTTTGCAAAGGATTCAAGGATCACAGGATTAAACGACTACAGAGCCATCACCCTGACCTCTGTGGTTATGTCCTTTGAGCACCTTGTCCCACATCAAATCCATCACCCCTCCTGGACCCCCTGCAGTTCGCCTACAGAGCCAACAGTTCTGTAGATGGTGCTGTCAGCATAGCCCTTCACTTCCTCCTTCAGCACCTGGACTCGGCAGGAACCTACGCCAGGATCCTGTTTGTGGTCTTCAGCTCTGCCTTCAACACCATCATCCCGGCTCTGCTGCAGGACAAGCTCTTCCAGCTGCACGCGCCCGACTCCACCTGCAGGTGGATCACAGACTTCCTGTCTGACAGGAAGCAGCACGTGAGGCTGGGGAAACCAACACAGTCTCACTCCCTGATAGTCTAATAGCGACGCTTGGTCAGGGTCCTTTGGCGTGCAGTTTGGGATGCGCCGAGGCTCCTTCAGCTTCATAAACGGACGCAAAGAGCTTTCAATTAATTGCAATGTATTCCCATCGGTGGCGGTATTTGACGCTCAGGGAAGCACCGCATCGGTCCATGTCCGCAGCATTTAAAGGCAATGTGAGCGTCCATTCCCATTGGATAACGGAGGATTTTACACCCGGAAGTAAGTATTCTCTTTGGATTGATTTTTTTCACAACTCATCAACTCAAAAACACCAGATTATCCTTGTTAATTACAAAACATTGATTGGTTTAAATTGTGTGCAATGCTTTTGTATTTTTCCCCTTTGATTCGGAGAAACACATATTTTTTTCGGAGTTTAGGATTGCCGAAGACACTACACTACCCATAATCCTCAGCTATTGTTCCACTTTGCTTGACAAACCCCGTGATTAGTTCTCAAGCTCTGTGATTGGTTGACCTCCAACTGCATTCCATATGAAAAAAAACGTTTCGTAAAAGATAAAATCATACTTTATTCAGCAGTGCTTGCTTTACTCTTTGAAAGTCATCACATGAATGCATTGTAATAAATCGTTTGGCTTCATTAAATATTACACATCTGTCGTAGTTCTTTATTTATCTACAGAGATTGGGCCTCAGGATAGACCGGAAACTATTCTTTTACCGTTCTGTTTTAATTTCACAATAAAGTTAGTAGTAATATTTAGTTTGATATTATTGTTATTTATTAACTACTAGACCGCTGGGTCGTGTTAAGACCATCGTTTGTGTTGCTGTGGGCTTTTTCCATCGCTTTTGTGTTACAAAAATATTGTCATAAATAAAGTATAACTGTAAACTTCACAGTTTTTTAACTCGCACCACATACTGGTTAAAGCACGTTTAGAGTAATTACAATGCAGATAGATTGTGTTGCTTTCATTTTTTTTAAGCACTTTGAATTGCCTTGTGTTGAAAGGTGCCATATAAATAAACTTGCCTTGCCTAAAGTCTGCTTCATGTTTTTTTTGTTGTGTATATGATATGTGAATAAACATTTGGAAATCTTGAAAGGGATGTGCAAAATAGCCATTATATACAATTTTTAATGAACAATTAGAGAATAACGAGTAATGAATATGCTTTATAGGGATCCACAGATAAATGTTTAGTCTTCTCAAGCACCAACTATCAAATATCTCTCCTGATTGTTTGCACTTGACAATCACCTTACCTGAATTTTACTCAGGTGTAACTAAAGTCTGATTTAAGGGTTTTTTATATTTCACATCATTAATCAGAATCTGTAACGTAACTAAAATAAATGTAGTGGAGTAAAAATACCAGGTTAACCTTAAAGAAAGTCCTCAGGATTATAAAAGACCCCCATCACCCCAGCCACAAACTGTTCTGTCTGCTGCCGTCTGGCAGGCGGTACCGCAGCATCAGGACTAAAACCACCAGACTCAGGGACAGCTTCATCCCACAGGCCAGAAGACTATTAAACACCTGAACTTTGAAACAACATCCACAACATTAACCTCGCTGCTACTTAGAAATTATGTATCGAATATATGTGACCCGCTCTATCGAAATCAGTCGGAAGTCGCAACGGCTCATTTAAAAATAAACGTGGATTTGCATAAAAAAATAGTTTTTCGGGGTTCGTTTTGTCTGATTTTAAATAAACAAAGTCTTGGATTTCAGAATATGAAACTTTTATTTCCAAAATCACACGATAAATATATTTTTGAAGCTTGTAAAGGGAAGAAGACAGGCATCTCTCACTGGCCCCTCTGCTCTTCCACAGCACCGCTCCCCCTCCCTCCGCTGAAATTATGAATGTAATGCACACAATGTACAACAATATCTGTTTTATTTTCTTAATACTGCCGATTTTTTTTTATTCCATATTTTATTCCATTCCATTGCAATGTAAATACTGTTATATTTAACTATATTTAGTATTATTTTTTCAATTTTTTCAATTGCATCAATCTTGTACCCTTTATCAAGATTGATGCAAAACAAGTGACATTTGACCTTTTTAGAGAGGTTTAGCAAAAAAATCCCACTTATGGGGTCATTTGGGTGGATTTTCCACATCTCTGGCCCCCCTTGGTCGATTTTGCTGATTGACACGTCAGATTCTAACCGTCAGAGCCAATGGAATCGAGGGAAAGTTCCCCATACACACACAGCTTACCAAATAAGGAGTGAGAGAGACGCGTAGAAAAACCGGAAGCTGTGCTAACCTCTGGTAGCTACCCTTAGCAACACATTTTTCTTCTCCGATTTTTGCATAAAAATTGAATTATGGATTATCAATAATTTGTTCAAAGTGACAGACACATTGCTATAACCTATGGATTAACCTTCAGCCGCGTTTTTTCTAGTTTTAATGCCATTGAACACGACTTTTGATCAGAATAACAGCTAAAGTGAGCATATCTCCGTGTTTTGCTACCTAAAGCTACTCGTGTGTTGTCTGTATTTGCTTCCCCTGTCACGAGTTCTGATCGCTCAGTGATGATCCTTATATTTCTATAATCTGTGGACTCTCAGGATGTTATCTAAGCGTGTTTGTGCGGATCCAATAAGTGTATTGATCAGTGTAGCTAGAGTTCTGTGCTAACGGCCTTAAGATTGTTTCGCTCGTAGCTAATTCAGAGGCTCGTGTGTTTGTGGGTTTAAAAAAAAAAAGATCAGTTAGCTGAGCTTCTTCCCGTTACAAGGATACAAAACATTCATAGTTTATTGAATATTAAGATGCCCTCAGACGCTGTTTCCCCCCAGTTTTTCCACCCGGTTGGGTGCGATGTAGAAGAGGTTAACTACCTTCTACGCTGCAAACAATGTCTCAGACTACTGTTGTCACGATACCAACATTTTGGTTTCGATACCGATACCAAGTCAAAAATTGCGATTCCGATTCTTTTTCGATACTTTTCTTTTATTATTTTCATGATCAATAAAATTGAAGTTTATCTGTTAAGTGTTTTCTTACATCATGGTCTCTTCTTTATACTTGAGTTTATGTGATTTCTTTGATAGTTAACTTTATATTTTATTAACATGTAATAGTACAGTAATATAAATAATTATTGACAAAATGTACATTGCAGATGTTAGCCACATTGGTAAGTTAACTAAAAAGATAGCCATATTAGACAGTTATCATTGCCATTAATTGCCTCGTCAAACTACGAAAACATTTGTTTGTCACAAAATAAATTACACTTGTTTGACTTAGATTTGAGGGCATGGGCTGAGCATGATGTAATTATGTTATCTATCACATTCGCTAACCTGTCTGTCTTTAAATTCTTTAAACAGCTCTGGATGCCGGTCGGCGAGGTGCTTAGCCAAGTCTGATGTGTTGGCTCCCTTGGTTTGCAGGGATCTAAAACATGTCTTACAGACAGGCCTCGTGGTGTCCGTAGGCTTGCCCTCACTGCCAGAGATATAGCTAAAATACTTCCAAAGTTCGCTTCTGGCGTCTTTTTTGTCAACAAGCCGAGGCCAGCGGCAGTTGCACTCCCACTTGCAGCTCTGGCAGCTAGCGAGTGCACGAGAGAGGGGAGGCACTTAGAGCGTGCTTGAGAGGGGAGGGACTGCAGGCACGGCTGCAGTGCAGGGAGTGTAAGCAGAGCACTGAATACACACGGCTCTTATTAAAACAGCGCTTTCTCACCGGATTACTTTCCCCCGTCATTCTTAAAGTACCGATACTAATGAAACGGAGGAATCGTAACGTTTTTAACGGCAGGGTATCGTGGTACCTTTCAAGTATTGGTACACCGTGCAACACTATCTCAGACTACTGTTTACATGAATAACTGCATTGAATATATATAACAGGCCCAGCTATGCAGGGCGCAATGACAGATAATATTCCTGCAAAACAGGAGAAATGATGAACAACAAAATTCTTTGCTGCTCATTTGGCGGATCTTGCCAGAATGGCAAGCCAACGGCAGCTCCGTCACCACATCAGTCCGTTTACGGCAGGGGCAAATCATAACAAACCCCTTTACGGTAGTGTTACCCTGCCATCTACTGCCCCTTGCTGTCCATAGTTAAACAGTTTTTTTTAAAAATTATGTTAAATACAAACATAACATTTAGATTGCACACTTTGTGTGGGTCACATATACAAAGACTAGACACTGAAAATGTATTCCAAAATTGCCATATAAAATGTACAGCATAGCTAAAGTATTTGCCATCATAGTGAACCCGGAAATGAATAGTACAGGTCCCCAGCACATAGAAACTGCTAGATGCTAACTTGCATATGTTGGGTAATTAGCACAATTAGCATACATTGCATTAATAAAATGAATGGCTTATAGCTTTTATTGTAAACAATAGTTACAAAATGACTTGGCTGATGTAGACACATTTTGAGTGGTTTTGGGGGTTATTGGACCAGAAAGTGGCCATGTTTATACTCTGGGTGGGCTGATTTTGACTACATTACATTGCATTTAGCTGACGCTTTTATCCAAAGTGACTTACAATAAGTGCGTTCGACCAACAAAATACAAACTTGAAGAAAAACAGAATCATATAAGTACATCAGGTTTCAAAGAGCAAAAACATTTCATGTGCCACTCAACTGGCTTTGGGTAAGCCAGTCCTTTATTATTATTAGGCGTGAGATGACGAGAGCCTGGACCAGAACCTGTGTCGCTTTCTGGGTCAGCTGGGGACGTATCCTCCTGATGATGTAAAGCGTGTATCTGCAGCAGCGGGTTGTAGCAGCTACAGTGGGGCAAAAAAGTATTGAGTCAGCCACCAATTGTGCAAGTTCTCCCACTTAAAAAGATGAGAGGCCTGCAATTTTCATTCTACGTATAGTATACCACAACTATGAGAGACAAAATGAGAAAGAAAACAATCCAGAAAATAACATTGTCTGATTTTTGAAGAATTTATTTGCAAATTATGGTGGAAAATAAGTATTTGGTCAATACAAAAGTTAATCTCAATACTTTGTTATATACCCTTTGTTGGCAATGAGAGAGGTCAAACGTTTTCTGTCAGTCTTCACAAGGTTTTCACACACTGTTGCTGGTATTTTGGCCCATTCCTCCATGCAGATCTCCTTTAGAGCAGTGATGTTTTGGGTGATGATTTTCTATTGGGTTGAGATCTGGAGACTGGCTAGGCCACTCCAGGACCTTGAAATGCTTCTTACGAAGCCACTCCTTCGTTGCCCGGGTGGTGTGTTTGGGATCATTGTCATGCTGAAAGAACCAGCCACGTTTCATCTTCAATGCCCTTGCTGATGGAAGGAGGTTGTCACGCAAAATCTCACGATACATGGCCCCATTCATTCTTTCCTTTACACGGATCAGTCGTCTTGGTCCCTTTGCAGAAAAACAGCCCCAAAGCATGATGTTTCCACCGCCATGTTTCACAGTAGGTATGGTGTTCTTTGGATGCAACTCAGCATTCTTTCTCCTCCAAACACGTCTAGTTGAGATTTTACCAAAAAGTTCTATTTTGGTTTCATCTGACCATATGACATTCTCCCAATCCTCTTCTGGATCATCTAAATGCTCTCTAGCAAACTTCAGACGGGCCTGGACATGTACTGGCTTAAGCAGGGGGACACGTCTGGCACTGCAGGATTTGAGTCCCTGGCGGCGTAGTGTGTTACTGATGGTAGCCTTTGTTACTTTGGTCCCAGCTCTCTGCAGGTCATTGACTAGGTCCCCCCGTGTGGTTCTGGGATTTTTGCTCACCGTTCTTGTGATCATTTTGACCCCACGGAGTGAGATCTTGCGTGGAGCCCCAGATCGAGGGAGATTATCAGTGGTCTTGTATGTCTTCCATTTTCTAATAATTGCTCCCACAGTTGATTTCTTCACACCAAGCTGCTTACCTATTGCAGATGCAGTCTTCCCAGCCTGGTGCAGGTCTACCATTTTGTTTCTGGTGTCCTTTGACAGCTCTTTGGTCTTGGCCATAGTGGAGTTTGGAGTGTGACGGTTTGAGGTTGTGGACAGGTGTCTTTTATACTGATAACGAGTTCAAACAGGTTCCATTAATACAGTTAACAAGTGGAGGGCAGAGGAGGCTCTTAAAGAAGAAGTTACAGATCTGTGAGAGCCAGAAATCTTGTTTGTTTGTAGGTGACCAAATACTTATTTTACCGAGGAATTTACCAATTAATTCATTACAAATCCTACAATGTGATTTCCTGGATTCTTTCCCCCCATTCTGTCTCTCATAGTTGAAGTGTACCTAGGATGAAAATTACAGGCCTCTCTCATCTTTTTAAGTGGGAGAACTTGCACTATTGCTGGCTGACTAAATACCTTTTTGCCCCACTGTATGTTTGCAGTGAAGGACAGGTTGTTATCTAGGATCACACCCAGATTCCTTGCAGTCTGAGTCGGGGAAACAACAGAGGTGCCGATGTTGATTGTCAGGTCAAGAGTGGGACAATCTTTTCCCGGAAGGAAAAGCAGTTCAGTCTTGTCAAGGTTGAGCTTGAGGTGATGAGCAGACATCCACTGAGAGATGTCAGCTAGACAAGCAGAGATGCGTGCGACGACCTGGGTCTCTGAGCGGGGAAAGGACAGAATTAATTGGGTGTCGTCAGCGTAGCAGTGGTATGAAAAACCATGCGGGCTAATGACAGATCCGAGCGAGTTTGTGTACAAGGAGAAGAGGAGGGGACCAAGAACAGAGCCCCGAGGGACCCCTGTAGTTAATTGACAAGGGTCGGACTCCGACCCTCTCCAAGTGACCCTGTAGGTACGGCCTTTGAGGTATGAGGTGATGAGGGAAGGTGCAGAGCCTGAAACTCCAAGTTCTTGGAGAGTGCGAAGGAGGATCTGATGATTCACCGTGTCGAATGCAGCAGGCAGGTCCAGAAGGATGATGACAGAGGAGAGGGAGGCTGCTTTAGCAGTGTGCAGTTCCTCTGTGACAGCAAGGAGGGCAGTTTCTGTGGAGTGACCAGCCTTGAAACCAGACTGGTGCGGATCCAGAAGGTTGTTCTGATGGAGATAACAGGAGAGTTGTTTAAAGACAGCGCGTTCAAGTGTTTTAGACAGGAACGGGAGGAGAGAGACAGGCCTGTAGTTTATAACATCAGGCGGGTTGAGAGTGGGTTTATTTAGGAGAGGGTTTACTCTTGCCTCCTTGAGACTGTTTGAAAAGTGACCAGAGGTTAGAGAAGTATTGATGAAATGGGTGAGAAACGGTAGAATATCAGGAGCGATAGTCTGAAGGAGGTTTGAAGGGATAGGGTCCAGAGGACAAGGCGGGCAGAGGTAATGAGGGTAATAACCTCACTTGGAGAGAGAGGGGAAAAGGAGGTCAGTGTGTGGGTGAAAGGAGGGTCTGGTGACCCAGCGGTGAGTAAAGGTGAGTCAGAAAAAGAAGAGCGAATATCATCAATCTTATTTTCAAAGTGGTTAACAAAGTCGCTTGACAGAAGGGAGGAGGGGGAAGGGGCTTTGGGGGGGGGGGGGGGTCCAGGAGGGAGGAGAAGATGGAAAATAGTTTTTTTGGGATTGGAATAGGAAGATTGGACCTTGCCGCCTACCATGAGTAATGTTGCGACCATTGGATATAGAGAGCACACAATGAAAATGATTGCCTCTACTGTGGACAATTATTTTTCAAATAAATAAGCAATCTGTGCAATTCAAATGATGCAGAGTCAAGTAAATCAGCCCAAAATTCTTCAAAATTAGTCGACCGGGAGTACAAATATGGCCACTCTTTGGTTAAAACAGCCATCTTTGATCACGATTGACCAAATCTGTCATTCAAATGTGTAACTTTTGTCCACATAGGATATAATGGTAATTCATGCTAATTCATGCAAATTGGCCAACATACGCAAGTGAGCCTCCGGCACTTTCTAGTGCTACTGTAGGGATTGTACTATACATTTCTAACATAAACGTTTGAGGTACTAAACATTTCCGGGTTAGCAATATAACTCTATGAGCTGGCAATAGATTAAGCTGTAATAAAGTTGACTAAACCACTCAAAATTTTATAATGGGGTGATCAGCAATCTTATATGTTCAAATGCTACTGTGGATGATAGCATAAGGCCTTGAGGCAATCAAATGTCAAACACAATATTTATGATTGATGATAGTAGAAAATGGCCAGAATTGACCCGAACACATGACAATAAAAAAGAAAGAGAAACATTATATTCATTGCTACGGAGGACCTCCTAAATCCCTGGGGGGGGGGGGGGGGGGGGGTCCTTAGCCCCCACTTAGAACCTCAATCATTGTAATGGAGACCCTTTAGCTTTTTCCCAACCAAGAAGTTCTGAGAGGTGGGGGGCAGGATAAAGTCACTCAGACGCTGTCACCAGTGATGATTTATACTTTTTCTCCCCGGGGCAACCGCCACACCAATCCATCCATCCATCTTTTCCTCCACCCAGATCCACATCCTGCAACCCCAGGCCTCCCCTCCCTTTGTCTGTCCATTCTGCGTAGGGCATGTATCCATGAATCCAGCTGATCCACCAATCAACCTATCCCATTTTCCTGCCTGCCATACTGAGAAAAATTGTTTTTTAAAACAGCTAATTGTATATGAATAATCATTCATTGTAGTGGGTTATGCACTGGGGTTTTAGATTACTCTCATGTATTCTTAAATGTAAAAATACAAAGCGGCCTTAAAGAATCAAACAACTAGAGAAAAGTGGTTATGCAAACTATTAAAGCCAGAGTGAACATGTTTCATGCTCGTTAAAAATCCTGCCAATAAAGTCAAATAAAATCCATTAATCCTCAGAGAGGCAGAATTATGAAGTAATAGGTTATTTGGGTTTTTTGGCTGTCTTTTGGCAGAATTCATGGAATGTTCAGTATTTGTGTCAAAGTAAATCACCGATCATTTCAGAAATCATCAGTTGTTACCCCAACTAAAAAGCAATCTCAAATTAATTGAATACATTATTACCTTAACTTTAGCCCTTATGATCATGAAGAAAGCTTTGTTGAAATATATATAACATCAACACATTTATATAATTGACCTGATAGTTCACATGACTCAAATATATCTGTTAGATAATCTGCTATGCTATGTACAGTATATAACATAAGTGATAATGAAATGGCAATGCTTAAAACCTGCTGTTACAGTGAGTAATTATGAGGAAAATACAACATCTGAATGCATTAAACCAGCCAACTGTGTGTGTTATTGCTAAGGAATTTAACTTTAAATATACGCTTTTTCTTCTTTCATAAATCATATTGACATGATAAGTACAGAGTATGAAACAAATGAAAATAATTGAATAAAGAGCTTAGTTAAAAAAGAAGATGCCATCATAGATTGATTTAGGATTATGCAAAATGTAAGATACAGTAGGTCTTAGTTAGCCCACGCATCATTAGGCATCAGAATCCATGCTTCCATCCTTAAGCCAGATTTCCATGCACCTCTCGAACCTGCTTTCTGTTCTCCTCTCAGTGAGAGCACAGCACCGGGGTCACTACATGTTTCTGTTTGGTACCCACAGCGCAGCACCAGTGTCAATAACACTATGCTGTGTTATTGACACTGGTGCCGTGTTTGAAACCTGTCGGGAACGAAACTTCTGCATCCTCCTGTGTTAGGTAATATACAACGAAGAGGATTAAAGAGGCAGTGAATGCAGAGTGAGAGTTGGGAAGAGAATCCAGGAGTCAGTAATGCTGACTGACACAGAGGGAGGGGAGCGGATGAATACAGAGAGCAGAAAGAGAGCATAGAGTTGTTGGACACAGAGAAGTAGAGTGTGTGAGAGTTTAAAGAGGGAGAGAGAGACAGAGGAGGGAGAGAGAAACAGACGAGGGCTGAGCTGACAGCTGTAATTGGAATCAAAATAGCAGAGAGTGACGTTGACTGACAGCAGCTTAAACCTCCCTGTGTAGCCCCGCCTTCCCAGGCTGCCGCACTTCCTCAGACACACAGCGGCTTCATTTTATCCCAATGAAAATAGTATAAAAGAGAGACTACACACACCTCTACACACCTCCATGCTTTTACTCTCTGCCCTCACTCTGTGACCTGACCACCCCTATGGAACACAGAAAGAACGTTTTGTGCTCAGATAAAACGAGTCACCTTCCAGCAAGAACGATTTTCACACCAACAAGCTATACTTTCATCATTGTTTCCTGTTATCA
Source organism: Harpagifer antarcticus (assembly GCA_902827135.1). Taxonomy (NCBI): domain Eukaryota; kingdom Metazoa; phylum Chordata; class Actinopteri; order Perciformes; family Harpagiferidae; genus Harpagifer; species Harpagifer antarcticus. The sequence goes on along the minus strand of CADEHL010001005.1, from coordinate 23,415,315 downwards.
TGAAAGCAAATTGCAAACAAACACCAACACACTGCCCTGAATGCAAACAATATGTATATGAGACATTTTTTGGTATGTATTTTTGCCTGATGAAGTACTGTACGGAAGATGCGGGCCAAAGTTCTTGACTGAAAGTGATTTTCTTTTTGAATTGGCAGAAAAAACATTATTTTTACCAACAATTCTGGGATCAAATTTTGAATTCTGTTTTTTATTTAACAAAAAAAAGAATCCTTTTTGAAAAAAAGTCTTTATCATAATTACGACTTTTTTTAAGTAAGATTTAACTTTTTTTTACCAATAATTCTGGGATCAAAGTCAGAATTCAGATTTTCTTTTCTCAGAATGTTGTTTGATATCTCAGAAGTAAAAACATCAATCTTGGTCACATCTCACTTTGATGTACCTGTGGACATAATCCTTTCCCCTAAAAACCTATGTTGTTTGAAAAAGTTGTTGGCATAATTTGCAACTTTTGAGCTACTCATCCCTCACACACACACACACACACACACACACACACACACACACACACACACACACACACACACACACACACACACACACACACACACACACACACACACACACACACACACACACACACACACACACACACACACACACACATATACAAGACCTTGACAAGACTGAACTGCTTTTCCTTCCGGGAAAAGATTGTCCTACTCTTGACCTGACGATCAACATCGGCACCTCTGTTGTTTCCCCGACTCTGACCGCAAGGAATCTGGGTGTAACCCTGGATAACAACCTCTCCTTCACTGCAAACATCGCTGCTACAACTCGTTGCTGCAGATATACGCTGTACAACATAAGGAAGATTCGTCCCCAGCTGACCCAGAAAGCCACCCAGGTTCTGGTCCAGGCTCTCGTCATCTCACGCCTAGACTACTGCAACTCCCTCCTGGCTGGTCTACCTGCATGTGCCATCCGACCTCTGCAGCTCATCCAGAATGCAGCGGCTCGTCTGGTCTTCAACCTTCCAAAATTTTCCCACACCACTCCGCTCCTTCGCTCCCTTCACTGGCTCCCGGTAACTGCTAGAATCCACTTCAAGACACTAGTACTTGCATACCATGCTGCGAATGGATCTGGCCCTTCCTACATCCAGGACATGGTTAAACTGTACACCCCAGCGCGTGCACTCCGCTCGGCATCAGCCAAACGACTCGCTGCACCCTCGCTGCGAGGTGGACCCAAGTTCCCATCAGCAAAAACACGTGGGTTTGCTATCCTGGCTCCAAGATGGTGGAATGAGCTCCCCATTGACATCAGGACGGCAGAAAGCCTGCACATCTTCCGGCGCAGACTGAAAACTCATCTCTTTAGATTCCACTTCGAGCGATAGAATTACTATCAAAGCACTTATATACTAACAAAGGACTGGCTTATCTATAGCCAGCTGACAAAGCACTTATATACTAACATAGGACTGGCTTATCTATAGCCAGCTGACAAAGCACTTATATACTAACATAGGACTGGCCTATCTATAGCCAGCTGAGTAGCACTTGAAATGTGTGGCTCTATGATACCTGCTGTACTTTATGATTCTGTTTTTCTTCTGGGCTGTGTCTTCCTGGTCGTATGTACTTATTGTAAGTCGCTTTGGACAAAAGCGTCTGCTAAATGCAATGTAATGTAATGTAATGTAATGTAATATACTACCATGTATACATCACAGGGGACATTACATTGACTTACATGCATTTCCTGGAGACTTATCCTAACCTTAACCATAACCAACACATGCCTATCCCTAACCCTTACCCTAAACCTAACCAAGTCTTCACCCTAAAATTAATGATTCCCCTCATGGGGACCTCCAAACACACACACACACACACACACACACACACACACACACACACACACACACACACCTGTTTCCTAAAATAGAAAGTGTTTTTGTAATTATGAAACCACCTAGATATGTGCTTCCATATGTTCGTTAGTTTCAGGCACAGTTTAAATGGTGCACCTAGAAAAATGTAGTTACTGTTGAGCGAATCTATCCTGACTAAAGCTAGCAGCAGAAGCTATGGTGAACAGCACATTATCCAACTAACGTGGGTGTATAAAAAGGTGGCAAGTTGTATGTGTTCTGTTAGTGGGGTAATAGAGGAAGACTATTGCCATGGCAACAGCATTAACACACATGCACACAAAAAGACATAATTGGATCTAATTAGCTGGAAAGCTGACAAGTAGATGCTAACGCTGCTAATGGCTGGATGTGAGGCGAACAGACGTTTTTGGAAATGGCAGAGCTTCATCTGGTTGATCCACCTCGTGTTATCTGTCCTCCCGTCCTCCTCGTTCACTCTCAGCGTAGGCCATCCACTGGGGTAAACACGGATGTTATGAAAGCATTTTGAAAAGACTTAAGAGACAGAATATCAGTTGAGGATGTGCGCTGACCTGTGCCAGCATACAGAGACGACTATCACAGGAAGCAGCTTCAGTACATTAGCAGACGATTAGTACCTGAGAAACAGGAACAACACATCTTGTTCTGGTATAGACCGGATGTATATTTTGTAAGTCTGCTGTTCAAAAACCTGATGCAACTTTTCTTAACATTTGTATCATACTGAGAATGTTGCAGTGTATAAAAGACAGCTAATATGATGCAAAAACATATGGCAGGCATCAGTGGCGGCTTGTGGAAAATATCTTTGGTGGGGCTGTTGATATAGTGAGTAAAACATTTTTTTTTTGGTAGAAATGACCCCTTAAATTAAGACTTCTGGTGATGTAATGGCGCGGAGCTCGCTTTAAGCGTGCCGAGCCGTGCGGGCCCCGTTTTTGGTTGCGTTTCCACTTGGCCTAGTACTGGCTAGCGGGTCCTAATTCACAGTTTTTCTGGCCCCATAAAATGGTGGTTCGAGGGCCAGGAATTAACGCTTTGACAAGTCTGCAGACAGACGGCAGGCGAAAAACCCTTTTAAAATGCGTGTTTTCTAAATGGAGCTTGGCTAAGCTAACGTTATATATGCTCCGACCGTCCACACTCACAACAACGGCCTATACAGACATAAATAAACCAGTGACTGTATTCTCCATGACACAGACAGTCTGTGGTTTGTACTTGTTTCACTTTTGTCTAGTTTCTGAACAGATCGTATTTGTCCCCGGCTGTTTGAAGAGCAAGCATGGGAAACAAAAGACAAAAGACAAAAGACAGCATTTACCTGTTTGCTAGCCATGCCTTTCTGGTGTACCAGCTGTGTGTGAAGCCTCGTTGATACGTTTTGTCTTCTTCACGAGCTTGCTGCGATATATACAAATCGGGTTGGTCCGGTCCAAGGTCTTTAAGCAACAGTTTATCTCCCAAACTTCTCCTTTCGAAAGGATTGGAGAGTAGCTCTTGAACGGAATTGGGCGGGGACCGAGGTCCGGAGACTCCACCTGCACATGAAGCCATCCTCATTAACTACTGCCGTACTGCGTCACCCCACTGGATACGAGTCACTAGTGTCCAAACTACTCACAGACTGGACCGGGCGCTGACATAGGCGCCTGGTGATTATCAGATTTGACGACGCTGATTGGCTGAAATTATGTTTCGGCATCATAGTTTACAGATAGCAACAATCAGCTGCTAGTGGCTGCTGCTGCACTGGTTGAGGGCTCCTTTCTTACCGCCCAGACGAGAGAGGGTAATGACCATAGACTCTCGTCATCTCACGCCTAGACTACTGCAACTCCCTCCTGGCTGGTCTACCTGCATGTGCCATCCGACCTCTGCAGCTCATCCAGAATGCAGCGGCTCGTCTGGTCTTCAACCTTCCTAAATTCTCCCACACCACGCCGCTCCTCCGCTCCCTCCACTGGCTTCCGGTAACTGCTAGAATCCACTTCAAGACAATGGTACTTGCGTACCATGCTGCGAATGGATCTGGCCCTTCCTACATCCAGGACATGGTTAAACCGTACACCCCAGCACGTGCACTCCGCTCTGCATCAACCAAACGGCTCGCTGCACCCTCGCTGCCAAGGGGACCCAAGTTCCCATCAAAAACTCATCTCTTTCGACTCCACTTCGAGCAATAGAACTATTAACAAAGCACTTATATACTAATAAAGGACTGGCTTACCTAAAGCCAGTTGAGTAGCACTTGAAATATTGTTGCTCTATGAAACCTGATGTACTTATATGATTCTGTTTTCTTCAAGTTTGTATTTTGTTGGTCGAACGCACTTATTGTAAATCGCTTTGGATAAAAGCGTCAGCTAAATGCAATGTAATGTAATGTAATAGACTGTATATATAAAGGTAATGACACATGGGCAAGGCCAGGCAGGAAACATGTGACTTATCAGTAACTTTAGACATCGTCGTAACACAATTTTTTAAATGACATTTTATTGTAGATTATACATTTTACTGATACCAATTATATAATATTTACCTTGTTTATTAAAAAAAAAATAAAAATAAAATTGTTTTAAATATTTTTTATTTGTATTTGTATTTTGTATGTGGGAAGAGGTAGGGCGGCGCCCCTAGCACCCCTATGGGCCGGCCGCCACTGGCAGGCATGAAGAGTAGCGATACACGTCTAAACGTAAGGGTTTCCAATAAATGTTCCTAATGCACAACCTGCTCTTTTGGCTGAAGATAAAGGGCGACTGTGGCTGTGAGGGTCGTCTTGTTGGTTCGATCCCAGCCAATGCAGTCAACATGTCGATGTATCATTGGTAGCTCCCTGTGGCCAACGGTGTGTGAATGTTAGTTCTTAGAGCATGGGTGAATGACTTGTAGTATATAAAGTGCTTTTAGGGGTCGAAAAGACTGGATAAAGCGTTATATAAGTACAGTCCATTAACCCTGATATGGAAATTGTATTGATTTGAAAAAAACGTAATTGCATGACATTTAGTTTTTGGCCTCAAGGAGACATGGAAAAGAAAAAATGTAAACTTGTAATCATTGTATGATTTCATCAGACATTTGTTTCCACTGTAAACAGCTGTTTGCTCGAATGGGGTTGAGAAAGTTTGTGTGCTGAAAAATGTAACAGTTCAAAATGATTTCACTGAGCTTAAATAGGCCCTTTTTGGGGGTTTCCCTTTCCTGTAGTGCAGCGGTTTTCAAAGTGTGAGACGCGCCTACTGTACCTGTGTGAGTGCAGGTTTTCCGCATTGACTTTGATCAAAAGCAAGTACCGGTCAAGGCTGCAGCCAGAGGATGATCTGCATTTATTCCTGTCTACATTGCATCCCTGCATCATTTGCCTGTGCGCATCAAAGACGCAGACTCATTGTTCCCACTAAAGTAGGGGTGAGTGTAATAAGGAGGCAAAGATGACGTTCAGTGTGTTGCCGGGAGCTATAAGGATTTATCCACCATGTTGAAAATGTAAAAAAAACAAAGATAAAAAGGTTTTAAAAAGTTATTGTTTCATGTTTTAAGGAGGTGACGTTACTCAGCCAATCAAATCGGTGCAGTCAGTGAGTCAGCACGATATCAAATATAATCAAATCAAGTTCAAGTATTTATATAGCACATTTATAAACGATTTTTGGTCGAGCCAAAGTGCTGTACATAATAAAAATAGCCTACAGTAGAGACACTTTACAGCAAATACAACAGCACAGATTGTTCAGAATATCAGTATGAGAAAAAACGACACCCTCTGTCCTTAGACCCTCACATCGTACAAGGAAAAACTTCCAGAGAAAACCCACAGTTTAAAGGGAAAAAATGGGAGAAACCTCAGGGAGCGCAACAGAGGAGGGATCCCTCTCCCAGGACGGACAGACGTGCAATAGATGCCGTGTGTAAATCGAAGAGATAATACATTTTACAGCATATAGACCGAATGTTAGGAAATGCATGTGTCTGTAATAAGAAGATGAATCCACGAGGATGTCAGCTACAATCCTGTGGAAGCCATCACGACTTAATCCAGAACTCAGGATAGAGGATCCAAGACACAGGACCACAGCAAGAGGATCAGCCTCGACTCCGGATCCCGGCGTTAGATTCAAACACACACAGAGAGACAAGACAAGAAGAGAGAAACTGTCAGAGTCATTTCAAATGGCGTGCTCAAAAAAGAGAAAGTTAAACAGCGAAAACAGAGCATTTAATGACATGTTCTCTTACTGGACCTCTTTGAAATGCAATTGAATACCCCTGCATTATAGCAACAACAACAACAATAATAATAATAGCAATAATAATTGGGAGGGGGGGCGCGGCTGTTCTTATGTTCTCTGAGGGGAGGCTCACCTTCCCACACTTTGAAAACCCCTGCATGTAGTGTGTTATATAAACTTGTATGCATGCTCACGGTCTGCAAATGCTAACATCCCAAAGTTCAAAGGCTCCCTGTCCCTCAATGAAGCGACAATACATTTGGCTTCTCATTTGTGTCAAATATCCTCTTTAATGCTGTTGCAAAACAGATGTTGATGAGTTAACTTTCATATTTAGGCACAGTGTTTTTTTAAGTAATTTTCCTATTGCAGTGTCTCTAGCCAACGCTGTATTTACTTAGATGACATCACACTAGTTTCAGGCCCATTTAAGTGTGGCCAATTTCTTCTCACAGCATGCGCCATATTTTCCTGTCATGGAAAAATATGGCAGAAAGCTTCTTTGAGGACCCTCCATGTGCACCCTAACAGCGGGAGGGGCTTCGCAGGATCCAACACTTCTGCAATCAACGCTGTGTTATGAATTATGTTGTCCAAACTGCTTCACCTCCGACATTTTCTTTCTTTAATCCCTCCAAAGAAAAGTAACATCGCTCATTTTCTTGGAACAGTCTTCATACAGTAATAACCATAATTAACATGCCATTGTTGGTTATTTAGGTTTGATTGCCATGGCAACGGATTCACCTAAGCTGGCTGGAGTAGGCAGTTCTCCAGAGCCCCATGCTGCCACACAGTAATCTGTGTGGAGGAGAGGGAGGAGAAAAGAGAAAGAATGTCTGAAGAAGGGAGAGAGTCGGACACAGACATGGATAAAAGGGAAAAAGAAAGATAAAGTAAAAAAAGAAAGAGGGAGAGACAAAGGAGAAGCACGCCATGTTTGATTCTTTGGGATTTAAACTAGTTTTTTGCAAGCTCTATCCAAATCAGTCACATCAATCCAAAACACATTTTCAGTTATATACACTTTTGGAAAGAGGGGAGTTTAAACTTTACAGTGATACCATTACTGATTTAGTTTTTATCAAATATTCCTCAATGTTCAACAGTCAGCAATTTATTTAAGGAGATCCATCTATGGTAGGCTATATATATGCTAACTCATATTAAGCTATTAGAGGATGTGTTTTCTACTTGAATGAGGAATAGTTGGGCGTAAGAAGGTTCGTTCGTGTGTGTTTCTTGAGGAAACACACACACACTGCCTGTTGTAATACCTGTGCCATTAAATTGCTCGTTATCGTACCTTTCCAGGCTTCAACAACATTTTTATATTCCAAGCCAACACTTTGTTTTTATAAATAATCAGATGAAAACCCCCAGTCTCAGACCCTGCCGTGTAACTATCATCATTCAAGATTCCAGGGAGATATATGGGGATCTTCCATTTCAACAAGTCCTCCAACTCATAGGACCAAATGGGCCGATTGTTCAGGCCCTTATTACGACCAAATATGTCGTTTGTTCAAGCGCTTAATACGTCCTATAATTACGTTTTAAAGTTTTCGCCCTCTAGTGCTCCCGTTGAATGCAAACGTTACAAATGGTCGTTTATTCACAAATAACCCTCTCTGTAAAATCGTAAATTGTAGGATAGTTTGGCCATTAAAAAGCTTTTTTACCTCTTTATTTTATTCTTTATTTTAATTGAATAATGTAGGACTTTTGTTGCCGTCAGTTATGGGGAGAGTAGGGGCTCAGAATACTGAAATCTCTATTGTTTCATCGTTTTTTCCTTCTAATTTTTTATTCTTTTCTAAACCACACACTGTTAATTACTCAACAATAACACATCATTATCCTTGTGTTTATTTATTTGTTTGATTAATAAACACAAGTTGGAGTCCGTCAGGACCGAGGGTCGGAGCAGCTCGTAGTAGTTGCTTTAGAGAATTTTACACCCGGATGTAAGTATTCTCTCCGCTTCGCTTGACAAACCTGATAGTCCTCAAGCTCTGTGATTGGATGTTTGAGTGTGCGCCGAGGGTTACGCCGAGCGTCGTGATGTGTGTTTTGCAACATGCTCTATGGCACGTCTCTACTGGGAATTGTAGTTTTAAAAGACGTTTTCGTATTTCCCATAATAAGAAGTTGCCAGTATTAAACTGTGTACATCACTGGAGGTTTAGGGGATAGGAAACACTCACATTTAAAACATATAATTAATAAATGGGTGAAAATTGCTTGTGCCCATAATGGGCAGCATTAATATATATACACACATGCCAGCTAAGGTCAGAAGAGCTTTATTTAACAGCTGGTCTTATGTCTGTGACCCCTCCTGTTATTAATTGATGAGCCTGAAACATGCACTTGTCAAGGGTCAGAGGCACATTTTGCAAATATGGCAGTAGCCATCGATCATCTTAAGATAAAATATACTTTATTGATCCCAAGTTGGAAACATTTGCGTTACATCAGCATGTGTAACAGTTGTAAATATGCAGTTGTGTTTATTTGTAAATCATTTAGTATAATCACACAAATTCTGTGTTTTATTTAATAATTATGTGTTCTTTATTTATTGAATGTTCAATACCTGACAAGGTCGGAGATGAAAAACTTGGGTCGCAGGTTCCTCAACAGTGCATTACAAGACATCTATCAATATGTGTGTACCTCCACCATTAAACTGTCGTATTCTGCACATTTCTTATACTATCTACATACATCTTATAAGAGTATAATACATATGTATAATATCAGTTAAAATAAGTGCTTAAACATGCAGTAGTTAACATTGCAGGAAAGCAATATATTAGTACTTTGTCAGGCTTAATATGTATACCCCCAAAGCTTTTTTCTTATTCAAAATAAGACCTTAACCTAAAGTATTCTTTAATGTTTAAATAAAGCCTTATTAGTTTGTCTGTCTGTGTCTCCTATTAATATCTAATAATAAAAATAATACATTTCAATAATGTGCTTTAACCACCAGGTGTCCCTTTCTATCAGCTGTGAGCCATTATGGTGTAAATATACCAATATACCAATTGGATCAAATATAAAAGTCAGCCAAATTAGAATTGATACTGCAAGGAGACTTATATTGTGAAGAGAAATTGAAAATGTTGTTTAATTGATATATTTATGATCCACGTCACATATTCAGTTTCGGCGGCAGTTGTTCATGTTTGTCTAGAAGTCTTCTGATCAGGGCTCTATAAATAGCTAACTACGGCAGATATGTAATATTTAATGCAGCCAAACCGTGTATTAGAGTGCCGTTATGCGATGACCTCTAAAGAGAAAAGCAAGCAAACTCAGATTAAAGTATTATTTTATTTAAAACAAATGTTTTCGTATTTCACATCAACAGGAAGTCCGGTTAACTAAAATGTCCGTGCGGAACAATACCCCAACCCATAAATCCGTGGGTGAATAATGTCAATCACCACATTACACACATCCCTTTACATTTACATTTTAATTTACATTAAAGTATTTTGTGAGGCCTTCTACAATGTTTTTAAATATAATTAGGGTTATGGTTGAAGAGTTTGTAAATTATTGCGTTGCCTGGAGTGGCAACGCAATCGCACAACGGCACGTCCATTAATTCCACAACCACACACATGGATTAATTAATCGGTTTAATACATTAATGTAGCCTTTATTTCTGCTAAAAGAGGTGTCAACCAGCTGGGGCAACAAGAAAATCGGTGAAATCGAGTGTGACTATTAAAAAATAAATAATTATTATATTAATATTGACAATAACAACCGACCGTTGGGGAGCGTTCTCATGGCGTCTATTATCAACGCTATGGGAGGTCTATGAAGGTCTATGGGACGCCCTGCCCATTGAAAACTGACTCTCAAGGGGTACACTGTCCGTAATAGAGTGACAGGGAGGGGCCCTGTCCGTCCGTCAACATGTGACGGGTTGGGAGTGAGAACGTGTTGGATTTAACAGTGATATCTGCAGTACTCATCAACTAAAAAACATCAGTTTATCCTTGTTAATTATACGACATTTATTGGTTTTAATCGTGTACAATGCTTTTGTGTTTTTCCCATAGGTTTTTCTCTTTAGATTTTGAGAGATATCTTTCTTTTTTCAGAGGTTTGATTGATCGATTGTTTTAGCCGCAATGCATGTCGGGATATGGTGTTTTTTTTAAATAATACTTTATTCCGAGTGTTCTTGCTTTTCTCTTTGAAAGTCATCACATAACGGCATTGTAATACATGGTTCGGCTGCATTAAATATTACATATCTGCCGTAGATATTTATTTATAGAGCCCTGATGAGAAGACCTTTTGACAAACTGTAAGAAATGCCGCCAAAACTGAATATGTGACGTGGATCATAAAAATATTAGCAATTAAACAACATCTTCCATTTATTTTCACACAATACGTCTCCTTGCAGTATCAACACTAATTCGGCTGACTTAGAGCTGTTTGACGCTCAGCGTAACCTTGTCGCACTGCCACTCCAACATCCAATCACAGGGCTTGATGACTAATCACGGGGTTTGTAAAGCAAGGCGGATGTTGTAGTCCCAAACGATAGCTGGGGATTCTGGGTAGTGTAGTTTCTTCGGAAACTGTAGTGTCTAAACTCCGAAAAAACTATTTGTTTCTTTGAATCGAAGGTTAAAAACACAAAAGCGTTGTACACAATCAATATTGTGTAATTAACAAGGATAATCTGATGTTTTTTAGTGGATGCAGATATCACTGTGTAATCATTTGACGGTGAGGGTAATATATCCGGTTTTATTATGAAAACTTCGAGACCGGAAAAACTGTTTTCACCCACGCAACTTTACATTGAAGCTGCATACACGTTATCCTGGCAAGACCTCAAATCATCTTCATAATATCTATCAAACTATAGATCCTACACATCGACTGGACGTGGATTCTAAGAGTACAATATACACTTCTCGCCAGAAATCGAATCATGGCCAAACTATTCCACAATTTAGGATTTTCCAGAGAGGGCTATTTGTGAATAAACGACCCTCCGGAGCGTTTGCGATGAACGGGCCGGGAGCATGTTGTTTCTTACACGACCACTAGAGCACCTCTAGTGGTCGTGTAAGAAACAACATACACTTTAAAACGTGTCTCTGGGTCGTAATAAGGGCATGAACAATCAGCCTATATGGTCGTTTTTTGTAGGAGGACAGGCTGTTCCATTTCCATTTCAAACTCAGTTAAGGGGGCTCATTCACTGGCGCTTCCACAAACAACAACCAACATAATTATTAAATTCAAATGAAGTACATTATTCAAGTTTACATTAACTTTGGATAATGACACGGGAGAAATGAGCGGAAGCGCTCTCTTTTCCTCTCTCCCTCTCTCTCTCTCCTGACAGCCTGTCAGTATCTCATGCATCTCACTGATCCGGTAACGTGTGACCCGACAGTGAAGAATATATTTATAAGTTTAGCTTGGTCCAGAGGTAGATACAATAGCTAAGTGTGTTAGGTCTAACTCTTAGTGTGTGTTTCGCTCCGCTCACCGGTCCGTCACAGCGGGTGGAGCTGCAGGATTTCTGCTTCACACACGTAGCATACCGCTATTTTATTGACATTTTCGGACACCTAAAAAACTGCCAGACCGGTGAAGCCATTTTGACGAGCTTGTTTTGCCGCACACAGAGAAAAGTGTCATGTATTTTACGTGGTGCGATCGGCTCTCGCGATCGGCATTTTTAGAGAGCACCGATCGATCGGTAGAGAGTGAGTATCGGCCGATATCGATCAGCGGCCGACCGATCGGAGCATCCCTAATTTACTTGTTGCAAGTTAATACTTGTGTCTGTTGCTTGGGGTTCATAACAAATATGAAAATGAAATAACAGAAAGAACAAAGGTTAACAAACTCCAAACATAATAAAGATCTCTTGACTTGGAAATTATAAATACTGACACACTGTGATCCACACTTCTCTCCCTTTCCTCGCACCACTTATCATTTTCACACAGAGTCTTCTATTTATACTTGTATCCATCAGCATATCAGAGGTGAGAGAGACGGAGTTGATAGGAAGAGAAAGAGTGAGAGTGGTATCGTGCATTTCAATCAGTGACAGCCTCTCTGCTTCTGCTGCTGAGAAAGTTTTGAAAGGAGGCAAAAGGTGCGAGGGGAGTTGAACCTTTTTTGTTTGTATCTTCTGTTCACTGCTGGCAGCATCAGCACCATGTCAGACTGGCAGAGCTAACATGCTAACACACTGAGTGAAGCCACACAGGCACACTAACACACCCTGTACATCTGTCACCTCCGGTACCTTTTCTTGTTGTTTTGAATGTTTTATTTCCATCTGATTCTGTTGCCAGTATAGTTTCTTTTATTTTCATACCCCGCATGTTTCAGATCAATCGTATAATATACTTTATTTGAAAAGTAAATGAGAACAGATAGTATGCTTCCTAAAAACATTTTGGCCCGTGTCTGCCTAGCACCTCCTCTGGCAGAAATATGCTGGCCCGGTTTCTGTTTTTAATTCAGACGATTTTTTTTTTTCTCTTTACTTTAAATGTAGACCTTGTTTTTGTGTGTATGATAAAAGTGGATATGTGTTTTCTATACAAGTTCAATTCAAGTGTGCGTGTTGGTGTTAAAAATATCATACTTTGAAATGGGAAATTGTTTTGATTTATTTTGATCGATGGGGAGTAATAGATTACAATTCCTTAAAAAAAGGAATAATTAATGACTGATTACACTACATATCTTTTTTCAAGTAACTGGGTCTCTTTGAATATTGAATGTCTCTGATGTAGAGTGAGTGTAGAGGGAGACAGACACTGAAATCCAGTCTTCTGTGGACAACTATGAGTTTCCATTCCTGCGTTTGCACCCTGTAGATGGTGGGGGAGTCAGATGGGCCACAGGGCAAAGTGAATAAATCATGAGCTCTCTGATCGCTTTAAGAAGAACATTTATCCCGCTGAAGAAATACAAAAACAGAGAAAAACACTGCCCTCTCGAAGCTGTATGTACTTGTTAATTATTCCTCTCTCTCACACACAACATAACTCATAGCTGTGGGCCTTGATGCATGCCTCTACAGTCCATTCACCCCTCCTGGCTCATTTGTGCTGGAACTGCTCCAACATGCCCGACTGACCGGGGGAACGACAACTGAAATGCAAGCCAGCGTGTCAGGTAGGGTGGAATTGATTCCCATAAACAAGGCATGACATGAGCTAAATGAGATACTGATGAGCGGGAGTTAGCTAGCCGGGGTTCTTCACATCATTTGGGCTGCAGGTTGCATGTACATTTGATATCTGTTGAGATTTACTTTAGCCCGAAGTGTTCTGCATTCATGGTTTTCATGCTGTTTAACCTACGCAGCTTTCATTTGCCTCACAGATAGTTATATCTCCCTCTTTGGTTATTCCTGACACGCTTGTGAATGCACGTAGGTGTGTTGTCTTGAGTCAAGACAGAAAAAGTGAAAGGATCTAAATAGGCGAAGAAGAATTTGTATGCAGCAAAGTGTGATACAGTGTAACTTTCGGTCAATGAAAACATTGACAAAATATATTTATTGATGACCTTATTTCACACACACACAATTAAATTAAACACTATACCTACTTGAAGAAAGTTGAATTAAGTATTTCCTTCAAACAAAGAAAATAACAACAAGATAAATAATGTCAAAGATGCACGAATGGACACATTCATTCATTAGTTTAATTCACTGTTAATCAACAAGCTGTTAAAAAAACAAAACTCTTCTTCAGTATTTGATTGAACTGCTTGACCAACTGCACTATCAAGTGTTGTGTTGGGTTTTAGTATTTTAGTATTTCAGGAATTAACATAATTGATGGGAAAAACTCATCCACAGTCCAAGTGAAAATCTGACACATATTGCTTAACAAAGGGTGTGCCTTTGTGTCTTGATGATTGCAGGATTAATGCAAAGTTGGTAACCATCTTCTTTTTAAGATTTTACAAAAACATTATTAGTGTATTAATGTTATCTTGGATCAGTGGTTCCCAACCTTTTTTCCCAAGAGCCCCCCCAAATGACTCCTGTTGGAAGTTGCACCCCCCCCCCCCCCCCACACAAACACACAAGAGGGGGCGCGCAACAGCGGTAATTAAAGACAAATGCTGCGAATGGATCTGGCCCTTCCTACATCCAGGACATAGTTAAACCGTACACCCCAGCGTGTGTACTCCGCTCTGCATCAACCAAACGGCTCGCTGCACCCTCGCTGCGAGGTGGACCCAAGTTCCCTTCAGCAAAAACACGTGGGTTTGCTATCCTGGCTCCAAAATGGTGGAATGAGCTCCCCATTGACATCAGGACAGCAGATAGCTTACACACCTTCCGGCGCATACTGAAAACTCATCTCTTTCGACTCCACTTCGAGCGATAGAACTATTAACAAAGCACTTATATACTAATAAAGGACTGGCTTATCTACAGTAAAGCCAGTTGAGTAGCACTTGAAATGTTTTTGCTCTATGAAACCTGATGATTATATGATTCTGTTTTCTTCAAGTTTGTATCTTGTTGGTCGAACGCACTTATTGTAAGTCGCTTTGGATAAAAGCGTCAGCTAAATACAATGTAATGTTATGTAATTAATGTGAAGTATTTTGTTAAAGGAGGATGAAAGCGTAATTAAGGAGCACTATGGAGTGACTTTGATGGTTATTGGACTCAGGATTAATTACATCTGGATTCCCGCTGTATGAAGAAATTAAAGGACGGCGGTAACAAGTGGTAACAATTCACAAAGGGATTAAACTGTTTAAAACACATGCTCAAAGTAAGCCGGATTTTGCCGATGTGTTTATGTGGATTCAAAGGTCATACATAATCTACAAAATGGAGGAGACCGATCTGATCGGAGCAACTGTGACAAATAATCCAACTGAAACCGGCATGGACAATGACTATGTTTTAAAAATGCACTCATCCAGAAAAGCCTGGTTTGGACACTTTACGGGCAGAAGAAACATTTCTATTAAAGAAATGATTATACAATTCTGTCTTTTTATGCCTTTAATAGCTACTAACTTGAATTGTTATTCAAATTAATGAATCAATTATTTTTTATATGTTATTGTAATGTAGAGATAAGGCTTTTAGTCACAATTATGTATTGCTTTACAATTATATGTGCCCCCCAGGTTGGGAACCACTGTCTTAGATAATGTAATCATATCTTCCTCCTCTCAAGCTATACCTGTGACAGTGACATGAAATCCTATAATTCAAAGCGAGGATATTGATAGCAGGTGTAATGTTCAGTCTGCAATTTGAATGACAACTTTATTTACTGAGGTGTGAATCTGTACTTTTCACTGCCCCAAGTGATTGCTGGAGGTTCCCAGCAGTCTGGTATAGAAAGGTAACAGTGCCTCTTCAGCTAAACTTCAAAGACGTGACGTGATTCAAGATGGCGCCTGTGTCGGCCCGCCGCTCGCTCAGCTGTCCACCTTTAGCTTTCCTGTTTCTGTTTTATGTTTGTCAGAATGTCTCTGCTCTGCTCGTCTATGATCGCCAAGACCTCCTCCACCTCAGACCCTCACTGGAGTTGATACTGCTGCCCAAACTTACATCTGGCAACCAAAAATCGTCCCCCCCCCCCTCTTCTGTCGGATATACCCACCTACCTGTGCCGGTTGCCCCGCATCCCGCCTCGCCGAAAGCGCTTCAGACGACGGGGAAAGCGTGGTGGTGCACTCGTCCATCTGAAGGCATACCTGACGGCTTCTTCCGGGACCTATCCACGTCTCAGATGTCATGGCCCTCCCGCTGCACGTCATGTGCGGAATCGGTGGATTCGCCCTGTTTTTCCGGAGCTACGGACTCTGCTGGGCCCGCTGGCAGCTCCTCCTGTCCGCCTGACTGCTCCCGGCCCGCGCGGCGTTCAACACGCACTTCTTCGTCAGCTGAGACGCACTCCACCGTCGGCAAGCCCGGAGCAAAAACTTTGTATGGCTTTGCTAAATGCTAGGTCGATAGCAAACAAAACGTTCCTGCTAAATGACTTCTTCACCTCCCGTGAACTGGATTTCATGTTCCTGACGGAGACCTGGGTCCACGCTGGCGAGTACACATCATTCTTTGATCTTCTTCCTCCTGACTGTACATTCTTCAGCTCCCCCCGTGCCACCGGCCATGGCGGGGGCATAGCTTCAGTGTTTAGAGCTAGCCTCCAATGCCGATTGCTTCACCCTGTAACTACCTATGCTAGCTTTGAGTTGCAGCTCTTTGAACTGACCCCGGCCTCGCCTATACTCTGCGCAGTTGTGTATCGTCCGCCAAAGCACAATAAGGATTTCATAAATGACTTTTCTGACTTTCTGTCCGGGATCATGGTGAATTATGATCGTGTTTTGATCTCCGGAGACTTCAATGTCCATGTGTGTTGTGAGTCCAAACCTCTGGTTAGGGACTTTTTAAATCTCCTTGATTCTTTTGGTCTCGTTCAGTCCGTGGCTGGCCCAACACACGAAAAAGGACACACTTTGGACTTGGTATTGTCGTTTGGACTGTCTGTATCTGTTGATGAAATATGTGCAGCAACGCGTATCTCAGACCATTTACCGGTTCTGTTTACAACCTCCATCCCTTCCGCAGGAGTCGAATCACGTGCCCCTGCGCGTCGTCTGCGTTCGATTAACCCCTTGACTGCCTCACAGTTCTCTGATGCTTTTAATGCTTCTCCTATCTGTAAATTAGATGTGAACTGTGCTTTTAATGCTGATGAGCTTATCTCCATGTTTGACTCTACATGCACACTAACACTGGATTCTGTTGCTCCTTTTACGCTTAGACGCACAAAAGTGCTCTCAGAGCCGTGGCTCAATGACTGTACTCGTGCTCTCAGACGCGCTTGCAGGCGTGCAGAGAGAAAATGGAAAAAGGATAAACTCCATGTCTCCCTAGAAATCCTTCGTGCTTCCCTGTCTGACTACCAGACGGCAGTCAAAGCAGCCAAAACAGAGCACATCTCTCTGTTAATCTCCAAAAACAGCCACAAACCTCAGGTTCTTTTTAATGTCCTCAACTCGATCATTAATCCCTGTGATGTTTCTTCTATTGTGCCATCGACTACTCTCTGTGATAAGTTTCTTAAATTTTTTATTGAAAAGGTATCTGCTCTTAGGCTAGCTCACACTAGTGCTACCCCAGATCCTGCTCCCTTTCTGTGCCCTGCTGTCCTCGACCACTTTGAGCCTGTATCCTTCTCTTCTCTCTCGGATGTGATCAAGCACCTGCGGCCGACAAACTGCACCTCAGATAGCATTCCCTCTCGCCTTCTCAGAGACGTTTTAGATTCAGTTGGAGCAAGTATTTTATTAATTGTAAACACCTCCCTTAGCTCAGGATGTGTCCCTGCTGCCTTCAAACATGCCGTGGTTAAGCCATTACTTAAAAAGAAACATCTCGACCCCTCCTTTCTCGAAAATTTTAGGCCCATTTCCCAGCTACCTTTTTTATCAAAAGCCCTGGAGAGAGTGGTCTACGCCCAGCTGCAGTCTTTTTTAACCACGCATGGAATCCACGAAAAGTTTCAGTCTGGCTTCAAACCCATGCACAGCACTGAAACAGCCCTTTTAAGAGTTTTTAATGATCTGCTCCTAGCCGCCGACTCAGGTAGCCCAGCTGTCTTGGTGCTGTTAGACCTGACAGCTGCTTTTGACACTGTGGACCATAGCATCCTGTTGTCACGGCTTGAACAGTCCGCTGGCATCACAGGCTCTGCCCTTGCATGGTTCAGGTCCTACCTGACAGACCGTAGCTTCGCTGTGCAGCTAGGTGCCTTCTCCTCTGCAAAAGCCCCTCTTACCTGTGGGGTTCCCCAAGGCTCGATTCTGGGCCCCATCCTTTTCCTACTGTACTTACTACCCCTAGGCTCAATTCTCACAAAACATAATATTCCCTTCCACTGCTACGCCGACGATGTACAGATTTATCTCCCTCTCGAAGCAAGTGTCACACACTCATTACAACAGTTGATGGACTGCTTAACTGAGATAAAATCCTGGCTGAGCAAAAACTTTCTTAACCTCAACGAAAGCAAGACTGAGGTCATCTTTTTTGGACCCCAACCTCCAGCAACCCAGGTTGATATTCTAGGCTCCCTCCAACAGAACATCCTCCCCTCGGTCACGAACCTTGGGGTGACCTTCTCCAGTACTTTTAAATTCGACAAGCAGGTCAGCAGCGTAGTCAAATCCTGCTTTTTTAAAATAAGACTTTTGGCCAAAACCAAGTCGTATTTATCTTTTAAAGACCTGGAAAGGGTTATTAACGCCTTTGTGACCTCGAGACTCGACTACTGCAACGCTCTGTACATGGGTATGGACCAGGCATCAATTAAACGCCTGCAGCTAGTCCAGAACGCAGCTGCACGTTTGCTGACTGGCCATAAAAAACGTGACCACATCACCCCAATTCTGGCCTCACTGCACTGGCTTCCAGTTCGGTTCAGAATTGATTTTAAAATCCTTTTATTTGTTTTTTAAAGCACTAAATGGGCTGGCTCCGGCCTATATAGCTGAACTCCTCCAGCGCTACACCCCAGCCAGAGCTTTAAGGTCTGCTGACCATCTGCTGCTGGTAGTGCCCAAGACCAGGCTCAAAACCCGAGGGCACCGAGCCTTCGCAGCAGCTGGCCCCAGGCTCTGGAACACTCTGCCCCTCCACGTGAGGTCGGCCCAGACCCTAGGGGTTTTTAAATCCACACTAAAAACTCACTTCTTCTCTCAGGCCTTCTAGTCAGAGCGGAGCACGACTCCTCACTATTCCCTGTGTTTGTTTTATATCTGTTGTAAATTATTGTCTTTTATTGTGATTTTATGTGTTTTTAATGCATGTACAGCACTTTGGCTCGACCAAAATCGCTTTTAAATGTGCTTTATAAATAAAATTTGATTTGATTTGATTTGATAAACTTGACAACACCTACAGTACACATCAAAAAGGCAATACTTATAGCCGCAGTACAGCAAGTACACTTGAGTAAAGTAAACTGAAAGCTGGTCCAGTTTTCTTGAAAAGTCAAACCAATACAGGCCTCACCCCGCAGCTCTCCTCTTAACAAGCACTCTTCTTTGAAACACCTTGCTAACATCGAATCTTTTTGGGTTAGTTTGTACATTTTCTTTTGGTTGCTTGGCATTGGAAGCAGTTGTTGCCAATGTTGCAGGATATTCTGCCTTTGTCAGGCATTGATCACCTGAAGGGACATGTGCATTGAAATGTATTTGTTTAAGATTTGATAGGCACACTCTCTGCAATAGGGAGTGCAGAACATGTATTTTCTCTTAGACAATTTGAATTACAATATGCTGAAAGCTCAACGTGGAATTGATGTCAATGACGCAAAACAAACCACCTAGCCTAAATGAATAGATAAATATTATCAATTTGAGATGCCAGAATGAACACTGTTGTCATAGAATAGTATAAAAGCACATGTCATTTATGAATATACATGTTGAAAAGGCACTGTCATGGGGTGAGAAAAAGAGAGGCGGTAGATCTAGGTCTAATTCATGGATACAATGCCAGCTTACACATCCATCATGGAAAGCAATGAAATAAACCTCAACTTGACACAAAGAGGGACAAGAATCAGCAACGGATCCACTTTCTCTCAAGTCCAGTTGTTTACAGCCAAGTATTCCTTGATTTACTGAGAGTTCCAAGACTTGGAAACAACATTTAGCTAACACAACTTCTAATGTTAATGTTATTGGAGCTATAAATAAGGGCCTTCCGGTTGCGCTGCTAAAAGCTTAGTGTTTATTATTGCTGCTGTGCGAAGGGGTTTCACGTAGAAATAAATGTGTACCATAGCACTACGAAACAGCTATCAGCACTATATCTCTCTAAATGACTCTAGCAATTAGCATTAACACAAATGCTATCTTTGATTTGAGCTTCTTTCAGTTCCATACAGGTGAATGAGTAGCTATTACTTTTAGCCTGTTATACATATACTGTAATCATATCTCTCTCAAAGAGAGTTTTAAACATTGTTCTTTATCTTACATGACTTCTAATTTGGACAGACAAGACCAATCAACTTGAATTCACTTTATCTCATGTCCAGTTTGCACTTGGAAACAACTTTAAGCACATTGATTGTTTTGGAGCCATAAATATAAATCAGTGCATTCAGGTTGCACTGCTAAACGCTTAGTGTTTATTATTGGTGCCGTGCCAAGCAGTTTCAAGGAAGAAATGTGAACAATTGCAGAAGAAACAGCTATCCGCGGTATATCTCTGTAAATGTCTGAAGCAATTAGCATTACCAGAAAGGCTAGCATTGTTTTGAGCCTCTTGAAGTTCCCTACAGGCAAAGGAGTAGCTACTCGGGCCTGTTATACATATTGTATACTTTAGCCCTTTCTCTCCCACATAGAGATTTATATATTATTCTTAAATGAGTTCATCAGTAAAAAACAAATGTCTGTACTGCATTTAGCTAGCTCAGAACACAATGTAATTAAGAGAGGTGGTTAATAATTCCATGTGTAAATATGTTGATTTAAACATGAAACAAACAGCATGCATAGCATTTCACAAACACAAGGTTGTAAAAAGGGCACGTTAATTTGCCAGAGCTGAGCAATTAGGTGGAACACAACGCTAATTATATCTCTCTGGTCCTTTGGGATATGATAATGCACTATGCGGAGAAGCATTACACGGGTAGGCACTACACATTCATGCTTTCAAGTGATTGTTAATCATTCATTTAATTTTTTTTTAACCATGTCCAACTGGGAATGGAGAACAATAGTAGGCTACCCAGCATGCACTCTGTGAGAGAGATCCAGCGACAGGATGAATAAAGCTGCTCCATCGAAAAGACAAATGTAGGAGCAAATACATGTGTTATATGGCAGAGTGTGTGTGCTTTTGTGAATATGTGTTAACTTACATTTTCAGACATGTGTGATCATGACCACCCAGCCTGTCTAAATGAAATATGGGCAGACGGGGACTGTCACTCAGAAGGGGCTCACTACAAAATAAACTGAAAAAAGAGGAGGGGCCAGGGCACGTCACAAGTTAAAGTGACATGACCTTGTCCGACAAATAGTTATGATGGCGGATTTTAGTGCTGCAAACCAAAACACTAGGGGGGCCTGTCCAAATCAGGTGGTGATGAAAACCGTCCTCACTTAAAGTGCTTTTGAAAGCCAAGGCCAAGGGGTCTAAATACTGCAGCTAATATAATTACACCAGGTTCACACAGGTCCCGCCCCAGGCTTTGGGTCAGCCTCCCAGCCCAGAGAATGTCTCTATTCCTGGCCTGCAGAGGCCCCAGAAAGTCCTCAAGCCCCCTCCAGGCTTTCACTTTTCCATTTAACCCAGATACCAGGGGGTTTGGGGAGGGGGGAGGTATAGAGCTTCTAGTACTGGGAGAGTAATGAAAAGCGCTATAGAGTGAAATGTAGGGGGCGGAGTAAAGCGATCCCAGCCGGGAGGTTCCTCAGGATCAGGACCCATTGGCTGACCTCTTAACCCAAGCCCATGCAGATTAGTCCCAATGGCCTGGGGTTCCAAATTGATGGTAAGCAGGGGGTGTGCTGCTGTGGCTCAACTAAGCAGAAAGAAAGTGTCTGGATTTGAAAAAAGGGATTTCATTTTGAGAGGCGACTACTCAGTTGTTAGATACTAGCAACAGAAAAAAAGGAAAAAGCAAGGGATGAGAGAGACCAATTTGGGATTTTGGGTCTACAAATAAAGTTCATTTTCTCAGATAATGAATGGTTCTGTGATCAAATGTCATGACACATCATAGACCTTTAAGATTGGGACATTATCCAGTAGAGTCTTTCTTTTAACCTGTTCAACCCGGAGGCCCCCGCAAAACTGTGTCTCAGGGCTTCTTAACATTTAAAAACCTATTAATGTTTCATACCCACTTAACGGGAAGAAACTCAGATAACTGACGATACGAACCATTTTTAACGAAACAAAACACAAGTCTCACAAGAAGCGTCTAAATGAGCCCTGAGCGAAAACATGCTAACGCACTTAGCACAGAACTCTAGGTATAAATACCCTTATTACATATCTGATCTGCTCAAACAAGATATCCATTAGTAAGCTGAGATTCCAGAAATATAAGTATCATCACTGTGCGATCAGACCTCGCGACACGGCCAATTTGTCTTACCCTTTGCTGTTACTGATCAAAAGTTGTGTTCTATGGCATCAAAATGATAAAAACGCTGCTGAAGGTTAATCCAATGTGTCTGTGTCACTTTGAAGGACAACTTTGTTTCTATAGGTAAATACACATCTGAGTTGACAAATATGACATGTGGGGTACCTCAAGGCTCCATCTTGGGGCCCATTCTCTTTAACGTCTACATGCTACCACTGGCTCAGATAATGAAGAACAACAAAATAAGTTACCATAGCTATGCGGATGACACACAAATGTACGTAACAATTTCACCAGGAGACTATGCTCCAATTCAAACACTGAGTAAGTGCATTGAACAAATCAATGACTGGATGTGTCAGAACTGTCTCCAATTAAACAAAGATAAAACTGAGGTAATGGTTTTTGGAGCCAAAGCAGAACGTATAAAAGTTAGCGCTGAGCTTCAGTCTGCAATGTTCAAAACAACAGATAAAGCCAGAAATCTAGGTGTAGTCATGAGGCGCATTCACACTGCGGTACTTTTCCCACAAAGGTTCATGCGAACTTAGTTCATGAGAACTCTTTTATCGCGTTCACATCAAAAAGAGCCGGTACTAAAAATGGTTCATGTGAACCTTTTTACCCCCTCGAAAGTCCCTGCTAGAGAGCAGGGACTTTCGAGCGGCTCTTTTGTGAGAAAAGAGCTATATTTCTGATTGGCTGGGCGGATTGCAAACCACGCCCCGTAAAACTCCCAAAAAGTTTTGTGAAGCCGCCATTTTATTATCCTCGCATTAGCATTATTAGCATTAGCATTAGCCCAGCGCAGAAACGCAGAGAGACTAACGTATGGCAACACAAAATAAAACATGGGAGCGGTGGAGATGAGGAGGTGTCGGCGTTCTGGCGATTTACTCGGAAGGCTTCAGTAGAAGCTGCTGGGACTCCCAGCAGCTTCTACTGAAGCCAGTCCCAAACTGCGGGGACTTCCGGCCGGGGACTGTGGGCGGCAGTATACGCCGTGAAGTTGTTTGTAGCCTGCCAGTAAACCCAAAGCAGAAGAAGAAGAAGTTACGTCAGCGGCTTCATTTGCCTAATCCTCCCCCAGGGACTTTTTCCGGTGTGAACGCGATCTGTACTTAGTTCATGCGAACTAAAGAGTTTGCATGAACTAAGTTCGCATGAACCTTTGTGGGAAAAGTACCGCAGTGTGAATGCGCCTATGGACTCTGACCTGAGTTTCAACAGTCACATTAAAACAGTTACTAAATCAGCCTACTATCACCTAAAGAATATATCTAGGATTAAAAGACTAATGTCACAGCAAGATTTGGAAAAACTTGTCCATGCTTTTATCTTCAATAGACTCGACTACTGTAATGGTGTCTTCACAGGTCTCACTAAAAAATCTATTAGAAAGCTGCAGCTGATTCAGAACGCTGCTGCTCGAGTCCTCACTAACACTAAGAAAGTGGATCACATCACTCCTGCTCTGAAGTCTTTACACTGGCTTCCTGTGTGTCAAAGAATAGATTTCAAAATACTGCTGCTGGTTTATAAAGCACTGAATGGTTTAGGCCCAAAATACATTTCTGACCTCCTGCTAAATTATGAACCATCCAGATCTCTCAGGTCTTCAGGGACTGGTCAGCTTTCTGTCCCCAGAGTCAGAACTAAACATGGTAAAGCAGCGTTCAGTTATTATGCTCCAAATATCTGGAACAAACTCCCAGAAACCTGCAGGTCCGCTGCAACTCTGACTACTTTTAAATCCAGACTGAAGACTTTTCTTTTTGTCGCTGCTTTTAATTGAACTATTCATATCTTAGACTGCACTGTAACTTTTATCCATGTATTTTTTCTTTTAATGTTATTTTATTCGCTTTTCTTTTTAATGATTTTAAATGCCATTTTCTTAATGTCTTTCATTTTTTGTAAAGCACTTTGAATTGCCTTGTGTTGAAAAGTGCTATATAAATAAATGTGTCTTGCCTTGCCTTGCCTTGCCTTGCCTTGCCTTGCCTTGCCTTGCCTTCCTTCTAAACCTCTCTAAAAAGGTCAAATATCACTTGTTCTGCATCAATCTTGATACAGGGTACTTATCATATGTTGTACTTTGGATTCTTAAAGCTTTTAGTCTACTATCCCATCATTCAAGGGTGGTTTTCACTATAAGTAATGTTTTTCTTTGGATGGGCACTATAATTTAAATAGTTTTATAATAAATAATAAAATAATAAATAGTTCAATCTGAATTGTCTTTAAATTAAAACATCTATATTGATTCTGACTTGTCTACATCCAACTCCCAGGTTTATCATTGCTTTGAGAAAAAAGATGATTACTGTAACCCTTTTAGAAGCGAAGATAGTCATTTGTTCTGGGAATGTCATTTTCGAGCCTGAGAGGCTCAGGGCTTAACAGGTTAAGTACAGCTAAGGTATTGTTGAAAGAAAAGCAATGAATAGGAATACAGAAGTAGAAAAAAAACTGATCAAACATTCCTTGGCTGAGAACCAGCCTGTGACTCTGGGGGTTTGAAACTACTGCTTGACTTGTCTGATGACTCAAACAGAGAAAAAGATGAATGATCACTAATAATGCCCTGATATGGTAAAAAAGACTTAAGGTCGCATGAATGACCCAGGAGCTGCCTTTTTTCTCTCTCTCCTCTTTTACATCCTCCCACACCCCTCTCTCCTCTCCCTCACAGGAACATCTCCACCTGATCAGGATTCGATCAGCGAGATCTCACAGCCCATCAGCTGGGGTTCCCTGAGGAATTTCCTCCGGACTGATATCCTGTTGATGTGCACTTGGCTCCCATTGATTTCCCATTCCCTGACACCCCTTCCCCCACGGTACCAGCCTCCACCACACAGAGCCCACCCAGTTAGCCCGTGAAGGACTTTGCTTGCTAATCTGTTTTAAACCTATTGATCGTATAGGAATGGTATTTTTATTGTTTTGGATATATTCTCACTGTGTAACTCTCTTTACCTGTCTTTTAATGTATGACCGCATCCCTCTATGTCCCCTCTTTCCTTAGGTATGGCAAATAATGGAAATATGCCAGTTACATTAAAACACCAGCAGGCCTTCACTGTGACAGCGACAGTCAAAACAGCTTAGATAACATAAGAAATGAAACCCTGAAAACATCACTCTCCTTGTTGACAAATGGCACCACTTCTTCTATTCGTCCTTTGTGTATCAAAGTCATTAATGTTCACACGGCTGAGGCTGACATGAGTTTGAAAAAATGAATTCTCAAACAGTCTGTGGCTGACAAGTGGCATTATTAACTGATAATGGAGTTCAAAGGTCAGCTTGCATATGGCCAGATGCTCTAAGTCACCCAATATTAAACCAGTGGATACTGACAGCATTATGCAGGGCTTGTTTGCACAATGCTACACTACCCACAATCCCACAAGGGATTTCGCTGAATAAAGGCTTCACTTTGCAGTGCCAATAATACAATGGACACCAGTATTATCTGGGTTTAAGCTTATGAGGAATTTTTCATTCAGAACACATGCATCAGTATCAGGTGCCTGTTCCAATGCCCTGCCAAATAAATGTTGTGATCAAACTCATCCTAAAATATATTTTAACCGGACACTTATACATTTATTTTTAAAATGATTGCTTTATTTAAACACCATTTATCTGCCTCTGCTTTGAGTCGCAGTGACAGCTTTTAGTGTGTGTGTGTATGTGTGTATTTGATGAAAAATTATTATCCACACAAATAATATTGATTTGTGGGTCCACCACTTCGGTCCAGAGTGAAATATATAAATATTGGACGGATTGCAATGCAATTTTGTTCAGACTTTCAATGATGTTTGAAATGTCTCGCCATTTTTAGAATGGTTAAAAGAAAGTGCTTCTCCCCTTGGGGGGCAGGTGGTGCAGGGTAACACACAAGTAGTGTCTTAAATACTGGTATGGTCTGAAACTGTCTGTTTGGATTATCATATTTCCATTGAATTAGGTTAATGGTAAAGTCACATGATATCTCTTACCACTTTCTTTACTTTCAACACCACATTTGAGTTGTTTCATCTCTCAACAATACTTAAGTAGTATTTTAAACTTGTGATTAATTGTGATTAATTACAGATTATTGATGCAATTTTTTATCGATTGACACCACTCATTAAAAGATATTTAAGTATGGCCTCAGCTAGCAATTATCTACACTATGGATTGTTCTGTTTGTCATTTCTTTTATGAATGTCCTAAAAATGTAGTCTATGAAATATAAAATTAAACATGAATAATGTTCATATATGTTTACTTTAAAAATAAAATCCGACCAGAGGCCAAAACAATAGCCACAATTTACTCCTGAATTTCCTTCCACCTCCTGTTGAAGGTATTCAATACTTATAGTGATGATGACTTTCTGTATCATTATATTATTGGTGAATTTGATTATGTTCATAAAAGACAGGTATTTTGTCCACAAAACATGTGCCTTACTAAGCTGCTAGTGTGGAATTACACTCCCAGTCCTTTTCAAAGATGAGCCAGAGTACCTGTTCTAATATCCATTTTAAGTTATTGCTTCAGCTGAACACCATTTATCTGTGTAGAGTTGTACAGACAGATGAAGGGAATGATGAAGGAGTAATAGCATCATGCCAATTATTTGATATCTCCATTG
This sequence comes from Harpagifer antarcticus, assembly GCA_902827135.1. Taxonomy (NCBI): domain Eukaryota; kingdom Metazoa; phylum Chordata; class Actinopteri; order Perciformes; family Harpagiferidae; genus Harpagifer; species Harpagifer antarcticus. The sequence continues at coordinate 23,388,336 of CADEHL010001005.1, read as the reverse complement.
CAGTTGACAAAGTGAAAAAGAAAGGAATTAAGAATATGAGTGGGCCTGTAGCAGAATGCAGGAGAGGACAAACACTGGGGAATTTCCTCTCAGGCCTCATGTAATCCTCAGAACATGAAATATTTAAAAAAAAAATGCAGACGGAGAGCCGTAGCAGGAAATGACAGGCGATAAACAGGCTCCATTAGCCGTCATTAAACCGCCCGCCGTGGGAACAGGATACCATTTCCAAATGCTGCTGAGCCCCGCAGAGAATAAAGAGCCCAACATGATTATAGACATCTCATAAGTAGATGTGTCATATCTGTCCAATCACTGTCTGGAGGGGGTTTCTGAATGTTCTGTCTCTGGTCATTTTGCAGGCAAATCTCTGTACATTTTGTCTCCATCCATCCATCCATCTTCTTCCGCTTATCCGTGGTCGGGTCGCGGGGGTAGCAGTTCCAGCAGAGAGCCCCAAACTTCCTTTTCCCTGGCGACATCAACCAGCTCTGACTGGGGGATCCCAAGGCGCTCCCAGGCCAGCGAAGAGATATAATCCCTCCACCTGGTCCTAGGTCTACCCCTTGGTCTCTTTCCAGCTGGACGTGCCTGGAACACCTCCCTAGGGAGGCGCCCAGGTGGCATCCTAACTAGGTGCCCGAACCACCTCAACTGGCTCCTTTCGACGCGAAGGAGGAGCGGCTCAACTCCGAGTCCCTCCCGGATGACCGAACTTCTCACCTTATCCCTAAGGGAGACACCAGCCACCCTGCGGAGAAAACCCATCTCGGCCGCTTGTATCCGCGATCTCGTTCTTTCGGTCATGACCCATCCTTCATGACCATAGGTGAGGGTAGGAACGAAAATGGCCCGGTAGACAGAGAGCTTTGCCTTCTGGCTCGGCTCCCTTTTCGTCACAACGGTGCGGTAAAACGACTGCAGTACCGCTCCCGCTGCTCCGATTCTCCGGCCCATCTCACGCTCCATTGTTCCCTCACTCGAGAACAAAACCCCGAGATACTTGAACTCCTTCACTTGGGGTAAGGACTCATTCCCTACTTGGAGTGGACAATCCATCGGTTTCCTGCTGAGAACCATGGCCTCAGATTTGGAGGTGCTGATCCTCATCCCAGCCGCTTCACACTCGGTTGCGAACCGATCCAGTGAGTGCTGAAGGTCGCAGACCGATGAAGCCATCAGAACCACATCATCTGCAAAAAGCAGTGGTGCAATCCTTAGCCCACCGAACTGCAGACCCCCCCCCCCCCCCATGACTACGCCTCGAAATCCGATCCATGTATATTACAAACAGGATTGGTGACAAAGCGCAGCCCTGGCGGAGGCCAACCCTCACCGGAAATGGGTCCGACTTACTGCCGAGGAGCCGGACACAGCTCTCGCTTTGGGAGTACAGAGATTGGATGGCCCTGAGTAGAGACCCCCTCACCCCATACTCCCGCAGCACCTCCCACAGTAACTCCCTGGGAACCCGGTCATACGCCTTCTCCAAGTCCACAAAACACATGTAGACCGGATAAGCGTACTCCCAAGCCCCCTCCAGGATCCTTGCGAGAGTAAAAAGCTGATCCGTCGTTCCACGACCAGGACGGAATCCGCATTGTTCCTCCTCAATCTGAGGTTCGACAATCGGCCTGACCCTCCTTTCGAGTACCTTAGAGTAAACTTTCCCGGGGAGGCTGAGTAGTGTGATGCCTCTGTAATTGGCACACACCCTCTGGTCCCCCTTTTTAAACAGGGGAACCACCACCCCGGTCTGCCACTCCTTCGGTACCGTTTCCGACTTCCACGCAATGTTGATGAGACGTGTCAACCAAGACAGTCCCTCAACACCCAGAGCCTTCAGCATTTCTGGGCGGATCTCATCCACCCCCGGGGCTTTGCCACTGTGGAGTTGTTTAACAACCTCAGTGACCTCCCCCCGGGAGATTGGTGTCGATCCCCCGTCATACTCCAGCTCTGCCTCTAACATAGAGGACGGAGTTGTCGGGTTCAGGAGTTCCTCAAAGTGCTCCTTCCAACGCCCTAACACTCCATCAGTTGAGGTCAACAACGTCCCATCCTTACTGTACACAGCTTGGATGGTTCCCTGCTTCCCCCTCCTGAGGTGTCGGACAGTTTTCCAGAACAACTTTGGTGCCGCCCGAAAGTCCTTTTCCATACATTTTGTCTGTTTGATGAAAATGGAAATAGTTGCTATTTAACTTCATTGTGCAAAGATAGATTGTGTTTCATGTTGCCAAATGTGTCTGTAAAGTTGTTTTATTGACACATAAAAACACATCATCAGCGGTGGAGGACAACAATGTACAGCCTAAAGGGGCCTTTTAGTAAATGTTTTAGCATTTAGTTTTAAAGGGGACCTTTCATGCAAAATGCACTTTTTTATGTCTTTTATAGATAAAGATGTGTCCCCGGTGTGTTAGGGAACTCACACAGCATCAGAAAATAAAACCCTCTCTCTTTTCCTCCGTACCCAAATCTCTAAAAACGGGGGAACAACGGAGCTGATCCAGATTTGCGGCGATTTGACGTCATATCGGCGGTGGACCCACGGCACTATCAGAAACGTTGCTATCAGAAACAATGCCCGACTGTTTTGGACGTAATATGGATGGTGCATGTTCACATTAGCATCGCTAACACTCAGAGCTAACCTGTACTGGAGAGTATGTGTGTGAAGAAGCAGGAAATAAAAAGGAACTCACCTTGTGGTATAACCGACAAGAGAGAAAGCCTTTTAGCTCCATACTGTTTCAGAGATAATCCTTGATAATCCATGATATGGCGTTTCATCACAGCAGTGTCTACTGGTAGAATCTCCCACATGAGCAGGCATAAACTCCTCCACTCTTTTTTTTTAAAGCTTTATACCCCAAATCAGCACTTTTGAAACAGGAAGTGAAATAGATGGATATGAGGCATGGCTAGAATGGGTGATCTGTTTGGTATTTTGAGCAACACACTTCATAGACATGTTTTTTGTACATATATCTGAGACCTATGCTATTGCCTAAAAATAGCGTGATAGGTGACCTTTAATATTTTCAACCATTGACCTGTATATTAGTGTTAGTAAGTGTGTGTTGGAAGTTGTGTGTGTGTGGGAGGGGGTTCTGGAGATGGAAACCACCTCTCATTTTTCACTGTAACTCTTTGTTTTGCTGAAGCTGTGCTGGGGATATGACTGTGCACTCCTTTATCGTATCTGAAGAGGGAAAGAAAAATCACCCCACCGAGAACAATAGCTGCTGAAAAGTGACGGGGGGGGGGAAGAGGGAAGAGAAAGAGGGGGTGTGTGTGAAATGGCAGTCCCTGAGATGGATGACAAGAAATTCCATCTCTCAGCGTGCTTTTCCCTTATTCTTGCATTCTCTCTGCATCTGTTGGAAAATATGACCCAGCTAAAAGCCTTCACACATGCTCCCTCCCCAGCTTTTTGTTTGTGTAATTGCTAAAGTGCAATGCTCGGAGAGGGGGAAAACAAATTATAATGCGAATAACCTCAGAGAGACAATGATTATAAATGCTTCTTCAGTTGGAGCCGATTCTTGTTCAAAATAGCGCAATTAAAACTAAATCTGTGCAACAGTAAGATGGAAACAGCCTCAAATCTGTTACTACGTTTCATTTCTTCTGACTTCTGCAATTTGCATAACGTTGAGATTTATATTTCTTCAATCTTTCATAATGCACATTTAATTCAAAGCTTGTTCTTTTGTCCTTAATGTCTTAATGATCACAAAAAGGCAACCATAATTTAGGAATTCTAAGACCATGTGGAGGCCTTTGCAATATAAAACCTTTTGTTTTAGCAGGCAGCACGTGGGAAGACCCTGACATTATATACAACCCAGTCTCATGGCATTTCGTGTTCACCAACACGAGTTTTAATCTCTTGATTCGTGTTCAACAACACGATTTCCCCCTTTTTTTCGTGTTGCACAGCACGATTTTAAAAGCAATGTATTTCTACTGGTAATGATGCTCATGGAAGCACGGCATTCGTTTGTGTCGGCTGCCCTTAAAGGCAATGTGAGCGTCCATTCTCATTGGATAACGGAGAATTGTACACCCGGAAGTAAGTATTCCCCTTACTGTCGATTGATTATACAGTGATATCTGCACTACTCATCGACTAAAAAACACCAGATTATCCTTGTTAATTACACAACATTGATTGGTTTAAATTGTGTGCAATGCTTTTGTATTTTTCTCCTTCGATTCGGAGAAACAAATATTTTTTCGGAGTAAAGGATGGCAGAAGACACTACACTACCCAGAATCTATGTTCCCTTTAGATTATTTTGATTTCAACAAAACAACTCAGTTAGAATAAACATAACATTCCCAAGAATTCACAATTTATTTTCCTAATGTCTTGTTGAACTAGGAAGAACAGTTTAGTAAAGAAAACATACATATAATATATAATACAATATATATTGTTCAGGAGCATGCATGAAGCACAAAGACAGAGGCTATTCTTATTGGAACATAATCAAGTTGAATACAAAACTAATGTCCTTTATTAGAATAAACTTTGGGCATACTATTGTACATCTTCCCTCTGCTATCCAAAGCACATGTTATATTAAGTGTTTTATGTGCACACTACCAGAATTCTGAATAACCTAAAACATTTATCATAACTATGATATATCATTCATCTATTCACTGTGATCTTAAATTAATATAAACAGAGACAGAGAATATTAGGGTAGTACAGAAAATAGCATTAACGCTCTAAGGGACATACAATAAAAAGTGATCCTTTTTCATACTCTTATTGTTTGATATAAACACAAAGAATAAAGAAATACCCTAAAATACATGTTTAAGTGCCACTTTTAAAATACTGTTGTTAATATTTTAAATGTATTTGTTCTGTTCACTTGTTATTGTACTGCTGTGGAGTTACAGACCCTGTATTTATATTTGGTATAAATGAAGGAAAAAGCTTTTCTGTTCATAGCTGACTTCATGTATGCCTCTTCCCTCTGAGTGTGGAGTGAGACAGCTTAATGCTCTCCACACTCTGTAGTGTGGAACCAGAAGAGGGAGTATTGTTTCACTGGCAGACAGTCTTCATGACTTCCACTGGTCTTTCCAACGTTCTATGCCCACAATCCCTCATTAAGCCCAGCTCTCCAAACGTCACAGCATGCCAGTGGACCGCTCTGTTTCCAAACTGTGATGAGAGTGCTGATCTGGATCAGTTCTCTTCATCCTTCAAACATGCAGGAATTAAAGGGCCGGTCTGCAGGCAGGGGCTGTAGTCCTTTGGATCATACATTCACTGTGATCTTTAAAGACTTTTTGAAGGAGAATTTACCTTTGTAGTACGCAGACTAACCAAAGATGGAGAGATTGGAAAGAAAACAGTATTGAACTTGAATGTTTCACTTTGCGATCCATACTAGTTTTGTGATCCTGTCGTGGTGCACCCATAATAAGTTTAAAATCACAATATAGAAACTGTCTACTATTTACAATTGTTCCTATTATTGTCTTTGATAAAGAGTTGCAGTAACGGCCATATTTACAATTTGATGGATGTTTAAGTCTGCAGCAAGGCTTAGAATGAGCTAATCACGAAAAAGCCTGACAGACTAGTTGAATATCGGCAAATAAATTGTATATAATAAATAAATAAAAATAGTACCTCACAAGGTCCCTTTAGCTTTTATGATTATTTTACCAGATATGTGAAGAGGATAGGCTCAGCATATAACTGCTGTATGTAAGTGTCTCAAAGTTGCTAAGGTGAACTATGAGAACAGACCGTTGCTAAGGGACCATGTGCAGTTATATCAATCTGCAGAAAATCAGCTGTGGAAAATACTTTTTGAATATTTATTTTTATATTTCAGGAGAGCAGGAAACGTTGGATCTATGATGGCTTAACTGTCCCCAGTAAAGAAAAGAGAATAAGAAAATGAAAGAGGTTAAAGGGCAGAGTGCTGTATATCAGATAAATCAACAGAAGAAGACAGACAGGAAGCAAACACTAAAGGGAACACAGTATGGGCTCTGGCAGTGTTTAACTGGTAATGGAAAATAACATGTGAACAGACGTTGACAGTCACAGAAAACCTCGATCAGTGCTGCTGTCATTTTAAGTTTTGTTGATGTTGCTGCAGTTCTAGTCGCTGGTACGCCATGGAACAGACTGTATTTTATTAGTATTTAATTGTAATAAGAGAGATAATGAGCAGCGGGCGGTCATTAATGAAAAGATAACACCTTTAGTTGGTTTTCTTATTCTTTAATGACCGCCTCGCTGCACATTATCCCCTACAACAGCAACAGTTAGCACGGCCACTCATCATTGTCTGATTCTCACTAATAGTGAAGCACAGCTGAGGCGGATGGTAATGTCGTTATAGTTAATAGGTTATCTAATTTAAATGTTGACCTCATGATTTGGGCTCCATGTGTGCCATGTTTCCTTTTTAAACGTTTACCAGGCCTGTTTTCTCTCTGTAAGATTCTTATCTATTTTTCCATCTCTGTGCTCTTCCTCCAATAGTTTCTCTGTAGCCTTGTTGGCATGGTCATTATCTACAGAGGACAGACAAATAAACACAGAGGCCAGATTATCATTGACCGTGATGTCACACACAGGCCTTGAGGACCGTGCAGAGAGAGAGCAGCAGCTGAAAAACCATCCAGAGTGCAGAGCGCTGCGAGATATACGGCTGAAGTGTGTTTAAAAAATGCCACGGATAACAATTCCTACCTCGCCAGCCATCACGACAGGCCTTTCCAATAATTCAGGCGGGGCCTTTCCTAAAGTCCGTGAAAAATTGTACGCCATAAAAGAGAAACATGGCTTCTTCTTTTGCCGGCTTTGTTTACATCGTTTCCTCAGTGGCTATAAAGCACAGAGAGCGATGTTTCTGTCAGTGCAGTGATGGTATGTCGGGGAGCGGCGGATAGTGGTGAGGGAAAACACATTACAACAACAAATAGGTAGTGACACGCATGTGTGCAGACGAGCGTGTGCACACATAAACACCCGCTGCTCAGACACTTAGGAACATGCCCCAACTCCCAGAGACACACATTTACTTTCCTGTTCCCTCACACACACAGGAACAGTCGGACCGTCTGTCAGTGTGTCAGGCTTAGTGAGCTCCGCGGTGTGTGACCGCCTCAGCCACTTCAGACTGTGTTTGCAGTGCTTATCTGAGTCAGGGGCCGGGTCAGGAGGGGTCACTGCTCTTGTTTGCCATGCTGATAGACTGGCTGATGAAAAAAAAGGCTCCCAGCTCAGGAGCCACACGCGCCGGGACCAAACACTCAATGGTCTGCTACTCTGCATTTCTCCATCCGGCTGTACATCACACACAGGGGGCTCTCTTTAAATCGTGTCAATACTTTCACAGCATTTAGACATCATGTCATTTCATACATTTTACATAAATATTGAGAAGTTAAAATCATTTCTTAGAACCTTTTCACACTTACCTTGTTTGTTAGGAAGTGGATTAGGGCCATACTGTATGTGAGTATTATATTCTGAGTGTTTTTTTATTAGTTCTGAAAATAAAAATGTCCGAACTTTTTTAGAATTCTGATTTTATTCTCAGAATTCTGACGTTAATCCACTTCTGTATGTTTGGTACGGACTTTCAGACTTTTTTGTTTAATCAGAACTAAAGTTACAGGTGTGAAAAGTTTGAACATCCCTTCAACAAAACAACAAAGAGGGGGGGGTCTAAGTCCCAGTGACATTGTGGGAAAGCATTTTTTTGGAAGTTTTGGAAGGCCAGCGTCATAAGCGATGCTCCTTTGGTCCTTGTTTATCAGCTGCTGGGTTAAGTGGTTACCACAGTTCGAGAAAACTCAAATTATTATGCGATAAAGGAGAGTCTGTCTATCCAATAAATCAGTCCGTTCACCTGCTCATGTAGGTGATTACAAAGGTGATCAATAGAGTTCCTAAGTGTGCTCTTATATTGAAATATAACACCTAAACCAACCAGATAAATTCTATTTAATTTAACAAAAGCACCCTCAGCTGTGAAAAGGCCCTTATTTGTCAATAAGATGGCTTCTCTTCTGTATAACTTTGCTTTGTGTAATATGTAAGACAACAAAGCAATGTATTCTGAGAAGAAGCCAATATATTCAGTATCGGAAATGTAGGTGATTGATTTAAAAATATTTTAATTGAAGTAAAAGTGATTTTGGTGCTTCTGCTAAAATAGAGATTCATATTTTCTGTTTATTTTCATTTTTTTATTTGTTTTGCTTTAGCTGTCATCGATTGTGAAGCTACCTTAACTGGATTTCAAAGGGTTTCCTATAGCTTCCTGATGTGTGTCACACTATGCATATGTTCTCCCTTTAGACATCATTACAGTCAGTCTTGCCGGAAGCAGCTCTGTTTAAGAGCTGCATCAGTGTTCACTGGAGGCTATGATGACGTTCTAATCTATTTTTCATGCAATCAATTTCACATATATGCACTAAAACCCACTGGAGACACACACCCCCCCTCTCTTCTCACTATTTCCCACCTCTCCCTCTGTCTTCAGGGGAATCTCAGCCTCTCTATCCATCAGCGCGGCTGTAGTGTCTCTGTCTCCCCCTGTGTTAGCAATAACAGCACCGACAGCGCTAACACCGGCCAACCAAAGCCCCGGCTCGTTCAATCACCCTGATATGAATCTGCTTAAAAACTCAGCCATCGAGCACTCAGCCAAATCCATCAGTGGGGCTTAAGATTGGCGGCGCACGCGGTGCAGATAAGACGTTCTCTGTGGTGGAGTTCTGTGATGAGGAGCAGAGTTACAGCCTGTGGATGGCTATCTGAAAGTTAAAGCAGTGGTAACGGATGATGACAAAACACTCCCAGCTTCGGTTTGTTTCTGCTGCCGTGGGAGTTCTGTGTGATTGGGGCAGCGGATGTTTTTGAAGGCATCATATGATATTTGTCTTGACTGTAAGAGGACTGAGAGCTAACTTGGACGCCTGCCCCTGAAGGCTGCTGTTTCTTTTTGTTCGTGTGTCCCCTTGACTCTTTTACCCTTTAACAGGAGCACCTCTTTTCACCCTCTGTCTGAAACCAGAGTCCAGTATACTCTGATTGGTTAGCTGGCCAGCTCCGTGAGATTGGTCAACCTCTTAGAGATGTCCCGCCCCTTAGCCTATCCAACCCAGTCTAAAAAAAAAACGTATTATGTAGTATTTCTACAAAAACGCGGTTGGCCTATCACGTGCAATGTGTTGGGGCGCTGGCCAAATTAAAAATAGTAACATAGTGACATCACGGTGTAACACTGTTACACCGTGATGTCACTATGTTACGAAAGAAACAAAGGAGTCTAATAGAGGCATTTCAGCCAGGGTGGGGGGAGTGTGTTGGAGAGAAACTCACTCTGGAGAGAACACAGGGATTTTAGCCTTTGTAGACCATTTACATGCACAGAAACCTAAATGAAACAATGCAGGAAAGGGAGAACCCAAAACGCATAATAAAGCCTCTGTGTGTGTGTTTGATAATAATAATAATGTATATGGTAATGCAAATCAGCATTTTCAGCTCAACACACACTGCTCATGGACAGTTAGCTTATAGAGTGTGTGGGTTCTGAGAAATGAAGCCTCCACAGATGGGCGGGTGAGGAGAGCAGGGGCCTGCTGGGCGTCGCAGCCAGGGGCTTGATTAAACACCGGCCCCACTGCAGGGGCCCCCAGAGGGGTCCACATAGGGCTCCACAGAGGGGTCCGCAGAGGGAGAGGGGTCCGCAGAGGGATCCACAGAAGGGCAAGAGAGGGGTCCACAGAGGGGTCAACAGAGGGGTCCACATCAAGGAGCCCCAGAGCTTCTGCCACTCTGAAAAGAAAAAAGTGAAAGTTTGTATGGAGAGGGTCAGCCGAGGAGAGGGGAGAGAGCAGGGGAGGGGTGAAAACTGAAATATCAGGAAGTGAGGTATAAAGTTAACTTCATCAGAAAAGATCTCAGCCATAGATAAAGTGATAGAAGACAGAGATAAGGACACAATAACAATTAGCGACAACCCCCTTTTAAATGGCTTTATTCTTTATTTATTTGTATATTGTTTCATTTATTTTATACATGTTTACTTGGTATTTTAAGCATCCTCATTAGTATTCTTTATTGAGTTTGTATAATTCTTATTTTATTTGTTCTTTTAGTTTTTTGTATTTGTTTTATTTATTTCATACGTTTTTATATTTTATTGTATCATTACATTTTGTCTTATATTTTATTGTATTTGACCAAAAGGGATCGTATGTTTGTATTGTATTTAATACATCTTATCATACCATGTACCTCCTTGTGTCCCTTAAGCGGTGATGTCATGATGCTGCTGCATGTGTGCAAAAAGGTTTTATCTTCTGACCTGAAGTCAGTTTCTTGTTCTCAGTTTCAATGTGTGCCGTGCTGAAGAAGCACCTGGTGCTGCACCTGGTGAGCAAAACACGTCATACCAAAAATCTCATCTCTCCTCTCTCACATCCTCAACACTTTGATCCAGGCCACATCTCTCTGCTGCCTGCCGCCCCCCCCTCAGGTTTCCCTCAGTGCGGTAAATAAACATCTCTTCCTCTCCTGTCGTCGGCCATGGCATTAAAGAAGATTGGAAATTATTCAGTTGCCCATCTATCTTTCACTCCCAAAATTAATAACAGAGCAGGGCTGTTATCGGCTCTCCCGCCCCCCCCCCCCCAATACATCCAGAACCCTCACATGATTTCACTTTCCCTAATCTCTATGCTCTGATTCCTTTATGGCGGACCGCTGCCGATCACATTCTTCTTCTGAGAGAGGGCAATCTGCTATATTTAATAATTCACAAAGCAATCTACTGTTATGCTTGTCACAAGGCTCAGGACCCAAACGCACGACACCAGAGGCAGGTCAGGATTAACAAAGTATTTCATAAAACCCAAAAACACAAAACGCTCACGAGGAGGATCAAAACTGAGAAACTATAAGATCAAAAACGCTAAACAAAACATCTAATAGGATTATCAAAAATGTAACACAAAGAGTCTATCAAAAATATACTTAGCAAGGTCAAGGAATGACTGGCAGACTTGGTGAGACAAGACTAACTGGCACAGGACAAGGGGAGACCGAGCAGGGCCGTTTCTCAATGTCGAGTAAACCTGCTGCAGAGCCACTATTTCAAGTATACTAGTCATCGAGTGGCGCCGAAGGACTGTTTAAATGCATGTTTAATGCCCAGCATTCTGCGCCACTCGATGACATAGGCCCTGTCTCAGGTCGACTATTTTCATTTCCTCGCTCCTCGGTCTCGGTCTCACCGGAAGTTGATTTGTCTGCGCCATCTTGAGTACCGTCCCATGGCTCTTATTTCTGCCGGAGGATCGAGGAGCGAGGAGCGATAATGGAGGAGCGACAATCGAGGAACCACCAGTCCATCCTCCGATGAAATCCTCAGATACTCGCCCCGCCCCCTTACTGTGTATCGCTCACTGATTGGACGATGCAGTGCATGCACTGATCTCTGAGTGTGCATCTAGACCGGGTGACGACACTACCTATTGACGCAGCAACCACTGTAAGTTATATTCTTGTTTAATTAGACTTCTCTGTTTCATTTATTCTACTCTGTATAATTGTTCTGTAGTTATTGTAGCTAAAATGGCGCTATTGATTTTAAATCTCAGATCTGCTCAAAGTGAACCTGTCACACAGGTCTCAGTGGGGCACTCAACCCTGCATTACAATATAGGCAGGGACACTCTGCTGTCGCCCATCAGCTGTAGAGAGTTAACTAATTAGAGGGGCGTGGCCCCATAGCTGTGAGAACTCAGCAATCAGGCGTCCATTTTAGGTAGCTCTTTCCTGGAGCTTCAGCGTCAGACGAAGACTGACAAAGAAATTGCAGTCCTGCTGGAGAAAGACTTTTTAAAATGCTTAATAAGCACCGTAACTTTCATGATATCATTTCTCCGTCATAGGGCCCTTTTCACTTCTCTTATTTTTCATTTCCTCGCTCCTCGGTCTCGGTCTCACCGGAAGTTGATTTGTCTGCGCCATCTTGAGTAGCGTCCCAATGGCCTTATTTTTGCCGGAGGAGCGAGGAGCGATAACCGAGGAACCACCAGACCATCCTTCGATGAAATCCTCAGACACTCGCCCCGCCCCCTTACTGTGTATCGCTCACTGATTGGACGATGCAGCACATGCACTGATCTGATGATTCTTGACATGAGAGCAGTTTCCCAGCGGAGTGAAGAAAATACATGAACCTCACGGGACCCACTCCTCAGTTTATACCGTGTTTTGTTTCAATTCATGTTTCATTTAGTTACAAATATGTGATATATCTGAACAACAAAGTGGTCAAAATTCATTTTTTGGAAACATTTTCATGATCGCTTTTTTCGTTTTACATTTTCATTTATTGTCATTTCCATTCAGTCAGTCATTAAGTGCTATTAAAATGTTAATGTGCTACATATCCACACAAACAAACAAAGTGTGCAATCCAATGAATGTTAATCTAACTGGGTTTTGATAGATAACATATCTCTTTTTCTTCTCTCAATTATTTTATTTCTATTGTGCACTCTAATCCTTATTAATCAAACTAATGTTCGTTTATACATTTTAAGAATGGCGTTTATCTTTTTTGAGAATGAGTTCTTATTTTATGTAATGTATTTGGGTCTACAACAGATGATACAAATGTTTGTGTCAGTAAATGTGTACTAACAGAGGCGGGGGTGTTTGTGAAAATAACGGGGACAGAGCTGCTGTCAGACGATCAGCTGTGCAGCGTCATCACAAACGGACGTCGCTTCAAGTGACGCTCCGGAGGAAAGGACGTCCCATTGCCCTTAAAGCTAATTTCCCTGCTTCTCATGGTTTCCTTGCGTCTCTACATGCTTCCCTGGTGGGAGGGACGAGTCATAGGGAAACGACGCAAGTGAGGGTTGCTCTTGGTCTTCTTTTAAATAACAAAAAAGCTTTGGGGGTATCTATCTATAGATCCATATTAAGCCTGACAAAGTACCTAACGTCTATATTGCATGGCTTGTTTTGGAACTTGACAATCAACTTTCCTGCAATGTTAACATGTTGAAGCACTTGATATTATATTAATTATACTCTTATAAGATGTATGTAGATAGTATAAGAAATGTGCAGAATATGACAGATTAATGGTGGAGGTATACACACATATTGATAGATGTCTTGTAATGCGCTGTTGAGGAACCTGTGACCCAAGTTTTTCATTCATTGCATAACTACACCGTAGTTGTGTATATGATATGTCAATAAACCTTTGAAAATCTTGAAATCTTGAAAGGGATGTGAAAAATAGCCATTATACAGTCTTTAATGAACGATTAGAGAATAACGAGTAATGAATATACTTTATAGGGATCCACAGATAAATGTTTAGTCTTCTCAAGCACCAACTATCAAATATCTCTCCTGATTGTTGGCACTTGACAATCACCTTTCCCTGAATTTTACTCAGGTGTAGCTAAAGTCTGCTTTAAGGGTTGTTTATATTTCACATCATTAATCAGAATCTGTAAAGTAACTAAAATAAATGTAGTGGAGTAAAAATACCAGGTTAACCTTAAAGAAAGCCCTCAGGATTATAAAAGACCCCCATCACCCCAGCCACAAACTGTTCTGTCTGCTGCCGTCTGGCAGGCGGTACCGCAGCATCAGGACTAAAACCACCAGACTCAGGGACAGCTTCATCCCACAGGCCAGAAGACTATTAAACACCTGAACTTTGAAACAACATCCACAACATTAACCTGGCTGCTACTTAGACATTATTTGTCTAACTCTTATTGCACTATTTCACAATTTTTGTCTGTGTATCTGTTGTATTGTGTTGCACTGTTGGAGGAGCCTGCGACCTAAAGGGGGGGGGGGGGGGGGGTCTGTGTAAACTTCGCTCACTGCCACTCCAATCACAGAGCTTGAGGCCTGATCACAGGGTTTGTCAAGCAAAGCACATGGTGTAGTCCCAAACGATAGCTGAGGATTCTGGGTAGTGTAGTGTCTTCAGCCATCCTAAACTCAGAAAAAATATTTGTTTATCCGAATCGAAGTGGAAAAATACAAAAGCATTGCACACAATTGAAACCAATCAATGTTGTGTAATTAACAAGGATAATCTGGTGTTTTTGAGTTGATGAATAGTGCAGATATCACTGTCAAATCAATCCACAGTAAGGAGAATACTTACTTCCGGGTGTAAAATTCTCCGTTATCCAATGGGAATGGATGCTCACATTGCTCTCCGTAATACAATAAAGGGGACATGATCAAATAGGAATATAATTATCTTTTAAAAAACGTTAACTAAAGGGAACAATCTATTTGACACATCTGAAGCTCTGGCCTTCCTTAAAAACTAAGTAATTTAATAAAAATCACAGTTGTATTACACACAATGCACTGTTTTGTGAGAACAAAAATTCGTAACTAATGTAATTTTTACATTCTCACGAAAAATAAAAATGATTATGAATACAAATAAAATAAAAGAAGCCTCCCGTGAGTTACTACAAGCTATAAAGTAGATTTTAAAAACGTTTTATAGAATAAAAGCTCACTGCTGGACGTTGTAGAAATGCGTGTGCACCACGACAAAGGAGCCTCATTCACTTTACATTGGGGTTGTTTGCTTGGTGCAGACACGTAAATGTAGCAAAGAAACATTCTGATGCATTTTGGGAAAACTCTTTTGATAAATAAAGCTGTGCATGCTCCAAAAATGTGTAAATTCTAAGGACAGAGTTGGGCAGTATTTCACTGAAGTCTCTGATATTCAATAAAGCATTGTAACTCATTTGGCTACTATTGTGTCGAGCACAAGCTCAAATATGACCTTTATGAGCAATATTTATTTAAGGTTTAAAATTCTCGTAGAATCCGCCAACTTCAGAGCAATACAATGCTAAATAGTTAGAGTGCCCCTTTAAACCACTTAAAGTAAACCCTGCTCTCACTAGTACTCCAACTCAGAGATGTAGGAACAGGAGAGTTTTCTGCTCAGCTTCTCGTGAGTCAGCAGCAGGTGCACTGGGCAGGTGAGCTATGTGAAGTAGGGCAGTGCTAAAAAAGGAGAGTGCACAATCAGCAAAATCCTTCAGTGGGAAAACACAAGGACAGCTCTCTCTTCTTCTTCATTTTCATTTCACATCTCTTGGCTTCCTCATGTTTGCTCTCCAGACTCAGCAAAGCCTGATCGACATGTCACTGACTTCTGTGCACTGTGTGACAATCACAGCATTCAGATGGCTCCCTTTATTAGCTCTTAGAGTGAGATGCCCCCGCCATAAGAGCACAGGGAGGAGGCGAGTGCTGATGAGGAGCAGTTAACTCTCATCGTAACAGACAGGCAGGCGGGATTATGAAGGCTTCTCAAAACCCTTCGTTTGCAAATGTGTTATTCACTTCATTGTTTCCCAAACATCTGTCTCCCTCCTCCCTTTACAAAGTGTGTGTTAATTAAGGAGCTGTGTGTGTGTGTGTGTGTGTGTGTGTGTGTGTGTGTGTGTGTGTGTGTGTGTGTGTGTGTGTGTGTGTGTGTGTGTGTGTGCTGGCAGAGATATTCAGACAATACAAATAGGAAAGGGTTAACAGTGTACTTCTGTTATGCTTGACCACATGGGGATCTGCTTCAGAGGAAGGGAAGGAAAGTGTTGGTGTTGCAGTTTTCAGGTGGAGGGGGGGGGGGGGAAGGGGGGTGTTGAAAAGACAGAGGGAAGGGAAATGAGTTATTGTTTTGGGGGTGTGATAAAGTAAGTAAGACAGAAGTGAGATGAAAGGTGTTTAGTTGGATCTCAAAGCAGGGAAGAAAGCACGTGGGGTGAGGCATATGTGTGTGTGTGTGGGTGTGTGTGTGTGTGTGTGTGTGTGTGTATGTGGAACTAGGTGTGTAAGTAGGTGTATTCAGGGACTGTGTGAGCATGCTGAGAGTATGTTTGAGTGTTACTCGTTGGCTTTTAATTAAATGTTTTACGTCATCAAATTGTAACATAATTGTTTTTAGGTTAGTTGAAAGCATAACTAAACATATTAGGTTCAACTTAATATTATTGCTTTCAACTAACCTGATACAATGATGTGTAATTTGTTGACATCAAGACAACCTTCCTTTTTGTGCATGCATTTGCATTTCTTTCTTTTTGCATGGGTTTTTTAAGTTCTCACAACTGCACTCGCTAGCACATTAGCAAGGGAGGGGAGGCTGTCACAAGAGGCATGCTGGGACATCCATCTCTATCTCCCAGCGCTGAGATACAATGTTTGGAGCTACCGGTACACGCACACACACACACACACACACACACACACACACACACACACACACACTGGGAAAAGACTTACACGTGATGCAGGGTTGGATTCAGACGAACACCGAGGTAAAAGAGCAATGTGTCGGACTGTCGGTAGACCCACACACACATACACGCACACACAAACACACACACACACACACACACACACACACACACACACACACACACACACAAGCTCTAAAATAAACATGCAACCTTTAACTCCGACACACTGGTGTGCAGAGACATGAATATACATGTATTTGCAAAATTAAAAAACGCTTGTGAGTGGAGTGGCCTGGTGATGGAGCCCGGTGCCTCCCCTGGAGTTAAACAGCATTCAGCAGAACTTATGCAAGTGCCAATCACTCCAAATGAAAAGTGCTAATTAAACCCTCACGCTCAAATGCATAATTAGACCTCTGACTTGGCAGCGGAGCGTAAACCATTGAGGCTGGAGAGACGAGGGCCAATGCAGGTGCACAATGTCTTACTACACACTGCACTATATTATGTATTTAAGTGTTTTAAGATGGTTTAGCCGCAATGCATGCTGGGATTTGGTGTTTATGTGATGTGAAATCTGAAAACGTTTTTAAAAAATAAAATAATACTTTATTCCGAGTGTGCTTGCTTTTCTCTTTGAAAGTCATCACATAACGGCATTGTAATACACGGTTCGGCTGCATTAAATATTACATATCTGCCGTAGTTCTCTATTTATAGAGCCCTGATGAGAAGACTTCTAGACAAACAGGAGAACTGCCGCCCAAACTGAAAACGTGATGTGGATCATAAATATATAAGCAATTAAACAACATCTTACATTTCTTTTCAAACAATGCGTCTCCTTGCAGTATCAACACTAATTCGGCTGACTTTTATATTTGATCCAATTGGTAGATAAGCTGTATTTACACCATAACGGTGCAGAGCTGATAGAAAGGGACACCTGGTGGTTGAAGAACGTTATTGAATTTTATTATTTTATTATTAGATATTAATAGGATCCTTATACATTATATTGATTACTCATTATTCTCTACTAATAGTTCATTAAAGACTGTATATAATGACTATTTTGCACATCCCTTTCAAGATTTCCTAAGCTAAGGTTTATTGACATATCATATTATACACAACTACTGTCTATAGTTATGCAATGAATGAAAAACTTGGGTCGCAGGTTCCTCAACGGTGCTTTACAAGACATCTATCAATATGTGTATATACTCCACCATTAAACTGTCATTCTGCACATTTCTCATACTATCTACATCCTATACAAGTATAATACATATGTATAATATCAGTTTAATAATAAACAAATAATAAACAAATAAGTGCTTAAACATAGTTAACATTGCAGGAAAGCAATATATTAGACGTTAAGTACTTTGTCAGGCTTAATATTTGTCTGTAGATAAAAATCTCACTGTGTGCGGTGTGCTCTGCATGTGTGACCATTAAAGAATCAGAATACCTTTATTAGTTCCACAGAGGAGAAATGTGCAGCGTTACAGCAGGAAAGAGCCACAGACAGCTTAGTGTTGCATATCTTACCTGCGTTAAAAAAGTACTAAGTTATAATATAATAAACAATATGCTAAAAAAAAGATAAAAAGTTACATAATTTTCAAAAATACAGATAAAAATCAAATCGAATCTACAAATCAAATCCTTGTAGCAGTTCTTAGGATTTGATTGATACTGCAAGGAGACGTATTGTGTGAAAAGAAATGTAAGATGTTGTTTAATTGCTTATATTTTTATGATCCACGTCACATCTTCAGTTTTGGCGGCAGTTCTCCTGTTTGTCCAGAAGTCTTCTCATCAGGGCTCTATAAATAGAGAGCTACGGCAGATATGTAATATTTAATGCAGCCGAACCGTGTATTACAATGCTGTTATGTGATGACTTCCAAAGAGAAAAGCAAGCACACTCGGAATAAAGTATTATTGTATTTTAAAAAAACGTATAAACACCAAATCCCAGCATGCATTGCGGCTAAACCATCCAATCATCGAGCTGAGGATCTTGCCTACATCTGTTTCCGGTTTCGTTTATGACCGATGTATTTTGTTAGACACACATTCCTTCACATTTACATTTTAATTTGCATTAAAGTATTTTGTGAGGCCTTCTAACATGTTTTTAAATATAACTACGGTTGTAGTTGAATAGTTTGTAAATTAACATGAACCGAAGCTGTTGCCTGGCCTGGGGACGGGACTTTGCAATGAACCTGCAGAACCTCCGTGCTCTCACAGCTGCCTCGCTCATCATTTGCCGAGCCTCCAATCACTGGAGGCAGGAGATATATCACTCCTCTTCCTCTTCCTCCTCCCCCTCCTCCTCCTCTTCTTCCTCCTCCTCCTCCTCCCTCCTCCTCCTCCTCCTCCTCCTCCTCCTCCTCCTCCTCCTCTCCTACATCTCCCTTTATAATGCACTCTGACTGCGAGGGGGGGTTATTGCCTCTTGTTCAAGGCTGTTAGAATTATTTGGGTTTACCTAATATTACAATTATACAGCTGCATATTTGATGGTCATTGATTGGTATTTTTTGAAAAGTACTTCTCGAGGGCATGACTGCTGCTCAGGCTTTTCAGAGCTAGCAGAATATATCAAGCTGTTGAAAATATATTTTGACTTAAATTGTGTTACAAATGCTAGTTACCTATAAAACACTGTTATAATCAACCTAATCTGAATAAAACAACTATAATAAATACTTAACATTTAGATGCCATATTCAAAAAGTGTGTTATGTTAAGGAATATAAAAACATTGCTCAGACTCCTGAAAGTTATAACTTTGGTCCACTTTGGACTGAGCTCGAACCCTGAAATGTTAGATCAATTGGCCCCTAAAACCATCTAAGGCTTTCTTCTTACAGAACCTTATTTTGTCAGATTGTACTTGTACTGTGTTCCAATTGAGTGAAAGAAGAGCCACTGGAGTTCTTGGAGTGTTTCTCCTCGTCTTGTTAAACATCTTTCCAAAAAAGTGGAGAAGTGATCAGACAAAACTCAATCCAGGCTCCTTAAACTCCTCCTTTTCTGTCTGTTCATGTCATCATGACAAGTTGTTTGATTGGAAGAATATGAACAGTTACTTCAAACAGAAGCCCTTTGACCCCCTGCACCCCCAGGCCTGTTCCCATTCAGTAATCAATGCATGAGTATGCTAGTGTAAATTATTCACTACCCAGAGGCAGATGGTGATGAAAATTAGACCTTTAGTAAAAGCAGATCCTTTTCTGTTGCTTTGCATCCACATGTTAACCTTCTGGGAGAAGCATTGGGCTCTGAAATCTCTGAATACAGATTTTGGCACAAAAACAGATTTTAACATGCAAAATATAACCACATTAATTCAATCTTTTAAGCATGGACAGAATGTTAAATGTGTTGTAATCACGCATGCTGAAGTGTTGAGGTATGGATTGATAAGAACAAAGATCCTGTACAAGCCTGAACACGCTCCAGGCTCTTTAATCGGAATGATAGAGTAGCCAACATGGCCAACAGCGCTGGCCCTCTTCCAAACTCTAACCACTAAAGGTATGTTTCCTCTGGCGCTTGGCATTGATTCATGAGCAGGTTTCCAGCCTGCACTTACGGCCTCTCTAACACCGAGGCTTAGGTCCGGCTAAGCAAGACATATCTGTTGCTCCTTCACTGCCTGTAAACCCGGGAGACAGTGAATAGAGAAATGATCTATTTCAAATCATAATGAAGCCAGCACACAATTTCTATACAATTGCATGTTTTTGCCCAGATCAGGGAAATTCAAGCTCCTCCATTCACTCCCTGTGAACATATCAAAACACATGAGCCAATTTACAGCAATAGCAGGAACACTGAAAACAAGAGGGTGCATTACAGACGAGGGATAAAAAACCGAGGATCTGGGATCTATTTGTACATGCAGTGTTGGCCAAGGAAAACAGACACCCGCTTCCATTTTGGATTCTTTAACTCCAGACTTTACACTGCACGACTCGCTGACCTTTCTCTGGTAACCGTTGGCTGCAGGCGGACATTATTTTACAGCAGATGGGCTGAGAAACTACCTGTGGATATAGAGAAGTGGAGAGGCTGTTTCTTTGCTTCTCACATTTACCTTCATACGTGCGAGGTGACTTATAAGCCACTCAGACCACAGGGCCAATTTCAGGTGCAATTTCCTGGCTGGCCGACGGCAGCTGCGCTCAGAGCCTGGAGCCGGGCGCTTTAATGCAAAAGCAAATGGAGCAAGCCTTGAACTCTTGTCCATTTAGCCTCACATGTGGTCACATTTCAGGGGAAAAGGAGAATATGGGTCGATTTCTCAGAACATTTGATTCTTTTAGTAGAAATGTTTAGGTACCATTGAGCCAGAGTGCAGCCTTTTTGTTTTCCAATCAGCATCAACCCTTATAATATATAAGGGTTAGGCAACCTTTACCATCCAAAGTGCCAATGTTCCCTCTCTTCCATCAAATAAAATGTGTCTGGAGCTGCAAAACATATTTGATAGCACCAGATGGCAAAAGTACACACATCCTTTACTCAAGTAGAAGTACAGATACTCGTGTTAAAAAATACTCTGGTATAACTGGAAGTACTGACTAAACTTCTTTACTCAAGTCAAAGTACAGAAGTATGGGCTTCGAAATGTCCTTAAGTAAAAAGTACCCATAGCTAGCAGCTGTTTTAAAGAGTACCTCACCTCCCTTTATATTAATAGAACAATAATGTCATTGTTAGCTAATGAATGTTTCCATGCTGAACAACGGCAACATGACAACGTTTCCATTGGTCCCTCTTCTTTAGAGAAGACCAGGAAATGATGGATACACGGATCGTGTTCAAATCAATAGGCACGCAATGACTCTAAAGAATAATGATCACGCCACCAAACACACATTCAGACTAAAGGAACCAGCTGTTTGGAAAATGAGAGAAGTAGAAAGTACAGGTATTTGTGTTCAACATGTAAGAAGTAGAAAGTACAGGTATTTTTAGTGCAATGATCTGCAAAGGCTGAAATCCTAGTGTTCCCTTCAGGGCGAGTTTCTCTACTTCGAGACAAGGCAACCAGAAGAGGTCAAATGCTTAGTTTATTTCCAGGTTTGAGAATTAGTTTCTGCACCACTCTATTGTCAAAGCTCCTCCAGGGAGCCCCTGCAGATGGACGGAGCCACATTTAGAGTTTTAGGGTTACCAACCCTTGGTCCAGGGGCGGTTCTAGGGGGGGGGGGGGCTCGGTAACACTGACCAGGGACCCCCCTGTGGCCCCCCACCAAAACAAGGTTACAATATTACGATGTATTGGTACTAAATCAAATCAGAGACCCAGATGTACAGTGGAAACTGTTCTTTACCTTATATAAATACTAAATACTAAAACAAATACCTTTTACAAAAACAAATACCAATTACTGCATTTTATGTTTATTTTACACAATTACTTTATACTGTCTTTGTCTTTTGAACCTGCTTGTATTGTGACCCTCTCATGAAATAACTGGCCCCAGCTTGGCCCCCTCAGTAAAATTGGTCTAGAACCGCCACTGCCTTGGTCTATAACATTAAAAAGCAAACCGTTCCAGGACTCTTCTAAGGCTTGTTGTATTTAGCACCTGCACGTTTGTTTTGCATGACTCTGCCGGCTCATTTCCTCGTCCTCATGGTCAAGGTCTGAGGGAATATCATGCAAATGAGATGCAGGGGCAGTTAACTTGACAAGGCCGGACCTCACTGTTACATCTCACCTTTAATTTGGTCTGACACATGAGCCAGTTGTTGCTTGAAAGCCAACAGCAGTATTTTATAAGTCATTTCCAAGTCTCAAGCCCATGCTGCTGGGGGCCGGCCCCGGGCCCCTCAGCTGACCTGCTGATCAGCCTGCGGCTCCCTGAGGAGGAATCAGCCTTTCCAGAGTGCTGTGTCAGCAGTTCTGTTGGGGGGGGGGGGGGGGGGAATGTCCTAGCTCTGCAAATCAAAATACATAAACACCATTTTACAATCCCTGTGACCAAAAGCATTTTATACGTCAGTCAGTCTCAATTAATATTCAGCCCACTCTCCTCAGAATGAATTGTTCCACACTGGGATTCAGGCCACAGTTTGCTAAAATGGTATGTAAAAGAGATATAAATAAGATGTCACGAGACAATGAAATGCTTTGAGGAATGCTGCTACTTCCACTTATAATCTGTGGCTACATGTATACATATAATGCAAATGGCCACATTTAGGACAGTATACTTTATGATCACCCCTCTATCTTTGGTCTGGTCTTGTGACTCAAAAATAACTTGTTTTGCCGGTGAGTACTGGTTATATACAAAACGCTGCTGTAGAACTGTAGCTTTAATTTAAATTATACTATAAAATCAATAGAGAATGACAATGAAATAACATTTGCATAAACTTAGAACAATAAATAACTTATTTGGAAAAACTAGAACATACCGTCAATAAAGTATAAAACCTTATAACTATTCAGTCGGTGAGCCAAAGGTTATGGAGGAATTTCCTGTCCAGTTCATTTGTTCCCTCCGTAGCTTAATTAAACCCATTAGGGGCCCCGGGGCCATAGGAGCTGAGGGCCTCTGTTCACACCACCGCCATCATTCTCACTTAACATCATGTGCACATATGATCTTTATATTATACGTCTATGTAATCACAAAAAACATTTATGGAAGGCAACTAAGTACTATTACTCTAGAACTACAATTTGAGGTACTTTACAGTAATTTGTTTTTAATCAGGTTACATTATCTTATACTGTGAAAAGGTAACTGATTACAGTTTTTCTTTTTCTGTGAGGCAGGGGTGTGGCTGGGGGTGTGGCTGGTATTCTCCTGGATGCAGACGAGGCACACCTGTTCCCAATCACCTGATCAACCTGCTCCATAAAAGCCCAGTCCTCACTCCACTACTCTGCCAGATGATTCCATGCAGTTGGATGAACCAGCATAGAGCCTTCTGTTCCAGATCTTTTTTGAGTGAACTCCAGAGTTTTTCCCTTGGACAACTCTTTCTTATATTGCTGCTAACCAGCCAGCTTTCTGCCTTCACTGCCTGCCTTTTTGTTTAAGTGTTTAATTAAACACCTTGAAATCCTAACATGAGTCAGTCTCTGATTTTGGTTCCTTTACATATCACAGTGTTACAGAAATGTCAATTATAACATATTCTATGAATCTAGCTGTTATTCGATCTTGAAACATATGGCAGACACTTGGCAGATGTAAACACCTTAAGGACATTAAGTAACTTTTGGACGCACAGACACAAACTCACAAGAGGAACAGCTCATACACACAGGATAGAGACAAAGAGAACGATCATGTTAATCTTTTATTAATAAGAGATTCTTAATACTCTGAGTTTAGGAAAAGTAAAGATTGTTTAGACTGCACTCTGATTGTTTAACAATCTTAATCTTGTAGTGCCATTACAGTTTTAAGAAAAAAGGATTAATAAACATTCATCACAGAATACATAATGATGCTTAAGAACTACATTATGAACAGTATAAGTACACTCAATGCTTACACAGTAAATAGTCCCGTAAAGAAGCCTTCACTGAATAATAATCCTCTGTCTGTCTGCATGCTTCTGTATGCTGAGGTAAAGGGTGTTAAGGTAAAAGCACTCTTTCTTTCACGCTCAGAACTGTCTCTTCTAATTAGTGCTTGAGAATCTCAGGGTGTAAAGTGTTCATTAAAAACGACATCTACCATGTTAACTTATATTCAGTAAAACACACAGACTGTGCAAATTGACAGGGAAGTAATTCAGGATAAATGAAGGACCTTTTTAATTAGCTTATTAGTGGCATAAAAGCAGGGTTCATATATATATATATATCTGTTTAACATGGATAAATGGCACTGAATGAAGGCATGTGAACTATTGCATCATGACATAAAAATTACAGACAGCAGCTCCATAGAAATTCTGAAATATATTGCTGTTATTTTTAATTTTCCTCCTATCTTCCCCCTCCACCAAGGTTATTATTATTATTATTATGGTTTTAATTATTATTTAATATTTGTATTATTATATCTGTTATCATTTTTTAAATCTAGATTTTTTCTCCAAATATTAACCCCATAGATGAGAGTAACAAATCCGTCACTTCCGGGCAAAAATAACGGCTCCGCCCACTTTTTGGGGAAAACAACGCTGTCAGTTGAACGGCGGTCAATACAAATTCTGAAGTTTTTGCCAATCCGATCAGAAATGTAAGAAAACCGGAGATTTCAAAAAAAAATTATCGGATTGGCAAAATCTTCACAATTTGTATTGACTACCATTCAAATGACAGCGTTGTTTTCCCCCAAAAGTGGGCGGGGCCGTAATATTTGCCCGGAAGTGACATAGGTGTTACTCTCATCTATACATCCACACTTTTATTATTATTCTTTTACTTTTTTTTGTATTATCTTTAGATATATTATTATATGGAAAAGTAATTGAATATTTCTTTTTTTTATATTATTTTAGAACAATACTAGTTGTTGTGGTAGTTCTGTGGTCATTTGTCCTGACTTAGGTAGCCTAGTGTTACTACAGTAGCTGGGATGTGCATGCCACAGTGAGGCTGCATATGCATAAATAACAAGGGCCTAAATCTGAAATCCAGTGATCATTTTTGATTTTGTGGATGACCAGTAGTAATTGAGTGGGAACAGGAAGTGGTATGTGGCCTTACACAAACACAGCCTGCAATATCGTATGCATGGAAAATGAAATGTGCTCAGGCAAGTTGAGTCTTCCAGCAGACTTAAGCTTGACTGCAGCGCTGCATTACTTCTGCTCATACATTTCTCACAGCCGCTGAATATAAATAGAACATTTGGATGGCGCAGTGGCAACTACTACCGCTACTTCTGGGATCTACTCCTGGAGTTAGATTTCCATCCTCTGTCTGCTTTCACCCCGGCTTTTTTAATCCTGAGTGTGGAGACATTCTTGTCAGTTTCCTGGTTTCTGGCTGTAGAGCGGATGCTGTCTATTGTGAGTATCAAGGCGTGGTGCGGTGGCCAGAAGTGACAATCATCACAGAGACCCTGCTCCATTGTGCCAGCCTTCCTCGTGTTCCATGTGTCACCCTCTCTTTAATAACAGCCCTCCCTCCCACACCCACTTTACATTTCATTTGTTCACCTCTGCAGAGTAGAAGCTGTTCAACCTAATAGTCTAGTTGCCAGCTCATAGAGTCCTATTGTGAACCCGGAAAAGTAGTACTGTAGTGGAAATTTCATATTTCACCTTATATGTCTTATGTTACCTTATATGCTAAAACCAAATGCTTCTAAAAGCATTGTCTAACACTACTGTACCATTTTCCAGGCTATGTGCTGTTTTCTCTGCATACTCTAATAAGGTTTTATTCCCAAGCGCTTCAAGGCCACAGAGCTGATTTGGCAGACTATGTTGAAACTACTCCTCTTCACACAAAGTCTGACAAGAACTTCCCTATTCTGAGAACCGTTATACTATCTACAGCTCAAGGACAGGTGTCTAATAACAATATGAGACCATGTGAAGACAGATTTCTGAGCTTCCCGCACTTTCCTGTATATAAGCTTTGCTATTTTATTACTATTGTGCACACTCCTGCAGACTATCCTATACTCTGTGAGACCTGTGTCTTTGAAGCTTAAAATAAATAACCAGAAAGACAACTCTGTTTGTTTCACCATTTATTTGTTTGATCACTCTGACTTGTGTATCTCCACCGTGTTGACTGGGTCTAAGATTTCCATTACAGTACCCAAACGTTTTATGTTAGAAAAGTATAGTACGGGTCCCCAGCACATAGAAACTGCCGGATAATAATGTTGGGCAATTTGCACAATTATCATAAGTTGTGTTATTTGCATCAGTGGTGTAGTGGGGATTTTTTTACTGGGGGGACGCTATTTTAATTAGGTCATCCCAAATAATGCCACACAAGTGCGCACGCGCACAGTGCACCCACAAAACGGGCAGACAGGTCCACAGAAACTACCGGTAAACTTAGTCCTACTTTAGTTACTTTACTGCAAAAAGCAGACAGCGCTGCGCTCAACACACACACCGACTCAAAACCATGGACACACTGGCACATAGGGTACATAAACAATGTATAGGCCTAAATTGCATAAGCTACAACTAAGCAGTCAGTCTCTCTCTCTCTCTCTCTCTCTCTCTCTCTCTCTCTCTCTCTCTCTCTCTCTATCTAGCTCTCTCTCTCTCTCTCTCTCTCTCTCTCTCCTCTCTCTCTCGTCTCTCTCTCCTCTCTCTCTCTCTCTCTCTCTCTCTCTCTCTCTCTCTCTCTCTCTTTAAAAAAAGGATCATGGTCCAAATAAGTGGGGGTACGGCGCAACGCCCACTACACCACTGATTAGCATGCAATTGCATTATATCCAATGCAGACAATAGTTTAAAAATTGCTTTTTGGAGAATTTCGGGGATCAGGATCAACAATGGCAGTTTCAACCAGAAAGGGCCATATTTGTACTCCTGGTGGGCTGATTTTGACTATCATGAGTAGTGTTGCGAACGTTGAATATAGAGAGCACAAGATGATAATTATTACCTCAACTGTGGACAATTATTTTTCAAATAAATAAGCAATCTGTCCAATCCAAATGAGTCCCGTAAATCTTCAAAATCAACCAAAACGTATTCAAAATCAGCCCCTTGGGACTACAAATATGGCCACTTCCTGCTAACTAACACAATTTAAGGCTAATTCACGCAACTTGTGGTAATTCTGCAAATTGCCCAACATATGCAAATTAGCATCTGGCAGTTTTCTATGTGCCGAGGACCCGTTTTATACATTTCTGACATAAAACTTTGGAGTACTCAACATTTCCGGGTTCACAATAAGACTCTATGAGCTGGCAGCTGGACATTAACAGGCTCTCCAGCCACAGAACATGCTCCTCCTCACACTTCCTGAGGTAAATACGTCCCCAGCTGAGTCAAAAGATAATCAGAGCTTTTGTCTAGTGATTGGCAGGACAGAACACCCCTCCCTCCATCCCCCCGATGCACACATCCGTCTCTTCCTCGCGGCCCCTGCACTGAGTAAACACGTTCTCACAGTCCACATCCAAACAGCAGGAAGAGTGTCGTAAAAAGTGGTGGAACGCTGGAAGTGAAAAACTGCACTTTCAAATGGAAAAAAGGGGAGAAATACTCAAGTCTTGCCAAGTTTAAAGAAAGAACGCGTACTTCCAGATGGAGCTGTAAAGGGTCGGACTAGAAGTGAACCCCTGATAGTGAATCAGGCTTGGATTCTTCTCCTTACTCAGGTGTGCAGTGAAACCTGATATTATCACATGTGGCTAAGTAGGATACGGTGTGTGTGAGAGCTAGTGAGTGAGGATATCGTGCATTTCTTCAGAGGGCTGTTTGGCGTTAAGACTTCAGAAGCTTTTCCAAATTCTTTATTGTCAACAAATCATCTGCCCTGTCTGTGGCACTCAGCCACAAACCACTGGTTCCTTCTGGTGGCTCACAAATAGTTTATTTTCTTTCAAAGCTGGGCACTGTAGTTTATTCCAACAACACACAAAGTGCACATTGTGCAATATCAGGCGCTGCAAATGCATGCAGTACATATTTTGGTATATAGACATGTGTTGCTCTAGTGAGTTAAGGGCTGCAGTACAGTGTATAGAGTGGAGCAATCATGGTGTATTTTTGTAGGCCGACCCGAAAGATAGCATCGCAAGGGCTCCCTCGACAAAGAGCAATTTTTGTTGGAGGAATTTTCCATTGGATTTGAGTATATTGTAAGAAAAATAAGCCTTGTGGCTTGTTTATGAAACTCAACACGTTTTGTTCTGCAGGATAATATATACCATATACCTTGCTGTTTTGTTTTCCATCTCTAGTTTCCCTCCTGGAGCTGTCAGGAGTAGCAACCACTTTGCAGAAAATAAAACAAAAAGATATTCCAATTACTATATTATCCCACTAAATATTAATATTGCCACGAGGGATCATTGATCCAAAATGATCAAGAAATAAGGTTTCCCCATTCTTTGGAATGTACTTGTTTGTTTCTTTAGTTCAAGATATTTCATTATATCTCTCATTAAGTTAAAATACTATGTTGCCGGGTTTTTTTCTCCAAATGAGTAGGATTAACCTGTGAAACCCCATTCCTGTTTTTCAGGTCTCAGGCTAGAAAATGACATTTCCAGAACAAATGACCATAACTAGACTTCTAATAGGGGAACATTAATAATATTTGTTCTCAAAGTAATGATAAACCTGTGAATTGGATGTAGAAGAGTCAAATTCAATATAGATGTTTTTTTATTTTAAGGAAAATTCAGATTGAACATAGTAAAAAACTGTAAAATATAGTGTCCGTCCAAAAAATGTTTTACTTATGGTGAAAACTACCCTTGGATGATGGGTTAGTAGACTAAAAGCTTTAGGAATCCAAAGTACAACATATCATAAGTACCCTGTATCAAGATTGATGCAAAACAAGTGATATTTGACCTTTTTAGAGAGGTTTAGCAAAGAAAACTCCACCTCTGAGGTGATTTGGGTGGAAATGGGCGTTTTTGCCGTTTCTCTGGAACCCATTGGTCGATTTTGATGATTGACATGTCTTTTTAACCGTTATAGCCAATAGAATCGAAGGGGATTTTCCACATACACACACATATTACCAAAAAAAAGTGGAGGCTATGCGAATGCAGTTTCCCCAAATTGAAACCTGTCTCACGCTCTGAAATTTGAAAACGGAAAAGCAGGTTTATTGCTTATGAATTATCAGAAATCATTTCAAAGTGACACAGACACATTGGATTAACCTATGGATTAACTTCAGCTGCGTTTTTTTATAATTTTAATGCCATTGAAGACAACTTTTGATCAGACAACGACCAAGGTAAGACATATTCTCGTTTTGGCTATCTAGTGCCACGTGTTTTGATGTCTGTTTTTGTTAATAATGTCGCAAGTTCTTATCATGGAGTGATGATATACATACCTATCGATTCTGTGTATTCTCACTATGCTAATCGATATGTTGGATGTGCAGTTACGATAATAAGGGTGTTATGAGTGAGTTTCTGTGCAAACGGCGTTAGCATTTTTTCGCTCGTGGCTAATTAAAAAAAAAAAAAAAAAGATCAGTTAGCTGAGTTTCTTCCCGTTACATGGATATAAAACATTCATAGTTTATTAAATATTAAGAAGCCCTCAGACGGTGTTTCCTGCAGATGATGCGTTTTTCCGCCCGGTACCGGGGGGATGGGGTTCAACAGGTTAATCTACGAGCCAGTAGACTGACGAATGATATCTTCGTCTTCGTTATGTTCCACTATGCTTTTTATTGTATCGTCCATTATTCCTAGAATTTCCGTCAAAGGGTTCAAATGAATATCCTTATGCAAGACTCTTGACAGTGTTTGAAAAATGTAATTCCTGTAATTAAGTATCCTTAGACAGCTCCAAAACATATGACCCAGTGATGCCGGAGGAGATACACAACAATTATCTAATCCAATCCAACTGTATTTATATAGCACATTTAAAAACAGAGTTGACCAAAGTGCTGTACATTAATATATAAATATATATACATAAAGGACATACAAATGCACTTATCTTTTGTGAGATTAAGTTCAAAATAAAGTACAGTGTGTGTGTTTTCATTGTACTAAGGAAACATGTCACCCAGTGCAACTGTGTGACTCATTGATGTGTCCAATAGCTTTAGACAACAATGGAGCTCTATGGCACAGAGGAAGAAGATATATCAGACTTTAGATATACACACAACACTCAGTAACTAGTATGATCAATTAATTATTCTCCCTTTTTACTGTATGTCTTTTGTTGACATAGAAAACAAAGAGTGTCCACAATGTAATCCAATAATCAGTGTTAAGTTAAAGTTGTATTTGTGTAGCATTGTCATTGAGTTTCCTCCCAAGTGTAGAAGTACAAGATTCTAAATAAAAGCAGTTTTGTTTCAACCAAAACTCACAGAAGTTGATCAGGTTACATTACTTTTGATGCTAAGATTAGGTTACTAAAAGAAGTTAACATGTTACTATTAATTGTAACAGAGTCGATTTTTAAAGTAACCCTCCTAACCCTGGCTGTGTGATATGTGTTTCTGCATGTTCATCTGTGTGTACTGCTCCAAACCAAAGTAGATGTGTTTACACGCAAATTACAACCTGTCAGTTCAAGCTTTCCCACGACTCCCCCCCATCCTCTCCTAGATGCCACACATAGAGTAACCTCCATACAGACACAGAGCCTCATTTCTCCTGAATGCTGAGAGGACATCCGCTCTCCAATCACACTCACACCTTCAGGCAGGAGCGTCCCACACCTGACAGCTTCAGGCTGGAGATGCAGAGTCTTGAATAGTTTATGGTATCACTGCTTTGATGTTGACGGGTGCACAGAAAGAGAAGATAGCAAACACCTATGTGCCGTCACCAAGACTACAGCATTTCAAGCCACGTGTAGTGGGACTTACAGTTCACATTATTGATGGGAAAAGGGTATACATCAGCAGAGGTGTGAGAAGTACTCAGATCTTGTATTTAAGTAAAAGTAGAAGTACCAGAGTGTAGGAATGCTATGGTTAGACCACAAGCCTGTTTTTCAGGTCTCAGGCTCGAAAATGACATTTCTAGAACAAATGACCATAACTACACTTCTAAAAGGGGAACATTAATAATCTTTTTTTCTCAAAGTAATGATAAACCTGTGAGTTGGATGTAGAAGAGTCAGAATCAATATAGATGTTTTTTATTTGAAAGAAAATTCAGATTGAACATAGTAAAAAACTGTAAATTATAGTGTCCGTCCAAACATTCTTTTTTACTTATTGTGAAAACTACCCTTGGATGATGGGTTAGTATACTAAAAGCTTTAGGAATCCAAAGTACAACATATAATAAGTACCCTGTATCAAGATTGATGGGAAACAAGTTAAATCTGACCTTTTTAGAGAGATTTAGCAAAGAAAAAACACTTCTGGGGTCATTTGGGTGGATTTTCCATATCTCTGGCCCCCCTTGGTCGATTTTGAATGAAATCTCTTTATAACCGCTAGAGCCAATGGAATCGAAGGGGAGTTTTCGTATGTAGTTTTGCATGAGAGTGAAGCTATCTCTCGCTCTGACATCTGGAAACGGAAAAGCAGGTTTATTGCTTATGGATTATCAGAAATCATTTCAAAGGGACACAGACACATTGGATTAACCTATGGATTAACTTCAGCAGCGTTTTTATCGTTTTAATGCCATTGAAGACCACTTTTGACCAGACTACGACACAGGTAAGCCATGTTAGCGTTTTTAGCTACCTAGCGCCACATGTTTTGATGTCTGTTTTTGTTTATAAAGTCGCAAATTCTTATCATAGAGTGATAATGTAGGTACCAAATGATTATGTGTCATCTCACGATGTGAATTGATGGGTTGGATGTGCAAAAGATAAATAATAAGGGTTTTATGAGTGATTTTCTGTGCAGTAATCTGTTAGCATTTTTCGCTCGTTGCTAATTCAGAGGCAAGTTAGCATTGTGGGTTTAAAAATACATAAAACATTCATAGTTTATTACATCTTAAGAAGCCCTCAGACACTTTTGCTTGCAGATGTTGTGATTTCGGCCCCTTCGGCGGGTCTGTGGGGTTTAAGGGGTTTTAAAGGAAGTCCTGCAAGTCAAAATGTTACTCGAGTAGAAAAGTATTGGCATCAAAATATACTTAAACTACCAAAAGTAAAAGTAGTCATTGTGTAGATTGGTCCATTTCAGAGTAATATACAGTATATAATATGTTTTATAATGATTGATCATGAAAGTGTTCTCAAAGCTGGTAAAGGTGCAGCTAGTTTGAATGACTTTGTATACTGCAGGGTAGCTTGTGAATTTACTCCAGGTTGAACTAAAGTCTGATTTAAAAGGTCATCATGCTATCTTCAGGGAATAGCATAGGTCTCGGATACAAATATATAAAAAACATGTCTATGAAGTGTTTTGCTCAAAATACCAAACAGATCGCCCATTCAAGCCATGCCTCATATGCCTCCATTTCACTTCCTGTTTCAAGAGTGCTGATTTGGGGAATAAAGCTTTAAAAAAAAAGATACTGCCGTGATGAAACACCATATCATGGATTATCAAGGATTATTTCTGAAACAATATGGAGCTCAAAGGCTTTCTCTCTTGCCGGTTATACCAAGGTGAGTTCCTTTTATTTCCTGCTTCTTCACACACATGCTCTCCAGTACAGGTTAGCTCTGAGTGTTAGCGATGCTAATGTAAACACCGACCATATTACGTCCAAAATAGTCGTGCATTGTTTCTGGTAGCAACGTTTCTGATATGGCCGTGTGTGTAAAGCCAGCCTACATTTCAGATATTACGTCATATCGGACGCAAATCTGGATCAACTCCGTTGTAGCCCCGTTTTTAGAGATTTGGGTGCGGAGGAAAAGAGAGAGGGTTTTATTTTCTGACGCTGCGTGAGTTCCCCGACACACCGGGGACACATATTTATGTATAAAAGACATCACAAAGTGATGATAGGTCCCCTTTAAGACTTGATTATAGTTCACATCATTAATACAAAGGTGCAAAGTATCTAAAGATATTAAATAAAGTGGAGTATAAGTACACCATTTAGCTCTGAATTGGAGTAAAAAGTAGCATAACATGGAAATACTCAAGTAAAGTCCCTCAAAAGTGTCCTTAAGGCAGTACTTGAGTGAATCTACTGTATAGTTACTTTACACCACTGTACATCAGTTTCAGAACCGTACTTGAATAAATGAATCAAACACTGGTTCATTTATTTGATGAAAGAGAGGAACAAATGAAAGAATGTGCTAGTCCCTGTCTCCCTGCAGAGGGCCTTCAGAGCTGCTTTCAGAAACAACGCTGTCATCTCAGTAACCTGAAACTGTTTGTTTGCGTTGGTTACTCTCAGGAAAGAAGCCCAGACTCATGTCTCCCGACAGCGCGTCCTTGTATTGCGACTCGGCTGATTGACAACTGTGTTTTGAGAGCAAATAAAAAAAGAATTCGCCCTGTTGGGAAGCGCCGCCTGCATCAAGACGCATTCCCAGCCTCATTGGGAAATAGTACCCAATGAAGGTAATTGTTTTTGACGTCTCTTGTTCCTGAGAACCTTCCCTCTCTTGCTTTCTTAACACAAGACATGAAACACATATATGAACAAATACACAGTGAACGTGGCAGGCAACTGACACCGGCTGAGTGGAATGTAATAACTTGTACGTTTGTTTTCATACAGTCAAGATTACTTAAAGGATTTTAATTGACTGTTTGAATGATTGCACACAAATAATAAAGGCATTTAGAAAAACAAACAGCGTTATGTCTTGTCTCCGTGTTGTTGCACATAATCCGATCTTCTTCCTTTCTTCTCTTCCAGTGTGTGTGTGTGTGTGTGTGTGCATGTGTG
The DNA here is from genome assembly GCA_902827135.1 of Harpagifer antarcticus. NCBI lineage: Eukaryota > Metazoa > Chordata > Actinopteri > Perciformes > Harpagiferidae > Harpagifer > Harpagifer antarcticus. The sequence continues at coordinate 23,354,530 of CADEHL010001005.1, read as the reverse complement.
TGTGTGGTCTCCCGAACTCTGTACAGATAAATGTGTTTGTCATACAGGGACCAAGCAACAATTTGCTAGTGGCAAGAAATCTGGTTCTGCGTCCAAAGTGCAGCCGAGTTATTTTTGTTCTGTGTTGAATATGTGCCGAAAGAAAAATATAATAATAGAGAGGGATAACATCGCTTAAGGAACTGTGGTCAGTCTTTATTTTTTGAAGATGCAAAACGTGGATTGCAGATGACAGTTCATTTTGGAAGTCTCTTTAAACACTAATATTGAATTATCGTGAGGGGAGATTTACACAAAGGCCACTTAATGTGAGATATAAATGTAATGTAATCTGATTATTTTATGTCATGGGGGGGTGGGGGGTAGGGGGGGGGGTTAGTGTCCAGCTCCACAGGAGGTGAACTGGGACCTCTCTAAGTAGCAAACACTATACTGTATGTCCTTTTAAATTGAACTAACACCGTAATCCTGTTAGTAATCCCCAATGTTTAGAAATGTAACAACAGTGTACTCTGTTCCTCCTCAAACCTGATTACAGCTGTTGGAACTGTCTTTGTAAATTATGGTTGGTCAACATGTTTTTCACTTTACAGTATCTAAAGCTCAGAGCTACATGTGCTAACTCCCACTTCTGTTAGCATTCCTTCCTTTCCTACACGTCATATAGAAAAACCTTTCTCATAACATGGGGAACAAAACCCACAGTCTTGTTCTGTGATCAAATACATTCCAAATTAATTGAAGTCAAAATGAAGCTTCAGCAGTGTGAGAATTAAGTATGTATATTTAAATAAAACAAACTTGTTAGATTTGAAATGCCCTCTGTGTATGTCCCCAGAAAGCCTTTCCTTACTGAAATGCACAGACACATCATGGTAGTCTGGATTAGTTTAGCCACATTTGACTTTAGCTAACATGATGAAATGCTCCTTTCATATTTTGAGCTCTTTGAGTTATTAGCTAAATCCTGCAGAATGCACAAACACAATTGTAGTATGACGTAATGAAGTAATTTGATTAGATAATGCTGAGATAAAAAAAAAACACATTCGTCTCTTTGATTAAATAGACCATATGTAGTTTGAATGACGATTGTTTTCTTAAGTGAGGAAAACAGATGCTGATGATTTGTTTCAAGCTTTGTGTGATGAATCTCCACTACTAAGATATATTGGGCTACAATTATGAGAACATCTTATTGGGAAACAAGTAAACATATTTCTATTTCAGCACTGCACTTCAACTTTGATCACTTCCCTGTGGAAAATATTGCAGCTAATATTGAGTCAGGGGACGTGTCTGTAGCATACTACGTGCAGTGTGGCAGCACAACACAATGACACACATCCTGTGGAGATGGTGTTTATTGATCTACATCACACACACCTAGATCCTACTGAAGACATACAGTCATTTAGTATGTATGAAGCAGAGCCACATATGTGATTATTTATACCCTATCTTGTCGACAAAACTAATTACCCATGAGGCCTGTTTTTTTCTGGATAAAGAAATGCATTTTTCAGTTCTATTCCATATGTATTTGGGGCTGTTGAAGACAATACAACTGTTGTGTTGAGCAAATATTGACTAGAACTTTGATGTAGATGCTTTGCTGTGTTTTCTATGACAATACATGAGCCACCCATCCAGGCACTTTCCGTCTCCGTCATGGCCACGTCGCTTTTGGACTGGCGGTAAATACAGATTTGAAAGGTTTTTGCAAATGACATAAACAAATTGGGAATACAGGGCATTTTTTATATACAAAGTACAATTACAGTGGTCAGTCAGGCAAATAATGACAGAACGCCAAGGGAGATGGATGATTGTTGTCGAATTAGAAGCTATATGGATTGTTGAACGGTGGACGACTGGCAGGCCGCAGGCTAACACGTTCAGCTGGTATTTCCTTGGCTTGTCAGTGTTTTATATTTCAATACAGCATATACATATTCTACTTTAACTGTTCACATTAAACATGTTTACTTTTGCGATAGACGTTAACGTCATTAGCATGGTTTTTTCCTTGGAAACACAGATCTGTTACTTTTACCATCTTTTTTTCTAGATAAAAGTAAAGAATATTTCAACTTTGGATCTGTTTGGTTGTTTGATGTGCTATTCACGACACAGAAGCTTTTATGGCCTGATTAAGGAAATGTTTTTGCTTGGTGCCAATTCTTCATTTTCAACGGAAAGTGGGCGGGAAGTGACCAGGAAGTGACGTAGCCCCTATTCTCAGCTGTGTAGTTGGGCAGATGGTGGATGGATCGAAAATAAAAAAGACTTGATATGAAACCTGAGATGCCAACTACATCACCGAGATTTATTAGCAGGAGTCTAGGATCTCAAGGCGGTTTTTTTCAAAGGTCAGAGCCTATGGTCATTACAATACTTCAATGTGCAGCTGTTGCTTGGGAGGTGGATCCGTCGAAGCTTTAATATCAGTGTCGCTGAGTGGGACACTGAAACCTGATATTGTTGCTATGTGAGCGTTTATCTGTTCTGATGAGAAGGTCTAGCAATTTGTATGTATGAATGGGTAAATGCTGGCTTGTGTATTAATGCATTTTGAGTGCTCACTTAATTAGACAAGAAAAGTGCTATATAAATGCAGTCCATTTAAAGTGCAAACCAGAGAAATAAAAACATAAATGTTATCAACTCATGCTGATGAAAAGATAAATAAAATGGACATTAGAACGAATGAAGAATAAAAACATGCATCCAGTAAAGATCCAGGTATACATTTACTTCTGAGACTGGCTTCTGATTGGCCGTCACCCCTTCCATGGGTTGGTGGGGGTGAGGAGTAGCTTTGTAACCCTTTGATGCATGACCCAAGTGGCCATGAAATCATTAATCATGTGTATTTTCTTGTATGTTTTTGAAAGTCTATAATTCCCTTTGTGTGCAGGTCAATACTGTAGCAGTAATAGCCAATTCCAAGGAGATGGTAAGGATCAGCGGTAAGGCCGGGGTCTCTGACCTCTTGGGTCTGACACTTTGTCATGCAAGCAAAAAGCTGTTTCTCAGGGGATGATCCAAGAAACACATTTGTAATTAGATTAAATTGGCCTAAACATTATCAATCAATACAATCAACCTCAATTAATTGCCTCTGCATTGTTTCTCTCTTCAATCATCTCAGCGGTTCACTCCGTGTCAGCCAGAGAACCATGGAATGAGTCTCAGAGGAGGAGACAGTTTGGTCATATCTGCCCCCCCCCCTGGCCCCTCGTCTGGTTCTTAATAGCACTTCACAGCAGTAATGGTGCTGGGGTTAATGTTAATGTGAAAATGTATGTGTGTATTTGTGCGTGTGTGTGTGTGTGTTAGGAATGTTAAGATTCACCGATTCGGTGCACCGGCATAAACGTTCAAAATGCGAGTGCACCGGTTGAAAGAGTGCACATCGGCTACAGTTTGGGTTGAACTCGCGATGCATCGATTGTAGCGTCTTTGCATCGGTAAAAAAAAGATTCATTCATATAATATCCTCTCATCCTGTCGGCACTCAGCAGAGACGATCTTTGATCTTTGCTTCGCACCACGGAGGCCGAGAGTCTCAGATATCAACACACATGGAAGTCGAAGAGAAAGAGAAACACAGCGCCCAAATCAAACGTTTGGCAACACTTCGGATTTTTCAAGAAAGACGGTCAACTTGAAAAATCGCTCGCAAATTGTAAACGATGCCGTGCCGCTTTAAGGCGAGACACGGCAGGCAAAAACATCGTTTTTCAAGTACTGGTCAATTTTGAGATTTTGTGCTATTTTGATTCCATAACATGTTTTCTTTCAGGCTTTTGGAAGGAAAACGTACAAAATACACATTTAAGTGTTTATTTTACTATAGTTTGTCTATTTGCGTCTGTAGATTTCTCCTAAATTCACCAAAAGTTAGCATTCTAACGTAACATAAAGTACCGCGACCGCTGTGTGCACCATGTCAACAGAGGTATCGTTGGAAAGCTCCGTCTCTCCTGCACAATCTCATCGGATCCAAATATGGTCATTTCCTTTGTATCAGCAACCAATCGTGAAAGCACAAAGGGGTCTTAAACCAAGAAACGAAATCTCATTGGCTGGTGTCAATTTCTGACAACGTGATTCGTTCAGATGCGTCACGTGGTGTGCTAAAACACTTCCTGTTTAGCTTTCCGCTAGAAATTGAAATCTCAAAATCGCAAAAGAACGGCGAAAAAAACGTTCACAGAGAAGACGACAACAATTGTCTCTTGCACGAAGCAAGGTTATACAAAAAACAAATGACCCCGAACATGAAATACCTTCACGGAGTGCGTCGATGCGCAAGCTATCATCCAAAGAACAGGAGGGTTTAGCTAGCGCCTCACTGCAATCTTTAAAGGTCGTTTTCTCAAAATGAGTTTTTTCTCCTACTCTGAGTTCGAAATTTCAACTTCAGAAGCACGTAGAGACACCAAACCTTCCAGTTATATTCCTATCAATATTATGAAGGCTTTTACAGAAGGGTTTGTTCATATATAATTCATAGCCTGAATTATACAACATTGTATACCTAAAAACATGGCGAAAATGGATATTTTAGGGCTGTTGACAGTATTTTCTGATTTATTGAGTGATAAAAAGAGATATCCAATATCCCTTCTGTAAAAGCCTTAGATACTAATATGACTACAAAATGAAACAAGAATTTGGAACCTGGCTTTATCCAAAGTTCAGATTTCGATTCCTGAAATGTGTTAAAATATGTGCATATTTAATGAGATAATGGCTAATTTGCATATTTAAACATGCTATTTCAGAAAACTTGTAATACAAAAGACAATTGCCTTATTGTAAGACATTAACTGGAGAAATTTCTAGCTGATACCTTTAAGTTAAAAAAATTACCCTATTCACCTGGGGTGTCTCGCCTTAAAGTACACAAGTAGTACGAGGAACTTAGCGACGCACATAAAGAGGCGACATGGGGTCTGCGGCTGAAAAGAGAAACCTGAAAGTTAGATATGAGTGAAATCACTCAGTGAGGTGTTCTGTCAGAGAGTGGTGTTTAGTTTACAGCAGCCTGTGACGGCCAATAACAGTTTAAATGTATTCCTTACTGTAAGCAGTTATGAAATAGCTGTTTGTGAAAGGTTATTTGTATTTTGTATTGTTCAGATAGAAACCAGTGCTTTCTGCTCACTGGTGAGTTAGCCTATGGATGAGAGTTAAGCACATCAGTCAGCAGTTCTATGGGCATTGCTCTATGGTAGTTGTTAATTGCACATTGTTAATCATAGGCAATGCATCCTTAAATTGTTTAACTGTGAGGTGTTATAACATTGTACTTTACTCTGGACAGTTTTTTAAGGTAAAAAAAGAAACGGCTTAATGGGATGTGCAGTACTAGTAGAGAGAACCAAATATGTAAAGCACTTTTTTGTTAATTTATGATTTTCTGCATATGAGGAATAAAACAAAAATCCTCTGTTGGACCATATTGAATTGTATCATTATTTTTGCATAGTGTGGAATCGCATCGTATCGCCCCGAATCGCATAATGTTGAATCAAATCGTATCGAACTGTATCGCAACAGGGGTGAATCGTATCGCATCGCCTGGTGCTTCAAATGTATCGTTAATGTATCGTATCGTTGGCAACTATCAGGATGCGCATCGCTAGTGTGTGTGTGTGTGTGTGTGTGTGTGTGTGTGTGTGTGTGTGTGTGTGTGTGTGTGTGTGTGTGTGTGTGTGTGTGTGTGTGTGTGTGTGTGTGAGGGTCGGCCCGTCCTTCATCCCTGGAGCTGAAGCTCTTTGCCAGTCTCTCCCTCTGTGACAAAGGCGATTCAAAGGCTTTATTGTCCTAAAGCTACAGTTATGTAAATCTTCCCAAGTCCCAGGCTCCTCCATACATGGAACATAAATATATATATAAAAAAGTATAAATATAACAATAAAATAAATGTGAAAACAATAAAAACAATTGTGAATAAGAGTAGAATAAAATAGTTCAAGATTATGTTGCAAGATCAATGTGCAAGTAATGCAGATGATGTCAACTATAAGCTAAATAATGTTACATATACAGGACTGTCTCAGAAAATTAGAATATTGTGATAAAGTTCTTTATTTTCTGTAATGCAATTAAAAAAACAAAAATGTCATACATTCTGGATTCATTACAAATCAACTGAAATATTGCAAGCCTTTTATTATTTTAATATTGCTGATTATGGCATACAGCTTAAGAAAACTCAAAAATCCTATTTCAAAAAATTAGAATAGTTCCTCAGACCAAGTAAAAAAAAAAGATTTATAACAGCAAAACACAATCAAACATTTGAAAATGTCCATTAATGCACTCAGTACTTGGTTGGGAATCCTTTTGCACGGATTACTGCATCAATGCGGCGTGGCATGGAGGCAATCAGCCTGTGGCATTGCTGAGGTGTTATGGATGCCCAGGATGCTTCAATAGCGGCCTTTAGCTCATTAGCATTGTTGGGTCTGGTGTCTTTCAGCTTCTTCTTCACAATACCCCACATATTCTCTATGGGGTTCAGGTCAGGGGAATTTGCAGGCCAATCGAGGACAGTAATGCCATGGTCAGTACACCAGTTACTGGTGGTTTTGGCACTGTGGGCAGGTGCCAGATCATGCTGGAAAATGAATTCCTCATCTCCATAGAGCTTTTCAGCAGACGGAAGCATGTAGTGCTCTAAAATCTCTTGGTACACAGCTGCATTTACTCTGGGCTTGATGAAACACAGTGGACCAACACCAGCAGCTGACATGGCTCCCCAAACCATCGCTGACTGTGGGAACTTCACACTGGATTTCAAGCAACTTGGATTTTGCTCCTCTCCAGCCTTTCTCCAGACTCTGGCGCCTTGACTTCCAAATGAAATACAAAACTTGCTTTCGTCTGAAAAGAGGACTTTGGACCACTGTGCAACTGTCCAGTGCTTCTTTTCCTTAGCCCAAGTCAGACGCCTCTTCCGTTGTCTTGAGTTCAGAAGTGGCTTGACCATGGGAATACGGCTATTGTAGCCCATTTCCCGGATACGTCTGTGAACAGTGACTTTTGATACCTGGACTCCAGCTTCAGTCCACTGTCTTTGAAGCTCCCCCAAATTCTGGAAGCGACTCTTCTTCACAATGCTGTTAAGGCTGCGGTCATCTCTCTTGGTAGTGCAGCGTTTCCTGCCACATTTCCCCCTTCCAACGGACTTTTTGTGGATGTGCTTTGAAACTGCACTCTGTGAACAGCTTGCTCTTTGAGAAATTTCTTTTTGTGTCTTACCCTCCTGATGGAGGGTGTCAATGACGGTCCTCTGGACAGCAGTCAGATCAGCAGTCTTCCCCATACTTGTGATTTAGTTTACTGAACCAAGCTGAGTGTTTTTCAAGGCTCAGGAAACCCTTGCAGGTGTTTCGAGTTAATTAGACGATTCAAGTGATTCGTTGAACACCCTACTAGTATACTTTTTCATGATATTCTAATATTTAGAGATAGGATATTTGAGTTTTCTTAAGCTGTATGCCATAATCAGCAATATTAAAATAATAAAAGGCTTGCAATATTTCAGTTGATTTGTAATGAATCCAGAATGTATGACATTTTTGTTTTTTTAATTGCATTACAGAAAATAAAGAACTTTATCACAATATTCTAATTTTCTGAGACAGTCCTGTACATTGTCTGTCTTTATTTCAAAATGTATTGTAACACTTGAATCCTGCTAGTAATTTCTATATGTTCCAATTGTAACAGTAATCTGATTACTTATTTTTAAAGGTAATTGTATCCTGATTATGTTATCTCGTTACATGTATTCCATTACTCCCAAAGCCTGGCAATAGGTTATGAAGGTTGGCAAATCTGCACCCCCAACCCTTTTTCTTTCCCCAAACACACACAGTGATTTACAGGCCTGATAGCCCTGAGCCTGGGCAGCCATCGATCTGCTGTTTGATTGCTTTGGTTTACGAGCTGCTCCGGTTTAATTGAACAGAAGTAAAGGTCCTTAGATTTCACCTTCCCAACGAGAGCTGATGTGTGATTAGTGTAATGGGGCTGGACAGTTTTTCCTACATCATAGATCAAGTCTGTATCTCACAGATAAGAGGTCTGCGCCCACTCTTCATTTACTATCACAGCACGTCATGTAAAGAGATGTACATCGATTTTTCAGCACAAGCATGAGAGTAAACACGATCATGTAGCAAGAGAAACAGTTTCCCGTTAAAGTTTTGTATCAAGCTAAAATGCACTATATTCAGAGTTTAAGGCTCATAAATACCTGAGCTGTTCACCTACTGCTATTTTTGGACTGAGGTTCAATGGCCATCTGGTTCCTTCTATTTTCCTCCAAATTGATCTAGCACTCAGCTACAGTATCCCCCCCCCCCCCCCCCCCACACACACACACACACACACACACACACACACACACACACACACACACACACACACACACACACACACACACACACACACACACACACACACACACACACACACACACAATATATATGACTTCACCCTCCAATTCTCCAGTTAACCCACAGCAAATCAGCCATTTAAGTTTGGGAGCGAGGCCAAGGCTATATCTCAGAAGTGAAAAAGAGAGCGAGGTGAAAATGTGGGTCTATGACTAAAAACGTTGGCTGGCTCCCAACACAACAGTCAGGGCTAAGGTAGCTAACAGCTTTGGGTGTGTGAGTGTGTGGAGCTGACATTGTGTATGCGTGTGTTTCCCTGCTTACGGTGTTGTGTTTCAGTTCTCATGTTGATGGGAGGAAACGCTGATTCAATTTCAGCCTCCTTCGAGTCCCTCTGATTTACAACCCTCGATGCTTTGAGATAATACGCTGAGGTCGGACCACGTTAGCTGGCGTTAGCATTAGGACAAACAGAGCTCAAGCAGATGTGAAATGTCAAATATGGAAATGAAGCACATCTCTTTTGATTTTGAACTGCATAAACATGTTTTGTACCCAAGGAAAGTAGAACTGGGCTGAAAGAGAATTCTGCTTATTTGGGTTTCAAATCCATTTTAACAGAAGCAGGTCAGAGAGATAGACAGAGAGACAGACACAGCTGTCCTACTCTTGACCACACACACTGATCTCCTCTTTGACCATGGAGCATATGAGTTCTTGCAATTTCATGGCCTATAACCACTCTTGGCTTATAACAGAAGATGTCATTATACATTGCATGGCAGAGTGGCTCCTCTCGTCTGTTCTGTCCCATTGAGCTGTGAGGTGCTTTTCAAAAGACGGGTCCCCCCCAGAAAATGAGATGCTAAGGTCATTCACTTTTATCCTTCAAATATGAATTTTAAGCCAGGATATCAACTCTCCGCTAGCAACGCCGCCCTTCAGCTGTGGTGCTGGGTGTGAGGCAAAGCTAAAGGGGGCTCTAAGGGGTGGGGGTGCCCTAAAGGTCTTAGTCCTTGAGCAAAACCTGAAAATGCTCAGTGGTGTGAGGCGTGTGTGAATATTTCCTTTTTCCAAGAGTAGCTGTCTAACTAGTGTATAGTGCGTTATTGCTGTGCCAGCGTAAGCTCTAATGCATTAATTGTTAAGTGTCCAACAAGTGCACTCAAGTGCAGAGGTGTGAGAGTTCCTTGGGTCACCCGGTCCCAAGGAGCCCACCGCCCCCTCCTGCTGCATGTATTTCCTTACTTCCTGACTGTATAGTATTAGTACAAGGACTGTTTTGTTAGAAAAAAGTCCTCTTTACAGAAGCCTAAATTATATGACTTTCTATTTTCAGTGATATTCAGATTGTGGAGCTCCGGTAATGGTGGGTGGCTGAACCGGTGGTGTATTCTTTGGCCCATTATTTACCAGTTTAGGAATGCAATCTGAAATGTCAACAACTATACCAAAGTTTAAGCCTGAATATTTCAGAGAACGAACGTCTCCAGCAGAAACGAGACAAGCTAAGCAAAGGATGGACGAGGCTAATGCTAATGCGGGCATAGCTGGGGTGAGCCACTTACTGTAGGTAGCTCAGCCTAAGCTAAATCAAAAGGCGAAATATTAGATTTTGAGGGGGACATGCATTATTTGATGTTTACTATTCAGTTAGAGGTCTTTACGGTTCCACTGTGACACGGTCCAAACTATATTTTGTCCAACTGAAGAACCCCAGATGTTTTGTTATGTAGAATTGTCATCAGATAGAGTAGCTGTCATATACATGTGGTAAACTGTACTATATTTGCTGCTGATGGAAAAACTGAAAGCATCTCATATTGTCTCCCTGCCTCATGGATTACAACTCAAAGATATTGCAGATTTCTGTGAAATTCGTATTATGCAGGTGCTGGCTGAGCTCTGTAATTTATTGTGTTTTGGAAGAAGCCTAGGGGCCTCAGAGTGCACAGGTCCAGACTCCAACTATTGGTATTATCAGATTCAGAAATTAAACCCTGATTCTTAGTGTATGGAGATGGAAGAACATATTTAAAAAGAAGTTTAATTGTGATAAAAATAGAACAAAATAGAGTCTTCCATGAATATAAGTCTGCTGACAATATAAGTCTAGCTGACATCTCTCAGTGGATGTCTGCTCATCACCTCAAGCTCAACCTTGACAAGACTGAACTGCTTTTCCTTCCGGGAAAAGATTGTCCTACTCTTGACCTGACGATCAACATCGGCACCTCTGTTGTTTCCCCGACTCTGACCGCAAGGAATCTGGGTGTGACCCTGGATAACAACCTCTCCTTCACTGCAAACATCGCTGCTACAACTCGTTGCTGCAGATATACGCTATACAACATAAGGAAGATTCGTCCCCAGCTGACCCAGAAAGCCACCCAGGTTCTGGTCCAGGCTCTCGTCATCTCACGCCTAGACTACTGCAACTCCCTCCTGGCTGGGCTACCTGCATGTGCCATCCGACCTCTGCAGCTCATCCAGAATGCAGCGGCTCGTCTGGTCTTCAACCTTCCAAAATTTTCCCACACCACTCCGCTCCTCCGCTCCCTTCACTGGCTCCCGGTAACTGCTAGAATCCACTTCAAGACACTAGTACTTGCATACCATGCTGCGAATGGATCTGGCCCTTCCTACATCCAGGACATGGTTAAACTGTACACCCCAGTGCGTGCACTCCGCTCGGCATCAGCCAAACGACTCGCTGCACCCTCGCTGCGAGGTGGACCCAAGTTCCCATCAGCAAAAACACGTGGGTTTGCTATCCTGGCTCCAAGATGGTGGAATGAGCTCCCCATTGACATCAGGACGGCAGAAAGCCTGCACATCTTCCGGCGCAGACTGAAAACTCATCTCTTTAGATTCCACTTCGAGCGATAGAATTACTATCAAAGCACTTATATACTAACATAGGACTGGCTTATCTATAGCCAGCTGACAAAGCATTTATATACTAACATAGGACTGGCCTATCTATAGCCAGCTGAATAGCACTTGAAATGTGTGGCTCTATGATACCTGTTGTACTTATATGATTCTGTTTTTCTTCTGGGCTGTGTCTTCCTGGTCGTATGTACTTATTGTAAGTCGCTTTGGACAAAAGCGTCTGCTAAATGCAATGTAATGTAATGCTAGCTTTGATTTGATATTCTCAAAAGAAGAACAAAAAGTCACATGCATGCTTTGCACAACCATAAAACTGGATGTTTGAGCAGGAAACATCAATGAAGCTTAATGTGAAAAAAAGGGAATAAACCCACACACTGCAGATGATGGGGGGGAAATGAATCGAAAACATATAAAAGCTCACTGGAAGCCAAAGCGTACCACCTGTCAGTCAATGTCAGTCAACTCCCTGGACACTGATGACAGAGAGTGTGTGTGTTGGTGGGCAAAAATGGAAGCCTTTGTAGCACCTCACTCGCCTGAAAGCATAGAGCAGGAGAGGAACACAGCAGGCTTCACCCTGGGGTGTTCGCTTCATCTACAGAACCATGTGGAATGTTTTGATTTCCATAGGCGATGTTGCCGGCGAAGACTGTGTGTGAATCAGACCTGAGACCTGCTGAGAGCCTCCGTACGAGAGCTCCCATCCCACATTCATCTGTCACTTCTCCAGCTCTTCGCTCCTCTTTCTGTTATTATTTTCAGTTGCTTTCCTCAAAGTGAATGGAAGAGGGGAAACACATGGCGACAGTGCAGTGAATGGGAGGTGGAGACTGGAAATGCTGCTCCGAAATCAAGGCAAAGAGAAATAAAAACCAGCTGCTTTCGCTTGTAATAAGTTAAAGAATCTGCTAATAAAAATTCAATCAAATGTGCGTATGTGTGTTGCGTAATAAATATATTAAAATAATAACAATTTAATTTAATGTTTAAATCCTCAGATCTCTCTCCCGCGCATAATCATAACCTCTGCACCGCATCAATCTGCTGCTGAGCGCGCCACATTCAAAATGGCTGAGGTGAAGCTCTCTAGCGGAGGATACAGCATTGTCAATAACACTTCCTCAAGAGCGAAATCCAACGTCTGGGAGGCTTTTGGTGACATAAAAATAACTAACATCCAACGCTTTTTGAGCCAAATACACAGCTGCGTGTGTTAACAATTGCATGTTTTCACTGCATAGGATATGCGGATTCGGGTCGGTTTGCGGATCTTGTGCCGACGGGTCGGGTCGGTTTGCGGAACTAATTATCAATATGTGCGGGAGGCGGGGCGGGTTCGGTATTGAACGTCGTGGGTGCGGGTCATCGATCATCTTAAGATAAGTTAAGATAAGATATACTTTATTGATCCCAAGTTGAGAAATGTTTTTGTTACAGCAGCATGTACACAATGCCACTATTGTTACTTTGTAATTCTACTTCACTACAATTCAGAGGTTAACCTGGTATTTTTACTCCACTACGTTTATTTGAGTTACTTTGCAGATTCTGATTAATGATGTGAAATATAAACAACCCTTAAATCAGACTTTAGTTACACCTGAGTCAAATTCAGGGAAGGTGATTGTCAAGTGCCAAAAAAAACTATGCAATATATTAGACGTTAATAATACAGATGCACGTGCTTTAACCATTAGGCGGTGCGGGTTAAAAAACTGTCAAGTTTACAGTGTTAACACAATAAATTATACTTTCCAGTATAATTTCCAGTTTAGTTTATGACGGATTTATTTTGTTATCCACATATATATTGTTTTGATATTTGTAACACCTAATAATAGTTACTAAAACATTATAATATCAAACATTTATTGTGAAATTAAAACAGAACAGTAAAGAAAAATACAGTTTCAGTCTCGCGATTTGAAGCTTATGCATTGTACCATGAACCTGTATAGACCTGTAACAGTCAACTGCATGAGGAGTTGGAAAGCTAGTTTCTGAAGATGTTACAAATAACACACAGCATACAATGCCATAACTTTGTATTATTAGTGTAGGACACTTATGTATGTATAACATCTGAAGATGTGTAGTTGTATTCATGTTTTCACATAATTTTACAGGATATTGTTATAATATTTCACATATTGTAGTTCTACACATTAATATCTGATTTGTAAAACATCACTGACAGAAAGGTATATCCGTCATTTAATGGTAAGCTATTACAATTGTGATTCCATAGATGTGTCTCCCATCACCCAAAACCCCTGACTATTCTCTCAACTCAGTATTTACATTCTTATATTCAAAGAAAATCAGTAATATCTTTAAAAACTACAAGTCCTTTTCTATAAGCTGTGCACCGTTACCTATCTACCAATTGTATCAAATATAAAAGTCAGCCGAATTAGTGTTGATACTGCAAGGCAGACCCGGCGCCAGAACAAATCTAAAGGGAGGGCATATGATTTTCATGGGAGGGCACACAAAACCGTCATGTGCTGTGGGGCCTGCTGCACAATATATATATCAAACAGCAAGGCCAACAGCATTGCGTAAAGATGCACACATATCGCAAATACATACACAAATAAAGGGCAACATAGAAACCACTTTTGAAACATTGTGTGCGTGGCAGCACAAACACTGGTAAATCACGAGCAAGGCACACTGGTTAAGGATGGCAGCTTCCTCATCGTTGCACTCGGAGAGAAATAGTAGAGACGGAGACGATGAACCGTTTATTCCGCCTTGGGCATGGTTTATGTTCCTATGCACTGCAGGTGCATCCTTTCGCTCAGCCGAGCTAACTTAGAACATTATTTTGGCCAACTCTGCATCGTTGTGCAGTGAATACTCAAACAGCGATAGGAAGAGCCCACTGCCTGACTCAGACATGCTGTGGAGTGAATCGTGGCCACCTCTGAGAGGGAGTTGGTTGACAGCTAAAAAAGCTATAATATCAACGACAGCTGACACGTAGTAACGGTTCCGTGCCAGCTGATCTGCACCAAATTATTCATTTCCTTATTTGTTTCCTCGCGTATCTGTCTCTCTCTCCACAAACTCTCACATGAAATGTGTTCTTTTGATGCGGCATGTCTTAGCAGTGCTTTATCAGTCTGTAATGCGTGTTTCCAGTCACAAAAACCTTTGACAGTAAAAGCTGCATCAGATGAAGAGGGGAAACAAAAGGCTGCGTCTGCTTTTAACGAATATTCAAGCCATGGCCAGTTGTTTCATCGCTATTTCGTTTTAATAAATCCTTAGACCTTTTAAGCCAATTTCCGTTTCATTTAATTTTGTAATTCAAACAGAAATGGGAGTCTACAGAATGCACAATAAACAATAAACAAATCCAGAATAGGCGGCAGAGTGTGACGCCGTGATTGGTCTGTGGACGAATCACAAATCACAACAGACACATGCATTTATTTGACGTAGCCTGCGTTTTGTTTTGTTTTGTTAGCCTACTATCTGACATCACATACATCGTGGCATAAATGTTCACAGTTTATTTATAATAAAAAATAAAAACATTTTTTTTAAATGTTATAAATAATAAAAAACGTGTTTATTGGGGGAGGGCAGGAATGTCAAATGGGAGGGCCTGGCCCTCCCACGGCGCCGGACATACTGCAAGGAGACGTATTGTGAGAAGAGAAATGTAAGATGTTGTGTAATTGCTGATATATTTATGATCCACGTCACGTATTCAGATTCGGTGGCAGTTCTTCCAGTTTGTCCAGAAGTCTTCTAATCAGGGCTCTATAAATAAATATCTACAGCAGATGTGTAATATTGAATGCAGCTGAACCGTGTATTACAAGGCCGTTATGTGATGACTTTCAAAGAAAAAAGCAAGCATACTCGGAATAAAGTATTATCTTCTTTTTTTTTGCATTGCGGCTAAAACATCCAATCACCGAGCTTCAATGATAGCCGAGGATTATGGGTAGTTCGATGTTTTATCAACTTTCATCAATCTTAACTTTTTTGTTTTACATTCGATTGCATTAAGGCTTCATGATATCCTTCACATTAGACATTTGAACATATACAATTGCTGATCACCACTTTCATTGCATTCTGGATGATTTAGTCAACTTTGTAACACCTATGTTGTTCCCGCCATAAAGAAAAGGAATTAGTAACCATCCGGATCAGATAAAACACACACACACACACACTCTAAATGTGTTCCTCTCCCCCCTTATGTGCCCAATCCCCCCATGTGAATCACACCTGGCATTCACAAACACACACACACAGAACAATTTGACACATTTCCCACTCGTATGTGCCCATCCCCCCACATGGATCACACCTGGCACATGCAATACATGTTCAGTGTCTGTTCTTTGTATATTTACTGTAGTTGCTCATGTATACCAGTAGTGTGATACAATATGTACAGTTTGAAAGGGTGTTAAATGAAATTTGGTGATGATTAATGGTTTTTGTGTTAATGTAATGTAACCGGTCCTGTTTTAACTGCTATTTAGCAATTAAAACAGGACCGGTCAAACTTGACTGCGAACATCAAAGTAAGGGGGGGGAACGAAGACAATAGGAGGGTTAAAACAAGACCCTATATCTCACTGCATTGTTACTTCTTAAGTTATTATGTCTGATATCAAGTGTAAAGACATATTCTGACTATAAATTAGACCAATATACTTGGCAAGATTTCCAATGTTTACAGTGCAGTTAGTTCAAGGATAGACCAATGCAAACAATGATTACAAATATATTACTACATGTCCACTCACTGTGTTTAAGGGGTCTGTGAGGTGTAGACGTTTCAAGGTAAGTTTGAGTTTTCCCAAGCTAGATAATGAAAGTATGTGATAAAAGAAATAGGTTATTTATATTGCACATTTCCTAGATGAAGGCATTCAAAGTGCTTCAAAGGGAGATGCTAAGTCAGAGTTAATTTGTGATTTCTGATCATCTAACGTTTTTTTTAACATAGGTTCACGGTAAGGGCTTGATCATGGCATGTTTATGTAGCCGTATCTTGTTATAGGGTGTCTTTCCCATGCGTTTGAACTTCTGGAGCGTTTGAACTTGTTGACTTCCAGCCTGCTGCCTTCACTACGAATCAGCTCCCACGCAGGTATCCACACGGGCACCTCACACACGAGTTAAGTGGGAAGAAAAAGAGTGGTAGAGGGAGGGACTGTGAAAAAGGGATGAAAAAACAGCATTTTAGAGACATTAAGTGTCTATGTGAGCATGACCGAGTGTTCCTCAGCTCAAGAGACAGAGCACAGAGAAGCAGAACAGCAAATTATGACAGTTCAGAGATGAGCCCAGAGCTGTCAGCAAAAATGGAAATAAAAGGGCTGTGAATGGCCCCGCCGCAAGTCAAAGTGACAGCCATGTAAATAATATTGGCGGAATATGCTGCAATTTAGGCATAATTTACCCGGCCCCTCCCCAACCAGTGGGGGAAAAACTAACAATTTGTCCTTTGAAGGTTAAAATGAGCATTTCTGTCTTCCAGGAAGAAAAGGCCTGTGTGAGCTACAGTAAAGGCACTGTGAGGAGAGCCTAAGCAGGCCCGTGCCTGGCCCGGGCTCTGAAAATCATTACGCCACCATCTGTCTGTCATGACCTTGGCATATATACACTTTATATTTATGACATTTAAACGGAAAACAGATGCAAAGGGCCTTTAAAGAGAAGTCTGATCCACCACTCGGGGCTAATGGCTCAAAAGTGTGAATGGTGCATAAGAGGGGCCTAACTTTGCCTGCTCCAATAAGCCGTCAAATGAAAATACCATACAGAGCTGGCATCATTATGAAAACTCGAGTCCTTGTGTATGTGTGTAACTTTGCGTTGTTTTGTTTTGTAGTTTAGGAAGAAAACTTCCCCAGTCTTAGAAAGGCACGAGAAACCAGCCGGGCCTCCTGCAACTATTACTAGTTACATAATAACACACACACCACACGCACGTGCGCGCGCACACACACACACACACACACACACACACACACACACACACACACACACACACACAGAAAGAAGAAACCACCACAACCTGTGTGAAAACCACCACACAGGTTTATTGTCAAGTAGGTTAACACATACCAGGAATTTGCCTTGATGTATATGGTGCATACATAAACACATGCCAAATATATATGTATATGAAAAATACAAAATAAATAAAATAACTTAACGTAAGCAACATCTATATGAAATAACGAAAATAACAAACAACGATGTACAGTATAATATGACATAATAACATATGTGCAGTATTGTTATGAGAAGTGGAAAGCTTTACAGGTATTTCAAAAAAAAGTAGGCCTACCGTCTTACTATTATGTGAAATGGGGGTCATTGTCTCTTTTAGTCCAACAGGTGAACAGGAGAAACTAGAGCTTGGACCTCCATTATGTTCATGGACCACCCACTCTGCTCAGAAAATAATATAGCCCTGTTCTCATTTAAAATGTTAAGCCCTGAGCCTGTTTTTCAGGTCTCAGGCTCGAAAATGACATTCCCAGAACAAATGACTATAACTTCACGTCTAAAAGGGGTAAATTAATAATCTTTTTGCTCCGTAAAGCTCAGTGTTATGATGTCTGTGTTTGCTTCGCTTGTCGCAAGTTCTGATCGCTCAGTGATGATCCTAATACCTCTAGAATCTGTGGAATCTCAGCTTGCTAATCGATATCTTGTTTGTGATGATCCGATATGTAAGGGTATTTATACCTAGAGTTATGTGTTAAGTGTGTTGGCATTTATTCGCTCAGGGCTCATTTAGGCGCTTCTTGTGAGATTTGTGTTTTGTTTCGGTAAAAATGGTTCGTATCGTCAGTTAGCTGAGTTTCTTCTCGTTAAGTGGGTATAATCTGAGTGTGACCGTAGATAACAACCTGTCCTTCACAGCAAACATTGCTGCCACAACCCGCTGCTGCAGATACATTCTTTACAAGATCAGGAGGATACGTCCCTACCTGACCCAGAAAGCGACGCAACTTCTGGTCCAGGCTCTCGTCATCTCACGCCTAGACTACTGCAACTCCCTCCTGGCTGGTCTACCTGCATGTGCCATCCGACCTCTGCAGCTCATCCAGAATGCAGCAGGTTGTCTGGCCTCAACCTTCCTAAATTCTCCCACACCACGCCGCTCCTCCGCTCCCTTCACTGGCTTCCAGTAACTGCTAAAATCCACTTCAAGACACTGGTACTTGCGTGCCATGCTGCGAATGGATCTGTCCCTTCCTACATCCAGGACATGGTTAAACTGTACACCCCAGCACGTGCACTCCGCTCTGCATCAGCCAATCGGCTCGCTGCACCCGCACTGCGAGGGGGACCCAAGTTCCCATCAGCAAAAACACGTGGGTTTGCTATCCTGGCTTCAAAATGGTGGAATGAGCTCCCCATTGACATCAGGACAGCAGAAAGCTTACACATCTTCCGTCGCAGACTGAAAACTCATCTCTTTCGACTCCACTTTTAGCGATAGAATTACTAACAAAGCACTTATATACTAATAAAGTCCTGGCTTATCTAAAGCCAGTTGAGTAGCACTTGAAATGTTTTAGCTCTATGAAACCTGATGTACTTATATGATTCTGTTTTCTTCAAGTTTGTATCTTCTTGGTCGAATGCACTTATTGTAAGTCGCTTTTGATAAAAGCATCAGCTAAATGCAATGTAATGTATGACACATTAATAGGTTTTTAAATGTTAAGAAGCCCTGAGACACAGTTTCGTGAAAAAACAGGTTAAGAAAGAGTCTGCTGGGAACATTACAAATATAATTCAGAGATGGTGTTTTCAACCACTGTATGATACAGCTCATCTCAGTGGAAAAAAAATCAGTTTTGCAACCATTGTATGAAACAAAGGAAGCGTTGTTATATGTCTCACAGGCTCCGCCCTCTACTGGACTCTATGGGTACTACCTTATCATGCAAGCATTCACCTACTGATATTTCTATAGATGTAGCCGGCCCCGGGGTGGGCCTACCTGAATGCGCGTGCATCACACCGTATAAAAGAAGGCCTCGCCTTCTGACTGTCATCCTTTTCTCTTTAGCAAGCAAGGAACAACTGAGCAAGAGACGAAGTTTGAAAAGTTTGGAGAAGTTGAATCATGGACTCACCACTTTTGGAGCAACGGCCCTGCCCTTCGTGCCACGGCTTGATTGCAGGTGCCGATCTCCACCGCCGATGCTTCGAGTGCCTGGGGTCTGACCACGCGGCGGCCGGCCTGGGCCAGTCTCCGGCCTCCAATGCTTGTTGCCTGATTCCGCGGCTCAAAACTCCGCTTGATGCATTTCACCGTTTGGGTGAATGCATCATGGCGGAGCGTGCGCTCCCACAAGAGCGTGCCGCGGTGCGTTCAAGGACCTCAGTAGAGAATCGGCCCTTTCTGTGTCGACCCTCAATAGGCAGATCTTCCCTTCACGGGGAGTTTTGTGGCGGAACGGGTCACCAGAGAGTACCACAGCTTTATCGCTGGGGCCCCACAGCTGAGGGCTTGTCCCCTAACACAATGTTATGGGGAATGGAAACTCAGCTGTGTGTTAACAAGGTGGATGGACAGGATGCTGAGACGGGGTTATTCACTCCAGTTTTGCAGCATCCCACCTCCATTCAAAGGCATGCGAGAGATACATCTATCATCCCAGGAGGAGATGTGTTTCCTCTCGGCAGAGATTCAGGCCCTGGTGCAAAAACAGGCGGTGTCTGTTGTGCACCCTCACCACAGAGAAAAGGGTCTTTATTCCATGTACTTCCTGGTTCTCAAGAAGACAGGGGAATTCATGGCCTGCAGAAAATTCCGTATGTTAACTATAAAACAGTTACTGGGGCTTGTGCAGCCAGGCAATTGGTTCACCACCATCGACCTGAAAGACGCGTACTTTCATGTAGAAATTGCTCCGGAGCACAGAAAGTGTCTGTGTTTTGCCTTCCAGGGGATAGCCTATGAGTACAACAGATTAATGTTCGGCTACTCCCTATCCCCACGCATGTGCAGTAAATGTGTGACCATTGTGCTCCAACCGCTGCGCACCCACAGCATGAGAGTTTTCTATTACCTGGACAACCTCATAGTCATGGCCGGATCCAGGGAACAGGCAATGTTTTGCACAGCACAATTGATCACACACCTAACCAAATTACGTTTTGCGATCAATTGAAAAAAGAGCACCCCCATACCTCACCAACAGGCGTTGTAGTTGGGACTGGTGTTTGATGCAGGGGCGCCGCGCGCCATCCTGTCAGGGAGCAGAAGTGCGTCCCTTCTCCGGGCGGTTCACAGGCTGCGACAGGAGGCAACAGTGACAGCTTTGACTATCATGCAGACTCTGGGTCTCATGGCGGCTGCTCACGTTGTGGTCCCGGTTGGGTTACTGCATATGCGCCGCCTGCAGAGGTAGTTCTCCAGCCTGCGTTTAGATCCCAAGAGGCTCAACCAATGACTGGTGACCACTCGCAATTTAAAAGTGTTTCAGGAGGTCTCTGCACTGTTGTCCGAACGCGTATTTTCGAGGACTTTCCTGCAGTGTAGGGAAAAACTAAAAAAGTTGAAGAGTGAATATTGCCTAGTCAAGGATAACAACGGCACGAGTGGTGCGGGTAGGAAAAACTGGAAGTGGTTCGACCTGTCGGACGCTATTTGCGACCATAGACCGGCTAACGTTGGGAGGGAGGGAGGCCTGGACTCTGCAACTGCCTTACGTGAGTCTCTGCATGGTAAGTTTTTGCTAACGCTCTGTTATTTGCTTGAAAGGGTTTTGTCCCTATCTATTCTAAAGCTCACTTCTAACAAAAAAGTCTATTTTATCCTTACATTTATGTTCGACAACCCATGATTTTATGGAGCCCCGAAGAGCTACATAGCTAGCTAAGGCAGATAGCATTAGCTAGAGCTATTGTTTGCTAACACGATATGTGCCATTGTTCAACCCTGTCTCCTAAAAATTACGTTCCCACAGAACTAAACTGCATTCTCAATTACGTTTAGCTAGAAATGTATTTTCTCCCACGTTAGGTTCGTTATGAACGTATCTCAAATACGTTTATTTCTACATATCTTTGCCATTTATTGTCTTGCTTATAATAATGATAATAGTCATTTATAAATATCATTTTGGAGCACACATTTGAAATCAGTAGGCGAGACTGTAATTTCGCCAGCTGTTACTCTCATGAGCGAGGCAGAAAATAATAGTTTTAACATGCCAAAAAGCTGCTGTGTCGTTTATTGCACCTCAAACATTAAAACAAATCCAGAGTTACGTGTTTCTGTACTTCCTCTAAGAAGAAAGGACAGTAACAGAAGATCTCTGTGACGCCAGATGTGGTGTTGTTAATGCAATATTTTATCCGAAAAAAAATTCAGTTTAGGATGGCCGAAGACACTACACTACCCATAATCCCCAGCTATCGTTTGGGACTACAGTCCCGTTGACAAACCCCGTGATTAATCTTCAAGCTCTGGGATTGGATGTTGGAGTGGCAGTGTGCCAAGGTTACGCCGAGCGTCAAGCTCTTTGAAATGGAACGAAACCACGGCTGACTATTCAAAACTGGACTCAAACGCCCCCCCAGAACTACACATGCTGGCTATTGTGTTTCGCAACATGTTCTCTATGGCACGTCTCTACTGGGAATTGTAGTTTTAAAAGACGTTTTCGTTTTTCCCAAAATTAGAAGTTGACAGTATTAAACTGTGTACAGCCCTGGAGGTTTAGGCGACAAGAAACACATTGGTGTGTACATATTTAAAACATGTAATTACTAAATGGGTGAAAATCGCTTGTATCCATGATGCGCAGCATTAATATATACCCACATGACAGCTCATTGTTACTTTGTAAGGTTAACCTGGTATTTTTACTCCACTACATTTATTTTAGTTATATGCAGATTCTGATTAATGATCTGAAATATAAACAACCCTTAAAGCAGACTTTAGTTACACCTGAGTAAAATTCAGGGAAAGGTGATTGTCAAGTGCCAACAATCAGGAGAGATATTTGATAGTTGGTGCTTGAGAAGACTAAACATTTATCTGCAGATCCTTATAAAGTATATTCATTACTCGTTATTCTCTACTAATAGTTAATTAAAAACTGTATATAATGGCTATTTTGCACATCCCTTTCAAGATTGTCTAAGGTTTATTGACATATCATACTGTATACACAACTATGGTGTAGTTATGCAATGAATGAACAACTTGGGTCACAGGTTCCTCAACAGTGCATTACAAGACATCTATCAATATGTGTGTATACCTCCACCATTAAACTGTCATATTCTGCACATTTCTTAGACTATCTACATACATAAGAGTATAATTCATATGTATAATATCAGTTAAAATAAGTGCTTCAACATAGTTAACATTACAGGAAATAAATATATTAGACGTTAAGTACTTTGCCAGGCTTAATATGTATCTGTAGATAGATACCCCCAAAGCTTTTTTCTTATTTGAAAGAAGACCTTAACCTAAAGTATTATTTCATGTTTAAATAGAGGTTAATTAGTTTGTCTGTTTTGCACATCCTCCTATTAATATCTGTGTACATCGGGGACTAAACTGTTTTATTGTAGAGATCACTCACAGTATCTTCTTGATTTTTTTATTTTCTATATTTATATCATTGACCTTCTACTTTCCCCCTATGAAAGTATGTACTCTTAATATTTTGTTCATCAAATAACATTATTCAACAAAAATAACATTATTCAACAAAAATAATACAATAACGTGCTTTAACCACTAGGCGGTGCACACAAGGTACACACAGCATACTAATAATAACTTTGTATTATTAGTGTAGGACACTTATGTATGTATAACATCTGAAGATGTTCATGTTTTTACATAATTTTACAGGATATTGCTATACTGTTTCTCATGTTTTACTTCTACACATTAATATCTTTGCAGTCTTAAACGCTTCTCTGCGCTCTCTCCTAGGCAGTCATCCATAGGAATCCCGAACCCAATAAAATACCCAATATTAGCGGTGTGTGTGTCTGCCCAAGGACAATTTAAGGTAAAACCTAATAGAGGTGTCATACATAATAACCTAATAAAAGTAAATGTAACAACTACTACAGTGCAACAAAACAGGAATATTAAATGTGGTCTCTTAAACATAAGTTCTCTAGCATCTAAAGCAATATTGGTAAATGATTTAATATCAGATTATAATATTGATATATGCTGTCTCACTGAAACTTGGTTGAGACATGAAGAATATGTCAGCATAAATGAGCCCACTCCACCCAGCCATATCAATACTCATATTGCCCGAGGCATGGGCCGAGGAGGTGGAGTTGCAGCAATCTTTGACTCAAGTTTACTTATCAATATTAAACCAAAATTAAATTATACCTCCTTTGAAAATCTCGTTTTTTAGTCTTACGCATCCGACCTGGAAAACTTTGCAGCCAATCTTATTTGTTACAGTGTACCGTGCACCAGGTTCTTATTCAGAATTCTCTGAGTTTGTATCAACTTTGGTTCTTAAAACAGATAAAGTAATTATCGTAGGTGACTTTAATATTCATGTTGAATATGATAAAAAATAGCCTTACTGTTGCATTTAACTCTATATTAGATTCTGTTGGTTTTTGTCAGAGTGTAAATAAACCAACCCACTGCTATAATCACACTCTCGACCTTGTTCTGACTTATGGTATTGAAATTGAGCAACTATTAGTCGATCTGTTAGTGCTCTAGCCAAATTTAAGGAAGAGATTCCACCAATACTTAACTCAATAGCATGTCTGCATGTAGGGGAGGAAACTTATACAAAATGTCCACCAACCCAAATTGATCATGTTGTTGATAGTGCTACAGATGCGCTGCGAATAAAATTAGACTCTGTTGCTCCTTTGAAAAAGAAGAAAATAAAACAACATAGATTAGCTCCATGGCATAATGCCGGAACCCGCAAAATAAAGCAAAAGTCGAGACAACTTGAAACGATATGGCGTTCCACTAAACTTGAAGAATCTCGTTTAATTTGGCATATTACTCTCAATGAATATAAGAAAGCACTGCGTAAAGCGAGAGCAGCCTACTACTTTTCATTAATAGATGAGAATAAGAATAATGCAAGATTTCTTTTCAGCACTGTAGCCATGCTGACAGAGAGCCATAGCTCGATTGAGCCTTCTATTCACATAGAACTCAGTAGTAATGATTTTATGTGCTTTTTTACCGATAAAATTGTTACTCTTAAAAACAAAATTAATGACCTCTTGCCTTTGATCAGTATAGTGTTATCAACTCCCGGAAACGTAAGTTATAATATTACACTAGATAGTAAACTAGAATGCTTTTCAGCCATAAACCTTGAACAATTAAATTCAATGATTCTCTCTTCTAAACCATCAACGTGTATGTTAGACCCAATTCCAACTAAGCTGTTGAAGGAAGTTTTTCCATTAATTAGCACTTCTTTATTAAATATTATGAATATGTCTTTAATATCAGGCTATGTTCCACAATCATTCAAAGTAGCAGTGATAAAACCGCTTCTTAAAAAGCACAACCTCGATCCAGAGGTTTTAGCCAATTATATACCTATTTCTAATCTTCCGTTCCTCTCAGAAATTCTTGAGAAAGCAGTCGCAAAACAGTTGTGTGATTACTTAAAAAACAATGATTTATTTGAAGATTTTCAGTCTGGCTTTAGAACACATCATAGCACAGAGACAGCTCTGGTTAAATTCACAAATGACATTCTAATAACCTCTGATAAGGGACTTGTCTCTATTCTTGTTTTGCTCGATCTCAGTGCTGCATTTGATACTGTCAATCATGATATCTTATTGCAAAGACTAGAGCACTTAGTTGGCATACAGGGAACTGCTTTAGGCTGGTTTAGGTCCTATCTATCTGAACGCTTTCAGTTTGTACGTGTCAATGATGAATCTTCTACGCAAACCAAAGTTAGCCATGGAGTGCCGCAGGGCTCAGTGCTCGGACCTATTTTGTTCACATTATATATGCTTCCGTTTAATATTATAAGGAATCATTCTGTACATTTTCATTGTTATGCGGATGATACTCAACTATATGTATCAATCAAGCCTCATTAATCAAGACTGCCTCAAGGACTTAAAAACGTGGATGACCTTAAACTTTTTGATGTTAAACATGACCAAAACTGAAGTTATTGTACTTGGCCCGAAGAATCTACGAAACAAATTATCTAAAGATATACTAACTATGGATGGCATTCATTTGGCCTCCAGTGAGACTGTAAGGAATCTTGGTGTTATATTTGATTAGGATTTATCCTTTAACGCCCACATAAAATCAATTTCAAGGACCGCCTACTTCCATCTACGTAACATTGCAAAAATCAGGCATATCTTGCCTCAAAACGATGCAGAGAAACTAGTCCATGCATTTGTTACTTCAAGGCTGGATTATTGTAACTCTTTATTATCAGGGTGTACCAAGAAGTCAGTCAAGTCGCTTTAGCTGATTCAAAATTCTGCAGCTCGTGTACTAACCAGAGTTACGAAAAGGGACCACATTACTCCTGTTCTGGCTGCCTTACACTGGCTCCCTATAGAACACAGGATAGAATTTAAAATTCTTCTTCTCGCCTACAAAGCCCTTAATGGGCAGGCGCCATCTTACCTTAAAGAACTCATTATACCCTACTGTCCTACTAGGGCATTGCGTTCCAAGAATGCAGGGTTGTTGGTTGTTCCTAGAGTCTCTAAAAGTACAATGGGAGCCAGAGCCTTTTCTTATCAAGCTCCACATTTGTGGAATCAGCTCCCAGTTTGTGTTCGGGGGGCAGACACCCTATCCGTTTTTAAGAGTGTGCTTAAGACCTTCCTTTTTGATAAAGCTTATAGTTAGGGCTGATTAGATTCAGCCCCTAGTTTTGCTGATATAGGCTTAGTTTGTCGGGGGACATCTTACTTCTTCCTTCTCTCTGTCTATACCTGTGTACTCTCATGTTCCGATTAACCCAGCTTCCCCAAATGTCTTTCTTTTTGGTGTCGATATACGCTGGGATCCGGAGTCCTGGATGATCCTGCGGTCCTGTGTCCTGCATCGCTAGCCCTGGATCTTGAGTCGTGGCCGTGGTCCTGGATCATAGGTCCTGGATGGATATCCTCGTGGATTCATCTTCCTATTATACACACATGCATTTCCAAACATTTGGACTACCTATGTTGCAAATGTATTATCTTTTCAATTTACACACGGCATCTATTGCACGTCTGTCCGTCCTGGGAGAGGGATCCCTCCTCTGTTGCTCTCCCTGAGGTTTCTCCCATTTTTCCCTTTAAACTGTGGGTTTTCTTCGGAAGTTTTTCCTTGTACGATGTGAGGGTCTAAGGACAGAGTGTGTCGTATTGTCATACTGATATTTTGTACAAACTGTGAAGTCCACTGAGACAAATGTAACATTTGTGATATTGGGCTATATAAATAAACATTGATTGATTGATTGATATCTGATTTGTAAAACATCACAGACAGAAAGGCATACCCGTCATTTAATGGTCAGCTATTGAAATTGTGATTCCATAGATTTGTCTCCCATCACCCAAAACCCCTGGCTATTCTCTCAACTCAGTATTTACATTCTTATATTCAAAGAAAATCAGTAATATCTTTAAAAACTACAAGTCCTTTTCTATCAGCTGTGCACCGTTATGGTGTAAATATAACCTATCTACCAATTGGATCAAATATAAAAGTCAGCCGAATTACTATTGATACTGCAAGGAGACGTATTTTGTGAAAAGAAATGCAAGATGTTGTTTAATTGTTGATATATTTATGATCCACGTCACATATTCAGTTTTGGCGGCAGTTCTCCTGTTTGTCTAGAAGTCTTCTCATCAGGGCTCTATAAATAATGAACTACGGCAGATGTGTTTTTGTAAAATGTTTTCGGACATCATATCGCATTAACATCATATCCCAACATGCATTGCGGCTAAAACATCCAATCAATGAGCTTCAAACTGAGGATCTTGGGTAATCTGTTCAGTGGGTTTGTGGTGTGTATCTTATTGGCCTACGTCTGTTTCCGGTGACTTTATTTATGGCTAAAAAGCATGCTAAAAAGCCCAATATTATAGAATTAAACGGATAAATAAAAACAAGGATAATTGTGTGTTATTGTTGAGTAAATAACAGTGTGTTATTTAGAAAAGAATAACAAATTAGAAGGAAAAAAAGATTTTCAAAAATACAGTAATTCAGTATTTTGAGGCTTATTTAGAAAAGAATAACAAATTAGAAGGAAAAAAAGATTTTCAAAAATACAGTAATTCAGTATTTTGAGACTCTAAGCCCCATTTCTTTTCCTCACAGAC